>CM053592.1:29432926-29456419 GCA_028646515.1 Pseudochirops corinnae | reverse complement strand
GGAAAGTCAGAGAGGTGATGGGGGAGGACATAGGAGAGAATAGATTGGGGGAGGGGTTATACATTGGGATGGCTGTTTTGGGGTGGTGGGTAGGGGAAAGATGGGGAGAAAATTTGTAACTCAAAATCTCATGGAAATGAATTATGTACACTAAAATAAATAAAAGTTAAAATTAAGATAAAAAAACAATAATAATGAAATCTAAAAAAAAAAAAAGTTATCATTTTCCCTCAGTCTTCTCTAGGCTAAACATGCCACATTTTCTAGCTTATCAACATCCTGTCATGTTTCACAGTACTGAACACAATACTTCAAATGATGTCTGATGAGGGAAGAATATGGTGGGATGATCACTTCCATAGTCCTGAAAGCTATGTCTGTCTTAATGAAAGCCAAGATTGCACCAGCTTTTGGGCTGCCACATCACACTGTTGGCTCATACTGACCTTATAATCCACTAGGACCTCCTGATCTTTTTTTTTTAAAGAATAATTAGTTTCTAACCATGCTTTTCTTATCTTATATTTATGAAATTGGCTTTTTATACCCACGTATAAGACTTTACATTTATCTCCTTTGAATTTTATCTTATTTGATTCACCCTAGTGCTCTTGCCTGTCAATAAATTTGTGGATCTTGACTCCATCACTCAGTGAGTTAGCTCTCCCTCCCAGCTTTGTGTCACATGTGAAAACTTGATAAGCATGTTGTCTGTGCTGTTATACAAGTGTAAGGGGTGTGTGTGTGTGTGTGTGTGTGTGTGTGTGTGTGTATGTGTGTGTGTGTTGTCCATGTAGGTTATATTTGTCCACATGAGTTTGTCCAAATGTAGCTCAAAGGTAGGTATGAATAGTTATCTCTCAATTCTCACCCTCCTGTCTTAAAGGGAGATTAATTACTCCCTGGAAGAGAGCAAGAGGTTAGGGCTGTGAGGCTAGCGTGTTTTGCTTTATAAGACAGATAATGTTAGACTAGAGTTATATCTCTCTGCCTCTCACTTCCCAAATATTGGTAGTCTAGGGGCAATGAGTTTTTTGATTCACACCACTTTTCTTGATTGCTATTCCTTAGTTGTGATAGCAATGCTCCATGTAGTATTTAAAAACTTGACTATCTTCCTACCAAATGCTAATTATACAAAGACCATCAAAAATATGGAAGAGTCTATAATTCTTTTATTCAAGAAGATAGCAAACAGAAATCAGGACAATTACAGATTAGAATATACCAGACAATACAGAGTGACTGAGCTCTCCCAATGAGAATGACATATCTCAACTATAAGCGAGTTTCTAATCTCACCCAGAGAGAAATTTCCCAAAGTTTGGCAGGCCAGAAACAAGAACATGCTTGAGGTGCTGACTCTTCTATATGGTGACTTTTAAGAGACTTCCATCCTCTGTAGAACCTTTCCCCTGAAAAGAGTTTGGAATTAGTTATTTTTTCTCCAAGCCAGAAACCAAAAGAATGAACTTTCTTCTCTCAAGCACGTGCTAACTCAACCCCTCACACTGACATGAACTATTGAGCAGCCATTCTCTCCACCAGTGGGTAATATCTCATATAAATCTCTAGGATTGAGCCCAAGATTACACAAGTAACTAATAGAAATGTTAAGTAGCTCAGGGCCAAATACAGATCTCATGAGTACTCTGCCATAGACCTTCTCAACATTGACATTAAACTATTAACAACCATTATTTGAATTCAGTGATCCAATCATTGTAATTGGCAGATGGTCATTGGTAAATGATAATTATCATATAGTATATATCTCTCTATTATTCATCATAAAAATAATAAGTAAATAAATGATGGAGGAGTTCAGAAGATATCAATTAGCAATTAAATTCATAAGATATAAACTTTAAAATTAAATTGAAAATTACAATGCAAGGCAGTGATAAGTATTAGAAGAGTCGCAGCAGAAAAAAATCTCTACTTCCTTTTCTCTCATCTCTCAACTTTTTGCACGCTGGCTTCTGACCCTAGCACCCAACTGACTAGAGTTAGATCTCTCTCCAAAGTTACCAATTTTCTCTTCAATATCAAGTCATAAGATCATAGAATTTAGGGCAGGAAAGGAGCTCAGAAGTCATCAAGTCTAAGGCTCTCATTTTTACAGATGAGAAACTGAGACAGAGAAAGGTTAAGCATCTTACCCAGGGTCTTTGTGACTCCAAGTCAAAAACTCTATGACATCATGTTACCTTCTCACTCATCATCCGTTCTCTTTGACATCTCTATACTGTTGACCACTCTGTCCTCCTGAGATACTCTGCTCTTTAGGTTTTTGTGGCATTGTTCTTTCCAACCTGTCAATTCCTTCTCAGCTTTCTTTCCTAGATTATCATCAGTCTCCTGCCCCTTAACCATGAGTGTACTGTCGAAAGGAAAATTATTCATTTGGGTTTTCACCCTGATTAATAAGGCAAAACTCACGACAAAGAGAATTAAAATGATTTTACTATGAGTACACCAAGGGAGCAACACATTGACAGGCTGATTATTGAAGATCAACACTGGTGGTGAGGCCAGCTTTTATTGGTAACTTTAAGACAATTCAGATAGGTCCACCACAGCAGGAGAGGGAGGGCCCTTGCATCTCAATTTCTCCTCAAGGTAGCAAGAACAATGACAATTTGCAGGTAGGGGTACAAAGGTCACAGGTGGGAGTGTGTGTGTGTGTGTGTATGTGACAAACAGTAGGTAAGGCAAAAAACTGCCAACTTGGTATCACCTTCCCCAACACTGATTGATAAGCAGGGCTGAGAACAATAGGCCCCTGAGTCAACAAAACTTTCAATAATAGTACCCCAAGGCTTTGCCCTGTGTTCTTTCCCTTCCTTGTACTCTCCCACATGGTGACTCCACCAGCTCTCATGGATTTGATTATCTCATCTCTTTGCAAATGACTCCCAGGTCTATTATATAGGAATGAATGAGCAAATGAATAAAGCGTTTATTAAGTGCTTAGAATGTAGAAGGTACTTTGTTAAGTGCTGAGGATATAGAAAATAAGACAGTCCCCACTTCCAGGGAGTCCACATTCTAATGGGAGAAACAAATATGGAAGATTTCAAATCTAAGTCAGAAAGAAAAGTCCTTTGGTCCTTGGGGTATAGCAACAAAGCAGGGTGGAGAGCTACACCTACCTAAATCATTTTGTTTCCCTGCAAAGTATGCTTTCCATGTTATTATTAAGTAAATGTCTTTTTTTATTAACAGTTGGATGGACTATAATTGTCTTATTTCATTTCAAACCTGAACCACCAGACCATTTTGAGTCAGGTCTGACCCACAACAGAGGTCAACAGCTCTAATATATGATCCTATGAAACTAAAACAATTGACAGTAAGACAAGGGGAATGGCACTCATCTGTCAGAATCCTTTTCATAAGATATATTGGTCAAGACACTTTTACTTTCAGGTCAATTGTGTGTAATCTCACTAGGCAGTGTAGGTATGGACCCAACCTTTAATGGGGCCTCTTCTATAGATTTAAAAGATCTCTTGATGGGGCAAAATGTGTGGGGAAGGGAGTAAGGGGAAATCTATGCCAGTATACCAGGTAGGAGAGCAAGGAGATATCCATACTACATATACCCACTACACTCCATGGACAAACTTCATCTGAGATGACCATAGCTATACAATTTACATCTTTCAATAATTCAAAAAACTTAAATGAGGATAATATGAAGTTAGCTGGAAGAAGGAGGTATAAAGTTAGGAGACTGATGGACAATGCTAGGACAGTCAGTGAAGCACAGATGCCGTTGTCAGTCAATATTTATTAAGCATCTGCTATGTGCCAGTTGTTGTGCTAAGGACAGGGTAAGGCAAAAGGCAGTTCCTCCTCTCAAGGATCTCAAAATATGATAGGGCAGATAATATGCAAATAACTATGTACAAACAAGCTATATACAAGATAAATTGGGAGTATCAGTAATGGGAAAGCACTACAACAGGGCTGGAATTGAAAAGGGCCTTAAATGCCTGCCAGCATGAGGTATTTGTATTTTATCCTAGAAACAATAAATAGTTTACCACTAGGGCTTTTTGAGCAAGGAAGGGACAACGTCAGGCCCATGATTTAGGAAGATCACTCTTGCAGTGATGAGGAGGATGACTGGAGAGAGACTTAAAGAGGCAGAGAGGTCAATTACAAGGCTATTGAACTAATCCAAGAAATTTGTAAGGGTGGCTGGCTGTGGGAGTGGAGAGAAAAGGACAGATATGAGAGATGTTGTTAAGGTAGAAATGACAAGACATGACAGCTGGAGATTGCTTGGATATGGGCTTTGAATGGAAGCCTGGAATGATGGGGGTAGCCCTGACAGAAATAAGGAAGGGAGAAAGGTGGTTTGGAGATGGGGGGATTATCATTATATGTAGGAGAGTCCTCAGGGCTTAAAGGAAAGTAGATTTATTAAATTTCTTGGTAGAACCTTGTGGCAACAGAAATTGGGCACCCCTCAAGATAGCTCTTATTTTGAGTTAGTATGTTTTTTGTGAGAGTTTTAATTTAATAACTTGATCATATCATATTAAGGTTTACAGAGAGCTTGCCTCAGAAGAGTATGTAAATAGTGGATAGAACAGATTTCTACTCCCACTTTATAGTAAGAGCCTCAAAGAGATGCAGAGTGTCTTACCTAAGATCCCACATCTAAGAAAGTCACAGAATCAGGATTTGAACTCTGGCCTTCCAATATCAAAATCAGAGCTCTTTCCACTCTACTACACTGTCTGTCAGGGTAGTATAGTTCAAAGGGTGCTGGATTTGGCATCAAAAAGCCTTTGTTCCATGCCTTGCCCTACACAACCTTGAGCAAATCACTGAACTTAGCTGTAGGGATGGGATTTGACGGCAGCCGAAGCCCCTTCCAACTCTAAGTCTAAGAACCTCTGATTGTACAATCATATGTACCTCTGATGCAAGTTTTGCTGAAGAAGAAAATGTGGAAAAAAGCAAAATTCTTGTAATCATTCTCTCCATGAGCAAGTTGAGCAAATGCTCATCAATGAAAGTGGTCATTGGACACCTAAGGAGAGAAATCCAAACAAAGATACCTGTAGGAAAACAGTGGCAATTCTTGAGTAGAACTTAACAGATCTTAAGAATTTCATCCATTTAATTCAACAAATATTTATGGAGGCCCCTTCTATAGCACCAGACAAAACAAAACAAAGCTAAAAACCTGAGGACATGGAAATGAATTGAGCACCAGCTGGGCTTGGAGAAAGACCTGGAAGCTGGTGTCCCTTCCATACTATTATTAAATAAGTTTATTTTGTATTAAGAGTTGGATGGATTCTTATTGTCTCAATTTGTTCTAATCCTGGAATACCTCACACAGCGCTGCTGGGAGGAGAGCCCTTTGTGAGGTCAATGTGATTCTCAAACAGGAGGGGGGAGAGTTGGAGGGTCTGGAGGAGGAGGCAGAGGGGTTAGGAGAAAAGCACAGCCGCAGCAAGGCATAACTCAACACACAGGCACATTATGGTCTGCATGTTCATAGCCCCACCTCTATAGGTGGTTGGGTGGTGTCAGTCCCCAGGAAGGTGACAGACACTTTGCACTCTACAGGAAGTTCCCCTGTCACCCTGGCTTCTGTTTCTACTTCCTCCTCTTCTGCTTGAGGAGCTCTCTTGGAGAGAACCAGGGCTTCTCAGGGTCCCCTGTTCCCCACATGCAACAGTATGAAGTGGTTGAACCTCTCCAGTTGCCCATTTTAGGGATTCTGAGAGAACTCTCTTCAGATGCAACTGTGTATCCTAAGACTGTCCACTACCACCTAGGCCTAAGAGACAGTAACCTCACCCTCCACGTTTTTAGAAACAGAAACACACACCTTGCCTAATGGCACAGAGGTAACTGAGAGACCAAAGGAAGAGAAGCACTGCTTCTACCAGGGCTATGTGGAGGGGCACTAAAATTCCCCTGCCAGCATCAGCATCTGTGATGGCATCTGGGGTTTTTTTCCAGATTGGGCCTATCATCCATCTGATTGAGCCACTAGTCCAGGGTAAATATGGGAGCATCCAGGAGAGAGGTGGCAATGCCCAGGAGAGACATGGCAATGCCCACAGGAAACACGCAGTTTATAGGGAAAGGTATTTCAAGAAGAAAAGGATCCCCTGTGGTGTCTCTAGGGCCTCCCTACAAGAATTGGAGACAAAGATGGCTACAGTCAACATACCTCAGAAATGGGTACCTGGATCCATCCCAAAAGAAACTCACTACATGGAGCTCTATGTGGTGGTGGAGTACACAGAGTTCAAGAAATATGGAAACCTATGGAATATACCCAATAGGGTGAAGGAGGTCATGAATCAAATAGATAAGTTATATCAGCTGCTCAATTTCCATGTGGTCCTAATTGGCCTGGAAATATGGGACAAAGGTAACAAGGCTGCAATCACCAATGACATACAGTCTTCCTTGAACAGCTCCCTGACAATAATCATGATCGGACAATAATCCTATCAAGAAGAAGCATGATAATGCCCAGCTGATCACAGCATTGGCTTTGGGAGGAGGTGTGGGACTAGCCAGAGTGGGTGCCATGTGCACCTTAGGTTCTGGGGGTGTGAACCAGGACCTTGAGTCACATCCATTTGGACTGGCAACCTCTATAGCTCATGAAATGGGACACAACCTTGGCATGGACCATGATGAAAATATCAAGGGCTGCCAGTGTGAGGTCAACAAGATGTAAGGTGGGTGGTGTCATGCAATCCATGAGGGTTGATAATGTCTACCCTAAGCAGTTCAGCAGCTGTAGCAAGGACAATCTGCAGAAGTTTCTTAGGGGGACTATATTCCGGGTCAACTGCCTGACCAACTTCCCAGACCTGGAGCAAATTGAAGGAGGGCCTGTGTGTGGGAACAAGTTTGTGGAACAAGGGAAGGAGTGTGTGAATGAGTGCTGTAACCTCGTGAACTGCAAGCAGATCCCAGGAACTGATTGTGCTGAAGGGGAATGTTGTGAGGTTTGTTTTCTCACAGCAGTTGGAGAACTCTGTTGGGATGCTCAGGATGTGTCTGTGACCTGCCTGAGTACTGCAATGGCTGACAGGCTAAGTGTCCAGCCAATGTATACAAAGAGAATGGCACACCATGCTGGGAAGGCTACTGTTACAATGGGGCCTGCCCCACTTATAAGCAGCAATGTGAGACACTCTGGGATATAGGATCACAAGGGTCCAATGACAGATACTTCTGGCTTGGGCTTTCCAGAGGATGCAAACTAACTGATTATCCTGCCAAGGGGTCTTCAATAAGTGTGGGAACCTGTACTGCTCCAGGGCAAACACAAGCCCCCCTCCAGGGCTCTGTGCACCTTCACTTTGGGAGGTGAAAGGTGTGACCTTGCTGTAATGCAGATCAAAAGCCATAATCCTTTTGAGATTGTGGCCACTGGCACTGAAGTGGGGTGCACAGATGGTGTGCTACCACAAACGTTGTCAGGGCCTCAGCATCTGTGGCTCTGAAGATTGTTCCAATCAGTGCCATAATCATGGAGCCTGTAATCACAAGAGAGAATGCTACTGTGAACCAGGCTGGGCTCCACCATACTGTCAATCGAAGCTCTCTGACCTCAAATCAGAAATATGAATCCCTGGGTGATTAACATGGGAGAGGGTTTTGGAATATTCTGAATAAAGATAAAAGATTAACAAATCATTGGTTACAACAAATGGAGCAGGTGCTTTTCATTGTTCTGTCTAGGGATGGAGAGGTTTCCCCCATAAGAAAGAAATTTCCTCATGGTCCCTAAGGGTAGCAATGGATAACCTGCCCCCCCCCCCCATTGGTAATAATGTGAAGCTATCTAGAAGAGCAACAAAATAGAACACTCTCAGAACCCTGATTGTTCATATAGGACCTTTCTTTCTGTAATTGACGCCCTTGGGGCATATACCCAACAGTATGATACTGGTCCAAAATTAACTACTTCTATTTTTCATCATTTTTGCCAGTTTAATGGGCATTGGTTGAAACCTCAGATTATATCAATGTCCATTTCTCTTATTATTAATTGTTTAGAATGTTTTTCATTCATATGGTTGCTTATCATTTGTCCTTCTTTGGCAAAACCATATGTATTTTCTTTTCTTCTTTAAAAAACATTTAAATACTATCTTAGTGCTTTCACAAAAATACAAAAACTTTATTTTACTTCCATTTTATCATAGCAAATAGATCCATAGAAGTTAAATGACTTTGCCATAGTAGTCTCTTAGTGAGGGCTGTTGAGACAGTTCAACACTTTCTCTACTTCTCTACAAAAACTAAAAAGAAAAAAATTAAAATTCTCCTTCAAGAACCAACAGGAGAGGAAAGAGACATCAGAGAAGGGTCTGAAAAAAGTCCACGGGGATTGCTAGGAGAAGAAAGCATCATTGATAGCATGATCCCATCCATGGACAATGCGGAGTTGTAACAGAATTGGGGGGATGTCATAAGGCTCAGTCCTTGCTAGCTTAGGGCCACAATATCTCTGGAAAATGTCCATTTCACCTGCTCCACAGGGACCAGGAGCAGGAGGGGAAGGAAAGAAAGGAAAGAGAGAGAGAGGAAACATCAAACGCTGAGGCAGATTCATTGTTGACATTTCAAGTGCACGAAAGGTAGTCAGTCTGAAAGAAGTTTTAGGAATACAAGTGGCATGGGTAAGGCTGGTAAGCCATCTGCCTGTAGTCATGTTAAACTCATTTAAACCAGTGAAAGTCCATACATTTGAACCAGATGCAGGATTAGGGCTTTTCTCCTGTGTGGGTCCCGCAATGGGCCTTGAGGTTGGAACTCTTGCTGTGTGATTTCCTCCACCTGGGATCTCTCTCAAGTCTGCCTGTATTCCAGCAATTACGCCTCTGTCCCTCGTCCAACAGTCAAACCATTCTGGGCCATGCTTTCACATAAGCCCACCAGAGTATGTCCTAGTATTGCCAGTCCCTGTGAAAATAGTATCTCCCAGGTTCTAAGAATTGTATCCCAACAGATGCATTTGTCTCCAAGAAAAGGTGTCCAGGATATGTTCAGGTGAGCAAGTGAAAATTAATTAAATAGAAATCGTAAAAAATGACAGTTCAGCTGGTCAGGTAAGAGCGCTTGTCTAAGCTAAGGGCTACCCTTTGAAAAGGGAGCATCTCTTTTATCTTGAATTTCAAACCTCTGATATTTGAGGTGTAGCAGAAAAATATAATTCTAGCCCGATACTCCTCTTGCAGACAGAAAAAAAAGTATTTAGCTTCCATGAGGGCCTGCCTCTCTCTCCCCAATCAAATTGTTGCCAGTGTCCATACTGCGCTTGGTTTTCTTCTCCTTGGCAGAGGTGGCCCAGAGCTCAGATCTTCTCTAATCATGTTATCCATGTGTTGCATTTGTATATTTCTAGAACCTATGTGGATAGGTTGTGCTTAATACTGCTAATAAGTTACATTACTATTAATAGGTTTTTTTTAACCTTTAAATTCATGGTTTGATAACGGAAGAGGGAAAGCTAGCCCATGGGAGAAAAAAATGTCTCCAGTTTACTCTGGCATGCAGGTCAAACTGGTTGGAGAAAGGGTTTCTGTAATTTTGGTAATTTCTGAGAAAATCTACTACGCTGTCCTTGGACCTAAAGAGAAAGAATTAATAAAAAGATAAGCCAGTTAACAAAGAAATTCTGGGGATTGGTGTGGTTGTCCCTGACCGTACCTGAGAGACACTATTCACATTCTGGCTCACACTCCTTTACCTCCCCAGTACTGCACTAGAATTTGAAATTGCTCTCAAAGCACTTTCTTAAGAGAAACCTCCCTCCTCTGGTTGGAAGGCTGCCTTAGGAATATCCTTTCTTCTACATAGGAGGCCCATGAAAGCAAATACAGCATATCTCAAAAGTTTTGGTGCAGTTTCCACATTTAATAGCTTAAAAGTGCACCAAAAATTTTGGAGCACTCTGTATTTGCTTCTGTTATGCACTCCTGCAGGAATTCTATCATTGCTACAACTACCAATATCTCTTTGACTGCAGAAAATCCTTTACCAGCTCTCTTTTCTCTGATCTGTGCTCAGAAAGTATGTAACTCTAATGTTTGTGACTCAGGGTCACTATTATTGTATACATAAAGGAGTACACACATACAGGTGACTGTATCCATGCCCAGAAGCAAGTACACTTAGCTGTCAAAACTGAACAGAGGCAAGGTGAAGCAACGAACATTTATTTATCTCCTTTTATGTGAAAGACCAGGGATAGGAAATCTGCAGCCTTGGGGTCATATGTGGCCTCCTACATCCTTGGTTGCAGCCTTTTGTAGCAGTAACCACACTTGCATACCAAGGATGGCTGCTAGCACAGGTTCTTAGATCTGCTTTACTAGGAAAGATAACTGTTTATGGGGTCAACAATCTTTTTAAATCACATTCACTAGTTCAGGGGAAAAGACAGCACCCTGAACTTCACAGAAAATACAAGCAGAGAAATAAAGACCAACAGACAGGGCTCTGACTGCCTGAATCAACTTATACACTTTATGTGCATCCCTGGATCAAGGGAACCTTTACATCTGAGCAATCGGGGAACTCTGAACACATGGCCTGTCAGAATCTCAACCAGGGAATCACAAGATCCTTCTCATAAGTGAGCCCCCAAAGCAAAATATATTATTCACTTCTCAGAGCCAGAAGGCATCACAACCTTCATGACTCAGTGCCTAATTAGAAATTAGCAAAAGGTGTGAAAGCCTTCCTACAAGTAAGGCTCCCCTAAGGAAGCTTCCCTTAATGGGCTCCATGTAGGCCTATTAATAGATGGGGAAGATCTTATATTTCATTAACATTACACCTTTTGACTGAATCCATATTTTGCAGAACAAATCCTTTCATTAAACGATTTGTTCTGTGAAGTTTGGATTTAGTCAAAGGGCTACACTTTAGGACCTAGAAGGCCACATGTGACCTTGAGGCCACAGGTTCCCCATCCCTGTGCTAGACACTGCTAAGTGCTGGAAAAGAAAGTTCCTACTTTCGAGGAGCTTATATTCTAATGTAGAAAGTCAATACAAAAAAGGGAGCTGAAAATCAGAAAAGGAGTGGGGTAGGGGAGACAAGTTACTCTTCTATGAGGCATGGTGAAGTTCAGAGTGTCAGAAGCATAGTCCAGAGGGGAGTAAAGGTTGGCCAGCCTAGTCCCATCTCCAAAATGGAGGCCCCTTGGAAGAACTCAGACAATAAGAGAAGTGGGAAAGCATGACAAAGAGATGTATCAGGATGAGAAAACTACAGGAGAAGATGGATGTTCCAGGGTTAGAAGGCCACTGGGAAAGATGGATATTCTAAGGTAAGGAGGTCCCAGGTGCTAAAAGAGGTTCCATGGTGAGACTACAGTTGAGGCATGGTATAACTGAGAGCAGTCTCTTGTTTTTCTTTTATAAGACACACAGAATGACCCTTCTCCCTACTTGTTCTTTAAAGGCTATTGTGAGCATTAGGATAGGTAAAAACAATAGTCTCTTATGAGGGTCACAGAGGAGTAGATCCTCCATATTAGAATCCTTCCTCCCTGGTATCCCAGTCAATAATTTCAATAATTCCAATCCCCGAAAACTAACCAAAATCCACTCCCTCTAATGTTAACAAGGTAACAATGGATATGTTCATACTCTATAGCAGTAACTTCCAAACTTTTTAAATAATGCATCCTTCTCAGTGAAACATTTTTGAGCACACTCTCTCAATACATTTACTGTATATCTACTCATTTCTAAGTTATATAATGTATTAGTTAATTGATATATATATTAGAAAACTTAAAAATAGAAACTTAAGAAGATGAGCTAAAGATCAAATATTTGTTCCTGGAGACAAAAAGGAGTCACTTGAGTTTACTGAATGAAAGAGAGACATAGTAAGTAACTTCTATTTTAGAAAAATCTCTTTGGTAGTTATATGGAAGATAAATTGAAGAGGGAGAGACTTAGACAGGGGTATCAATTAGAAAGATACTATAATAGGCCAGGTGAGCAGTGATAGAGGCTTGAAGTAGGGTGGTACTTGATGTGTTACAGATACAAGAAATATTTTGGAGGTAAAGACAAGACTTGGCACTTTATTGGATCTGGGGAAGTGAGTAAGAATGAAGAGATGAAGATTCCACCAAGGCTGTCAACTCCACAGGGTTGTACTTCCAGCTCATAATAGGATAATTTGCACAGTGGAGAGAAGGGGCAGGATGAAAGAGTGAGGGGCAATTAGAGCAGGTGGGTTTGCATTGAAAACAAAATTGGCTATCACTGGGAAGGGAGGATATGACCCATGTTCCACCTCTGATTAGCTGATCACAATTCCCTGAGACTGTACCACAGTTTCCACTTTAGAGAGGATTACTTTACAAGGGGAGAGGTATACTCATATAATTGATTGGAAAGAACTCCCTTGATCATCACCCTGTTATGCTTAGCAATGAGTGACACATAGTAGATACCTAATAAATAAGTGCTTCTTGATTCAAAATCCTTAGTCTGACATTTAAAGCTCCCCACAATCTGAATTCCACTTACTTTACAGTCTTACTTAGTGTTACCCTTCCAATCAAGCAGATCTACAATTCCTCCCAACTCATTTCTTTTGCACAGGTGAGTCCCATTGTGTCTGGAATACACTCTTTCTATACCTTTACCTCCTACAATCCCTAGCTTTCTTCAAAGCACACTTCTAGTACTGCCTCCTACATAAGGCCTTCCCTGAGTTCAAATCAATCCCATGACATTTACTAGCTGTATGATCCTGGGCAAATTAATTAAATGAGATCTGCCTCAGTTTCCTCAACTATAACATCAGGATAATATCAGCACTCATCTTCCAAGGTGGTTGTGAGGATTGAGTGAAATATAATTTGTAAAAGGCTTAGCACAGTAACTGTCATATAGTAGGTATTTAATGACTGTTTCCTTCCTGATCCCCTAGTTAATGTTCTTTTTTTTCTGAATTTACTTCATATTCCTTTGTATATATTTCGTATTTCCTTATTATGCACATGTGAAAGAATGCAAGGTTTATCTCTAGTCCAGAAATCACTTTTGAGTTATAGACCTGAATCTTTGGCTCTAAGACACTGCCACTTACTGGGCCACTTAGGCAACACATTGGTGCCTTCAGCTCAGTGTATCCCAAGCTGTGCTGATCATCTTTCCCCAAAACTTTATTCTTCTTACTTTACTATTTCTGTTTTCCCATATTTGTTACTTTGGGGTTATCTTTTACTTATACTCAGCCCTTTCTATTCCCTTTAAAAGCCAAACTTATTTACATATTCGATACTGGAGATAATATGGAGACAATGGAGTTTTTGTCTATGTTTTTGTCTTTGTGTCCTTAGCATTTAACACAGTGCCTCACTCATTGCTTACTAAATGATTCACTGACTGCCTAGGCCAAAAAGAGGTTCATTGAAGAAAGCAGATGATTAGGCTGTTCACGGTCTTCTCTCAAAATCCAATTTCAGATGAAGTGAAGATGTTGAATTCTATGAGGCTGAGGAAACTCTCCTCACAGCAGGCAGAAGCAAGCAATGGAATAGCCTGAGGTGTCCAAGCAGGATAAAAGAGCTGGCAATGGGAGATAGGGAGCAGTTGTGGGATTTGATCCAAGAATAGACTCCAGACCACTTGTGGGACAGATTCTGGGGTAAAAACTGAGGCCAAAAGTGGTTTACCAAGATGGTGGGCTGATTGTCCTGGATGGGGATCTGATACAGAGGATCCCTGGAAAATCTTAGGGAGGGAAAGGAAGGCCACAGTCTGGGGACTTGGATTTGGGGAAGGATAGACTCAGTCCTTGTTATTAGTGGGTTTATACTTTTTTAGGGAAGCAAGACTTTAAAATATTAAATAATTATTGAGCAAGAAATCCTAACTACTATATTTTATGGTACAATTGGAGAATAGGACATTAGATACATTATTACATAATTTGTAATATAGGCAATTGTCAAGGTTCTCTCTCAGAGTGCCCTAACTTACCAGCAGAGGCAGCCGGTTACACACACAACTCAACGATGCTAGCATACCTTTCAGGAACAGAAGAGTCACGGCTCTGAGGTCTAAACAGAAAAGTTTATTAAGGTCTCTCCATGAGGAAGCCTTAAAGCCATATACTAAGGCAGGCTTACAAGATACCTCCCAGCCCTAGGTCTTAAATAGACCCCAGATCCACATACGGCACGTGATAGAGCCCAGCTGAACAGAATTGTGAGAGGGGGAGGGCAATTACAAGGGTATGAAGGCCCCAAGGTGTGGAGACGCCACTCAGGAACAGAGGGTAACCCCACGCAAGAGAGTCCTGAGCAATGTAGGATCCCCTGGCCAAGGACAGTGCGATATGTCCTGACCTCCACGTGAACCAACTAATTCCTGGGCCTAAAACACTTCCCTGTGGCATGACACAACTGCTTGCAATGTGAACCTCACAGGCCATATGTATACAAGGAAAGGAAGGTGGAATATTTAGAGAATATCATTCATAAGAGGTAGCCCCTGAACAAAACTTTAAAAACTGGACAAGATACACTATTGTGGAGCCATGAGTTGGTTCAACCATTCTGTAAAATAATTATATTGAATTATATGAAAAAAGACCCTAAACTATTCGTCCTTTTGACCCAGAGATCCCACTACTGAGCAAATACCATAGGAGCCAAATATAAAAAAGAAAGGTCCTAGCAGCAAGCACTATTTATAATAGTAACAAAATTGGATTCAAAACAGTTGTCTGTCATTTAAGAGATGGCTAAACAAACTCTTGCTGCTGTTCAGTTCTCTCTGACGTTTCATGACCCAATTTGTGGTTTTCTTTGTAAAGATACTGGAGTAGTTTGCCATTTCTTTTTCTAGCTCTTTTTATAGATGAGGAAACTGTGGAAATAGGGCCGAGTGACTTGCCCAGGGTCACACACTACCTAGCTACCCCAAACAAACTTGTTTATAAATCTAAAGGAATGTTATGTTACCTTAAGAAATGACAGATAGGGAGGCAGAGGGTAGAGAAATACTCAACTGACTTCTTTCAAATTCCCTTCCACACAATTCTAAAATAATGCCTCAAATGGAATTCTGGAGTGTTAGAACAACGAAAGGTACAGTGAAACAAATTTCTATCCCAAGACAACTTAGGAAGACAGCAGGAAAGATCTATCTCCCTGTAGCGTTGGTCAGAACTGCTAAGCACAGACCTTGCCATGGCACCAGCCACAGGCCTTGGAGGTAGCTGCATTGGTGGCAGGAGCAAGTGGGTGGGGTGTCAGACAATTGGTTGGAAGGGGATTGCAGGGGACCCCTTTGCTGGTGTTGGGTTCAGGACCCTGTTGCTTTGCCCATATGCAGTTCTGAGTTGCTTCAGTCATTTTCAATCCTGTCCAACTCTTTCATGGCTACATTTGGGTTTTCTTAGCAAAAATATTGGAGTGGTTTGCCATTTCCTTCTCCAGGTCATTTTACACATGAGCAACTGAGGCAAAGAGGGTTAAGTAACTTGCCCAGGGTCACATAGCTAGTAAGTGTCTGAAAGACTGCATTTGAATTCAAGAAGATGGACCTTCCTGATCCTCAGCTCAGTGCTCTGTCCACTTCACCACTTAACAGGCCCTCTGAATTGTAGTCCCAGAGCCAAAAGGAGCAATAGCACTTGCTGCTTCAGGGGAATAGGAACCTGGGTTGCAGTTCCAAGGCAGAGAGGAGTGTTTGTGATCATTCACAGGGGAGTAGGAGCCCTAGTCTCAATTCCAAGACAGAGGGGAACACTAGCAATTGCAACTGAAGTTGAACAAGGGACCTGGTCACAGTTCCAGGGCCAGGAGGAGTCTTGGTACTAGAGGCTACAGGGGAACAAGCTCCCTTCCTGGATAAAGACCAGAGCACAGACCAGCACAGAGAGCAGTGGTCACACGTCTTAGATTATACTACCTTGAAAGCACCAAAAGTCTATAAGCCCCCAGAGCTAGCTCTGAAAACAGTAGCAAGAAAGGACTGAAGCTTAGCACAGTGCCCTCTCTGATCTGGAAGCAAAGCCCAACTTTAACATAAAGTTAAAAGTCAAGAAATAGACTGGAAAGACAAGCAAACAACAAAGAACCTGACCATGGAAGGTTACTATGGTAACAGGGAAGATCAAGACACAAACACAGTAGAAGACAATGAAGTCAAAATAGTTACATGCAAAGCCTCAAAGAAAAAGATGAATTGGTCCCAGGCCCAAAAAAGATTCCTGGAGAAGTTCAAAAAGGATTTTAAAAATTAAATAAGAGAGGTAGAGGAAAAATTGAGAAGAGAAATGCAAATTGTGAAAGAAAATTATGAAAAGAAAACCAATGATTTGGTAAAGGAAGTTCAGAAAAAGAAGAAAATAGCTCCTTAAGAAATAGAATTTGCCAAATAGTAAAAGAGGCACAAAAATCCACTGAAGAAAAGAATGCCTTGAAAAGAAGAATTGGGCAAATGGAAAAAGGAGTACAAAAGCTCAGTGAAGAAAACTGGAATGGGCAAGTAGAGGCTAATGACTCCATGAGTCATCCAAGAAACAAATCAAAAGAATGAAAACAATAGAAGAAAATGTGAAATATCTCATTGGAAAAACAACTGATTTGGAAAGTAGGTCAAGAGATAAGAACTATTGGACTACCTGAAAGCCATGATAAAAAAAAAAAAAAGAACCTAGACATCATCTTTCAAGAAACTATCAGGGAAAACTGTCTTACTAGCCTAGAACCAGAGGGTAAAATAGAAATTGAAAGAATCCACCAATTACCTCCAAAATGAAAACTTCTAGGAATATCATAGCCAAATTCCAGAGCTCTTGGATCAAGGAGAAAATACTGCAAATAGCCAGAAAGAAATAATTCAGATATTGTTGAGTCACAGTCAGGATAACATAAGATTTAGCAGTTTCTAAATTGGAGGGCTTAGAATATGATAGCGGGGAAGGTAAAGGAGCCAGGGTTACAATCAAGAATCACTCAACCCAGCAAAACTGAGTATAATACTTCAGGGGGAGAAATGGACATTTAATGAAACAGAAAATTTTTAAGCATCCCTGATCAAAAGACCAGAACTGAATAGAAAATATGACTTCCAAATACAAGACTTAAGAGAAGCATAAAATGGTAAAGATGAAAAGAGAAATTATAAGGGAATCAATAAGGTTAAATTGTTTACATTTCTATATGGGAAGATGATACATGTAACTGAAGAACTGCATCATTATTAGAGCAGTTAGACATAGAGGGCACAGGTGTGAGTTAACTATGATGGGATGATTTAAAAAAAAATTAAGGGGTAAGAAAGAGGAATGCCCTGGAAGAAGGGAAGAAAGAGAAGAATGGGAAAAATTATTGCATAAAAAAGAGGCATGAAAGGAAGATCTTTTACAATGGAGGGGAAGATGGGGGAGGGTGATGGGCAATACTTGAACTTTACTCTCATCAGAATTGGCTCAAAGAGGAAATAACATGTACATTGAGTTGGGTATAGAAATCTATCTTATCCTACAAGGAAGCAAAAGGAGAAAGGGTAAGGGGCTGATAGAATGGAAGGCAGACTAAGGAAAGTAGTGGTCAGAAACAAAACATACCTTTGAGGAGGGACAGAGTAAAGAGAGAGAGAGAGGGAGGGGGGAAAATAGGATGGAGGGAAATACACAATTAATAATCACATGTGTGAATGCAAATGGGATGAACTCATCCATAAAACAGAAGTGGATAGCAGAGTGTATTAAGAACCAGAATCTACCAATACATTGTTTATGAGAAACCCATTTGAAACAGAGACACACACATAGAGTAAAAGTAAAGGACTCAAGCAGAATTTAAAAAAACAAAACAAAACAAAACCCTGTAATAGTATTTTATTTTTTCCAATTACATGTAAAGACAATTGTTAACATTCTTTTTTTAAGTGAAATTTTGAGTTCCACATTTTCTTCCTCCCTCCTACTTTTCTAAGATGGTAAGCAGTTTGATTTAGGTTATAATTGTGCAATCATATAAAATATACTTCCATATTAGTTATGTTGTGTAAGAAGAAAGTTTGCAAAAAATTAGTTTGCAAAAGAAACAAACCATGAAAATATAAAATGAAAATAGTATGCTTCAATCTGCATTCAGATTCTATTACTTCTTTCTCTGGATGTGGATAGTATTTCCATCATAAATCTTTCGGAATCATTTTAGATTATTGTATTGCTAAGAGCTAAGTCAATCATAGTTGGTCATTGCACAATGTTGCCATTACTGTGTACTATGTTCCCCTGTTTCACTTAGCATCAGTTCATGTAAGTCTTTCCAGGCTTTTCTGAAAACTGCCTGTTAATCATTTCTTATAGAACAATAGTATTTCATCTCATGCATATACCATAACTTGTACAGTCACTCCCCAACCGATGGGCATCCTCAATAAAAAGAGATGCTACAAATATTTTTGTGCATATAGGTCCTTTCCCCCTTTTTATGATCTCTTTGGGATGCAGATCTAGTAATGGTATTGCTGGATCAAAGGGATCAAAAATCACAGTTTGATTGCCCTTTGGGCAGAGTTCCAAATTGTCTAGCAGAATTAATTATGCTTCAGTTGAGGTAAAAAACAAAAACAAAATAACAGGGGCACCATTCTTTCATGATGCAGCTTCCTGTTTTGGGGATAAAGGGAGGAAATATCATCCCATCAGCCACGTTTCCTGCCTCCTCTGGAAGAGGAGTAACATTATTATTCCATTGACCATCTTATGCCTCTCCCTCCAGGTTAGAAGCACACTTCTTTCATTTTATTCTTTTTCATCAAGTTTTCTTTTTCCTTATTATTTTTTTTACTTTTCTTTAAATAGTATTTTTTTTTCCCAATTACATGTCAAGATAATTTTTAGCATTTATTTTTACAAGATTTTGAGTTCCAAATGTTCTCCTTTCCTCCCTCTCCTCCCCTCTCCCTAAAATGGTAAGCAATTTGATATGGATTATACATGTGCTACCATGTAAAACATATTTCCACATTAGTCACAGTTGTGGAAGAAGAAACAGATCAAAAGGGGGAAAACATGAAAAATAATAAAGTGAAAGAAGTATGCTTTGATCTGCATTCACAGTATATCAGTTTTTAATCTGGAGGTGGATAGCATTTTCCTTCATGAGTCTTTTGTACCTATCTTGGATCATTGTGTTGCTGAGAAGAGCTGAGTTATTCATGGTTAACCATCACCCAATATTGCTGATATTATACACAATGTTTTCCTGGTTCTACTCATTTCACTTTGCATCAGTTCGTACAAGTCTTTCCAGGTTTTAAAGTTTGGTTGACCTTTGGTTATAATTCCAATTTGCTCTCCAGAATGGTTGGATCAGTTCACAGCTCCACCAACAGTGCATTAGTATTCCAATTTTCCCACATCCTCTCCAACATTTATCATTTTCCTTTTTTATCATATTAGCCAATCTGATAGATGTGAGATGGTACCTCAGGGTTGTTTTCATTTGCATGTCTCTAATCAAAAGTGATTTAGAGCTCTACCTAGTATTCTGCCTGGTTTCCTGCCTTCACAGAAGGGGAGTAACATTATTCTTTCAGCTCCAAGCATGTTTATCCTTTGCCTGGGTTACTTAATATCTTGCTCTAGCTACACTCCATTTCCATCTTCATCTTGGCCCCTTGGTGGACCAGTTCAAGTCTACACTGTCCTCTTCTCTTCAGTCTCTTGCCCTTTTATCCTATTGCCAATTTTGCCGTGACACGCCTCAGCTTTAGACCATTCCCACAATCCGCAGGTTTCATTTCTACACATTTGCTACTGAAAGAACCTATATATTCATAGCAGAAAAGCACTAGAATTAAGAACTAGGAAAGGTTTCTTATAGATGACACTTGAAGGAAACATGAAAACCAGGAGATGGAGATGAGGAGGAAGAGTGTTCTAGGCATGGAGTCAGCCAGTGAGAATGCCCATTACCAAGAGATAGAGTGTCCTCTTTGAGAAACAGCTTGCACAGAAAGGAAGTAAAGAAGCAGTTTGAGTCAGGGTGACTGCATGCTGGAATAGAAGAGCTTACAGCTCTCTTAACAATTCTTGCATATAAGTCCTCATGATAATATGCTTCACTCACTTTAGGCTCATTATATTTCTCCCTTGACCTTTAGAAATTATTGTGTCCTATGATTTGCAGATATAGTCTTACAGGAAAACCTCTGCTGATAAAAAGTTGCATTTTTGTTTTAGGGAGAAGCTTGGGGGTTTTGAAAGCAACGTGTTATTTCTCAAATGCAACCTTTTTCTTTTCTTTTATTTAATTTTGGGCCTACCTAGCTCATTGTTCAGTGTCTTAAGTACTGGTGTGACAGCTCAATGGATTGGTTAGCCATCAAAATATATGCTTGCCTTGTCTATCAGCATTCTTCATCCACCTGGTTTTTCCCACGTAGAGAAGTATCTTCTTTAGGAGGCTCTTTGGCTTACCTTTGGCCAAAGAGGAAATGGTCTCAAGCTACAAATCGAAAGGTACATTTCCAGACAAGGCATATGCATGACTTGTTTGCTTGATTATATTTATTTGTTACAAGAGTTTCATTTCTCCTTCCCACTGCCCTACCCTGACCAAAAACCACAGTAGGGTGGGGGATTGAGGTAAGTGGAAGGACAGCAATTGTCAAAAAGAAAAGGGCATTTTAATGTTTTTAAAATGTTCAGAAGTGAACAGAAGTTCAAAAGAAAACACAGAGAAGCATGACAGCTCTGAAAATAGCATGTTGAATTTAATACATACTTAGAAGGAAAAGCACAGTTTCATGTACAGTTCTTACTGTGTGTTCCACTTTGCACATGGAAATGGTTATTTAATGTGGTGTTTGTGAAGAATAGGTGTTTTTTTTTTTTAAAGGAGTCTCTGTAGTGTTCTGGTGCTTGCTGCAACTGTCACAATGTCATCTGCCTGGAGCATTGGGAAAACCATATCATCTGTAGAGAATCCATTTTCAATTTGAACTTTGTGTTGGACTACTGTTGTTCAGTCATTTTCAGTCTTTCTCCAGCTCATTTAACAGATGAGGAAACTGATGCAAATAGGGTGGAGTGACTTGCTCAGGGACACAACAACTAGTGTCTGAGGCCAAATTTGAACACAGGAATATAAGTCTTCCTGACTCCAGGCCCTGCACTCTATTCACTTTGCCCTCTTTGTGCTGGACAGCCTACGTGAAAGTGGCAAATATCTTTGGCATAACATATGTCTCCCTTTCTTATCCACTGCTTGGTATTAATAATCAAAAGTCTGTGGAACAGATGTGGTCATACCTATTAAGGAAACATCTTTATCTTAACACATACACAGATGATACCTTGTTGTCTTTTGCTTCATTGATCAAATTTTAAAAAAGAATCCCTTAAGAATCTGTAATTGCTTTAGAAATTTAAGAATCTTAGTCAATATATAAGTGCCAAATGAAATGGAAGCAGGGTGGTGCAGTGGATAAAGTGCTCGACTTGGCAGTTACAAAGACCTGGATTCAATCTGTTCTTTGACATTTACTAGCTCTGGATCTCTGAGTTACTTACTTCTCATTTGTTTTTCAGGTAAATTCCCTGAGTCTGTCTTCTGTTCAAAGGATCAAAGGCAGACGAATTTGCAGATCATTTGCAGATGAATGATATGTGCTATCAGATTAAAGAGGAGGGAATAATCACTTCTAGCTAATGTGGTCAGGGAAAGCTTTACAGAAAAGTTGGTTTGGAAACTGGCCTTTGAAGACTATTTGGGAATTGGAGAATCAGCAATACCAAAAGAGAGATTTCTAGTAATACCACATAATTTAAGCACATATTTGGAAGTGGGAAAGCCTAAGGTGTATTAATTTTAGGACCAAAGAAGATACTGATTTTATTAGACTGAAAGATTTATTTGGGGTGGGGATAGTTAGGTAGTGCAATAGACAGAGTGCCAGACTCATCTTCCTGAGCTCAAATCTGGCTTCAGACGCTTGCAAGCTGTGTTAAGAAAACCCACAATGGGGTCATGAAGAATTGAACACTACTAAAACAACTGAACAACAATATTTATTTGAGGAAGGAGTAAATAAATATGGAAGGGCCCTTTAAAGTAGGTCTAGTTGAGCTTTCATTGGATTCCTTTTATATCATCAAACAAATTAGATATTTTCTTTAAGCTATCATTTAAAAATCTGTTAAGTATGTTACCATGCCTTAACCAGACCATATAAAACATTCAGACCTCCATCTGAAGATCAGAAACTTTTAGAAATTAGAATTTCTGGCAGAGCCAAGATGGTGGCATAGAAGCAGGAAAACTCCATGAGCTCCACCCATAACCACCTTAAATACCTATAAATTATGACTCAAAACAAATTTTAGAGCTAAAGAACCCACAAAGTGACAGAGAAAAACAAATTCCCTGCTGAAGGCATCCCGGCAGACCTACAGGAAGGGTCCATTGCAGCATGCTAGAAGCTGAGCCCAGCCCTGTGTGAGCCCACAGTTTTAGCCCCTGGTGGCCCCAACCAGCAATAGCTGGAGTGGACTTTGAGAGAGTGGATCACCAGCAGCGGTGGCAGTTTCCAGAATTATCAACCCATAAATACCAAAGAAAAACTAAAAGGTCAGTGTGGAAGTCTGTTGGAACTGGGGGGGTGGAGGGGACAAGGAGCATGGTCCAGCCCCTGCACCCAGGGAGAGAAGTGGTGGAGTCACTGAGGCTGTGCAGCTGCCTCCACGTGGCTGCTTCAGAGCTCCTGCTCTACAGATTGTAGGGGGACCAAGCAACCAGTCAGAAGGTAATCACTCTTGCTTTCACCTGGTTGGATCTGGATCACTGTCTTGGGGTGGAGGTCCTGGGGTGTGTGACCGGTGAGCCAGAGCTTGTGGGGGCTGCAGAGGGGCACCCAACTAATAGCTCTGGCAGCTGCAAAAATCCCAGCAATTTGAGACAAAGCTCTCCTCTCTGGAAGCAGAGTTCTACTGTGGCAAAGAGCTCAAAAGTCAAGTAATTGAGTGGCAACATGAGCAAGCAAAGGAAGCAAAGAAAGCACAGCAATCAAACCTTAGATTCCTTTTTTGGGGACAAAAAGGATCAAAGCATGGAACAGGAGGAAGACAATACAGTTAGAACTCCCGCACCAAAAGCTTCCAAGAAAAATATGAATTGGTTAGAGGCCATGGAGGAGCTTAAGAAGGATTTTGAAAATCAAGTAAGAGAAGTGAAGGAAAAATTAGGAAGAGAAATGAGAATGATGCAACAAAGTCATGAAAAGGAGTCAACAACCTGACTGAAGAAAATAACACCTTAAAAATAGACTAACTCAAATGGCAAAAGAGGCCCAAAAAGCCAATGAGGAGAAGAATGCCTTAAAAAGCCGAATTTACCAGAAAGAAAAAGAATTTCAAAAGCTCACTGAAGAGAATAATTCCTTCAGAATTAGATAGGAGCAAATGGAAGCTACTGACTTTATG
>CM053592.1:29414641-29432426 GCA_028646515.1 Pseudochirops corinnae | reverse complement strand
CTCACTGGTCAGATTGGCTAAGATGACAAAACAGCAAAATGATAAATGCTGGAGAGGATGTGGGAGTATTGGAACACTAATGCATTGTTGGTAGAGTTATGAACTGATTCAACCATTCTGGAGAGCATTCTGGAATGCTATAAATAATTGCATACCCTTTGATCCAGCAATATCACTTCTGGGGTTCTATCCCAAAGAGATCATAGAAGTGAGAAGAAGACATATATGTACAAAAATATTTTTAGCAGCTCTTTTTGTAGTGGCAAAGAATTGGAAATTAAGGGGATGCCCATCAATTGGGGAATGGCTAAACAAGCTGTGGTATATGAATGTAATGGAATATTATTGTGCTATAAGAAATGAGGAGCAGACAGACTTCATATTTACCTGGAGAGACTTATACAAACTGATGCTGAGTGAGAAGAGCAGAACCAGGAGAAATCTGTACACAATTACAGACACAATGTATGTGTAATGACCAACTTTGATAGACTGGACTCTTCTCAGCAGTGCAAGGCTGTAAGACAACTCCAAAAGACTCGTGGTGGAAAAAGATGTCTACATTCAGAGAAAGAATTAGAAAGAACTAAAGAGAATAGAGTTTAAATGCAGACTGAAGCAAAATACCTGCTCTCTTTCTTTTACTTGCTTGGTTTTGCTTCCTCTTTCCCATTGTTCATCCCATTGGTTACAATCTTTGACAACATGACTCAAGTCTAACGTGAAAATATTTGCAGATCCTATATTTTATTATATGCTGTCATGGGGGCAGGGGAGGAAGAAGAGGAAGGGGGAGAAAATTTGAAACTCAAGGGAATGTGGAACTGAATCTTGTAAACTAAAAGTAAACAAACAAATTAATAAAGATTTTTATCCAAAAAAAACAAAACCATGGGAATGAAGTAAGGATATCCACTCTTCCAACTATTAAATGTTGTCGATAGCAATAAAACAAGAGAAAGAAATGAAAAGCATAAAGATAAGTAAAGAGGAAATAAAACTACATCTATTTCCTGATGATATGATAATACCCTTGGAAAATTCTAAGGAATACACAAAAATATTAATTAAGACAATGAACACCTTCAACAAAGTTTTATACCACAAAATTACCCTAAAACATCAATAGCATTTTTGCTTATTAGTAACAAAATCTGAGAAGCAATAACAGAAAGAGAAATCTCATTCCTTACCTAATACAAAAAGAAAAAGGAAGAAGAAAGAAAAATTTGTATGGATTCAATTACAAAGTATTCCTTGAAGAAATAAAAGACAACTTATGTAGCTGGAAGAATATTCAGTGCCCACGGCCATGCCAATATAATGAAAATAACATTTCTACCATCAAAGAAATAGATGAACTTGAATACTCTCTTAAGGAGTACTACTTACACACTACCTTATAGGACAAAGAAATCAAGCCTACAGATTTATGTCAATACAGATTCTTGGTCTGCATTCTATTCTTGTTCTATCTCAATACCTCCTGCCCCACCAAGAGGTCTGATGATTTTAACTACAGGGAACACCAAAGTTAACAAATTACAAAATCAAAGGTAACAGGTCACAACACCAAATTTAAGACATTCTTCCCTCTCCCCATCACCTGACATCCTGTCTGTATTACTCAACCTCCCAAATAAGGAAAGTGACAGTATACCTTAAATGTTCCTTTTGCTGCCTGCCCTAAGACTGTGTGAAACCCCTTATATGATATGTAAGCTTCCTCACTTGTTCTGTTCTGGAGATTTTTTCTTTAAAGAGTTTATTTATGGTTTGTTCAATTTCTTTGTCTAAAACAGCGGCTCTCAACCTGTAGCTTATGTTCAATTTGTAACAATGAAAATACATCCTGCATATCAGATAGATTCATAACAGTAGCAAAATTACAGTTACGAAGTAGCAACAAAAATAATTTTATGGTTGGGGGTCACCACAACATGAGGAACTATATTAAAGGGTCGCAGCATTAGGAAGATTGAGAACCACTGAGACAAGGTTATTTAAGTCTTCTATATCCTGTCCTGTTAACCTGGACAATTTATATTTTTGTGAATATTCAACCCTTTCATTCATATTGTCAGTTTTATTGGCATACATTTGGTCAAAATAGCTCCAAATAGTTGCTTTTATTTTATCTTCATTGGTTGTGAGTTCATCTTTTTTGTTTTTGATGCTGGTAATTTGGTTCTTCTCTTCTTTTAAATCAAATTACCCAATGGTTATCCAGCTCCTGATTTAAAAGGTTCAAGAGTTTGGGTTGTTTTTTTTAACTTTCACTTTTGTTAATTTCTTTTTTGATTTTCAGGATTTCTATTTCAGTGCTTAATTTTTAATTTGTTGGTTTTCTAGTTCTTTTAGTTGCATTGATCTGCCCTCATTTAAAGATATAGATTTTCCCCTCAGTACTGCTTTGGCAGTATCCCCCACAAATTTTGTTGTACTGTGTCATTGTTGCCATTACCTTTAACGAAATTATTGATAGTTTCTATGATTTGTTCTTTGAATCACCCATTTTTAGGGCTAATTTCTTTAGTCTAACTAATTTTAAATCTATGCTTCAAAGACCTTTTACTGAATATAATTTTATTGTATTAAAGTCAGAAAAAATACATTTAGCATTTCTACTTTTTCTTCGCTGGTTTGTGAGATTTTTATGCCCTAATACATGGTCAGTTTTTGTGAAAGTGGTATGTACAGCTGAGAAAGAAGTATACAACCCTTTCTATTCCCCTTCAATATTTTCCATAGGTCCATCATATCTAACTTTTCCAAAATTCTATAGGTCACCTTAACTTCTTTTTAGCTTATTTTACAGTTAGATTTATTTGGGTCTGAGAGCAGTAAATTGAGGTTACCCCACTATTAGAGTTTTATGGTCTATTTCCTCTTGTAACTCACTTAACTTTTCGTTTTTGAATTTAATTGCTATGTCATTTGGGGCATATATGTTCAGAATTGATATCAATTCATTGTCTATGACACCCTTTAGTAAAATTCAGTTTTCGTGTTTATCTCTTTTAATTAGGTCCGGTTTTTTGGTTTTTGCTTTGTCTGAGATCATGACTGCTACCCTTGCTTTTTTTTTTTACTTTAACTAAAGAAGCATGACTTAACAATAATTCTGGATTACTTTTATTGTTGTTTGGTTGTGTCTCACTCTTCATGATCCTATTTCAGGTTTTCTTGGGAAAGATACTGGAGTGAGTTGCCATTTCCTTCTCCATATCATTTTACATATGAGGAAACTGAAGCAAACAGGGTTAAATGACTAGCCCAGGGTCATATAGCTAGTAAGTGTCTGAGGCTGGATTTGAACCTAGGTCTTCCTGACTCCAAGCCAGCACTATCTACTGCACTACCAACTAGAATCACAGGGAAGGAAAGATACAGATTAACAGCTGGTTTAATTAGCTTCCCACAAATTAAGTTACAAAATGCAAAGGCACTTGAATGAGTCATCATCTGAGAAATAGACTCCAAGCTGCATTGTAATACTCCTTTTGTAATGCCAGCTGCTTAATTACTCATCTGAATCATCACACCTGGAAATCCCTCTAAACATTTCATTTACCTAGTAGTTATGTAATGGTCATGCTTATTCACTGAGTAAGGCAAAAAGTAATTCTTTGGGTTAGCAACTCAGAGTGGTAACTCTGGAAGCCAGTAATTAATTATATGATGATAGATCAAGGGCAGGGTGGAGTTTCTTAGTAACACAGGACAGTAGTTCTCCCCTGACAATACATCCTCCATTCTATCTTCAATTTAGATCAGGCTGATTGGAGAACCCCTTGTTTTAGGAGAGATTCACTCAAGAATTGTGACAAAGGTAACTACAGAATGACATAGTTAAGGGGAGGAGGAGGAAGAATTGTATATGAAAGTAAGTAGCATTATCATAACACATTCCTATTGTACTTTAAGGTTTATGAAGTATTTTCTTTACAATAACCCCATGAAGCAGAGAGTGCAAAGTATTATTACTCCCAGTTTAAAGATCTGTAAACTGAGACTCAGCAGGGTTAAGTGACTTGCTCAGAGCCACTCCACTAGTAAGTACTATAACCAGGACTAACATCCAAATCTTTTTACTGTAAGATTGATATTCTGAAATGAACAGTTTGCTATGGGAGTGAATGTGGGTAAAGGTAAGGTAAAATGTGGGCAAGAAGCTGGTTTAAAAAAAAGAATTAAATTTTAATGTCCTTCCCTGTTACACTTGCTGTTTCTCCTAGGTTGTTGACCACATTTTGGTTGACTTTTGTTCCTAAAGCTAATGCAGCAGTATGAAATATGGTCTGAAATTCATTTAAAGTCAGACACTGCCACTCCCTGGTAGGTCCATGGCACTCAGCTAAGCTGAAGGTCAGCACAGGCAGCTTATTAGAAAGATTAGATAGAGCTAAGGTGGCCAAATAGTTGAAAAGAATCCAGAAGCCCCTCAAAGACACATGAAACTACTGAGATGATCCTATCAAACCCCACAGAGAATGAGATTTATTTCTATACGGGTCTATAGTAAAGACATTAAGTATAATATGATCTTAAGGTCTGATGAGACTCTCGAATGAGCATTTCTTAGCCTCCTTAAAGAAGTAGAATCCCAACAAAACAATCTAAAAATACACAGAAGAGAAGGATGCTCAGGACACACAAACACTCAGGGCAGTGTTGGTACTACCATGTTAAATTTATTGTTTTTTAAACATTTATTTACTTTTAATTTGCAACATTCAGTATCACAATCCCTTGAGTTTCAAATTTTCTCCTTTCTCTCCCCGTTCCCATGGCGGCATGCAATCACATACAGGATCTACAAATACCTTCACATTAAACATTAGTCAAGTTGTAAAGAAGGATAATAACCAGTGGAGTATGAGAAAGGAGAAACAAAACAAAATAAAACAGAAAAAAATGAGCAAATAGTTTGCTACAATCTGCATTCAGACTCTAATTCTTTCTCCGGATGAGGATATCCCTTTCCATCATGAGTCTTTTGGAGTTATCTTATAACCTTGCATTGCTGAGAGGAGCCCAGTTTATCCAAGTTAGTTGTCACACATACATTGTGTAGATGTGTACAAAGTTCTCTTAGTTCTGCTCTCCTCACTCAGCATCAGTTTGTATAAGTCTCTCCAGATTATTATGAAGTCCCTCTGCTCCTCATTTCTTATAGTACAATAGTATTCCATTACATTCATATACCATAACTTTTTCAGCCATTCCCCAATTGATGGACATCCCCTTGATTTCCAATTCTTTGCCAACACAAAAAGAGCTGCTATAAGTATTTTTGTACTAATGGGCCCTTTTCCCTCTTCTATGATCTCTTTGGGATACAGCCCTAGAAGTACCATGTTGAATGTACAGTTTAATAAATAAGCTGTAATAAATTTAGTTTCATATATACATAATCCTCTGACCTTTCATTGAAGGGAGTTTTCATGTTTGTTAATGATTTTCTCATTTTTAATTTAAAAAATAATTTAAGTAATATCTGAGTGGCCCTTAGGCATGATTACAGTCAAAATTAGGACAGGGTGATGTATGCCTTGTACCAAGATAGAACATTTAAAGGGTGGCTGACAGCACTTAATTTCTTGTAAAGAAGGCAGGGGTGAGGCCTGTGGGAGGGCAGAGCCTATGACAGAATGCTGAAGGAGTCACAGCTGATTCAAAGAAGAAGCAGTTCAACTATGACCTGTGCCATCTTGAAGGCTCCTCAGGTGGGAGAGGACAAGGAGGAAGACAAGAACTTGAGCATCGTCATGGCCTAGAGCTGGAGAGGGATCATCAAAGGATGCTAGATTCAGAGTGGAAGACATTTTAGAGGTGAGAAACCTGAGAGGGGGAGTAAGTGCCCAAGGTTACACAAGTGGTAAGTGACAGATTTGAAATCTTAACCAAGGTCCTCTGACTTTGGAGTCAGTATTCTTTATACTATGTCTCACTGTGGTCCTGGTCTTGGTCTTGGCTAACCAGTCTTGTCAGGGCCATTAAGCGACCATTTTGTAGCATATTCTACCCAGGGGAGAAGAGTAGCCTAGGCCCTATTGTGAGATTGTAATCAATCCTTCACCATTTGCTATCAAGCTGTAGAAGAAGAGGGGCTGCCTCCCTTTTGCTCAGGGAGAAGGTGGGCATTTCAAGCAAAGCCAAGCCCAAGAAGACAGCCCTTTAGCCTCTGCTGGAGGAACTTGTCTTCCCCAATTTAGGGACCTTTAATTTCCCTCCATCCTACCTAAGGGAACTCTGGGGGAATTTGGAGCCAGAATGCACAAGGAAGGACACTCTCTACTAAACAGCTGGTGCTGAGTCAGGAAAACATGAGCTACTACTCTGGAAAAATTTGCTTCCCCATGAGATGACAAATCTTAACCTGATTGAAAGAACATGGGATTAGGTAGGGATTGAGTCTTTGTTGTGACACTAATTGGGTCTCTCTTTTCTCTTCTGCAGAATGGGGCTGGTGCTGGTAGAAAACATACTCTCTAAGGATCTTTCTAGCTCTGACTGTCCATCTGTGAGATCTGGAGTACATAAACACTCCATCTCAGCTTAGCCCTAATTTCAGTAATGGTTCCATGAGCTTGGTGACCTTAAGTAAGGTACCTTAGCTCTCTCTGGGTCTTAGTTTCCTCCTTTGTAAATTCGATTGCATTATTCTGCTATTATGGATCATTCTAGTTCTAACATGATAATGTAAGCGTTTTGAGAGGATTAGTTTAAAACACTGTCATATCCTCCTCTAAAATAAATGTCTATTGAAGAGGTGCCACTCTATACCTCACCCTACTAATCAGATTTGTTGCTTCCTCTCTAGGCAGGAAGCCTCAGCAGTTCTATCCCATCCCTTTCTCTAGTTCCATCAGCTGATACTCATATGTGCCCTTCACCATCCCAAATGCCCTTCTCTAAAACAATCTCCAGCTTATCAGTGTCCTTGCAACTGAAAACAATGCTTCAGATGGGATCTGATGAGGGCTGAGTAAAGTGCTACTGTCAACTTATTGCTGGATGGCCCTGTCTCAATACAGCCCAAGATGACATGTTTTCCTGGCAGGCCTAACAAATCATGCAAGTTTGCATTCCTCTAATTCCTGAATCTTTTTCAGGAGAACTGCCTTTTAGCCATAGCATACCTACCTTATCTTGTACTGAGGAAGTTGAGTTTTTTGATCCACTTATTCCTATTAAATTTCATCTTGTTAGATTTAGCCCACTGTTCTAGCCTATATTTTGTTGTTTGATCATTTCAATCTAGTCTGCTTTTTCATGATCCCATTTAGATTTCTTTGTGGTTGTTTTGTTTTGTTTTGTTTTTTGTTTTTGGCAAAGATACTAGAGTCGTTTGCCATTTCCTTCTCCAGTTCATTTTACAGATGAGGAACTGAGGCAAACAGGGTTAAGTGACTTGCCAGAATGCACATGCTGTTTCTGCTAGGCTATTGACCACATTTAGGGTGACTTTGGTCAGTCCAGCTCACATAGCTAATAAGTCTAAGGCCAGATCTGAACCGTATCTAACCAGGGGTAGGGAATCTGCAGCCTCAAGAACACATGTGACCCTCTAGGTCCTCAAGTGTAGCCCTTTGACTGAATCCAAACTTCATAGAACAAATCCTTTTATTTTATTATTAACCTACGTTTCTTGTTGACTCTTAACTCATTCATCTAGTGTTAGCTATTCTTAAATTCATGTTATTTCAGATTTCCTGGGAATGCCTTTATGCAGTCATTGATGAAAATGCACAGGGCCAATTGTCAAATCTCTATACTATTCCACTGGAGACTTCCTTCCAAAATGACAGCAAAACTAATTCATGGCAACTCTTTGGGTTTGCTAATTCAACCAGGTCAAAATTCATCCAAAATGTATACTATTATTAACCCACAACCCTCTCACCTGTTACACAAAAATAAGATGAAATACTAATGTTTTGATAAAATCAAACTAAACTTTATCTATAGCATTCCCCTGACCTAGTCTAGTCACTTGTCAAAAAAGAATTAAATTTAATCTGGTATGTCCTATTCTTGATAAAACCATGAGGGATCTTGCAGTCACTTCCTTTTTTACAATTACTAGGTAATACATCTAATAAAACTTTTTAGAGTTTTGAAAAATTGAGGTCATGCTCATTGACTGTACTGTACTCAGCAGTCTCCGTTCTCTTCCCTTAAAAAAAAAAATCAGAATAACCTCCCATCCCCAAATCCTTTAGCTCCTCTTCCATTTTCTATGATCTTTCAAATATACTAACAATGACTCACCAATCACTTATGTCAATTCCTTCAGTAAACAAAGCTATATTCCAGCTGGACCTGGTGATTTGAACTCTTCAATGGCAGTTAGGCACTCTTAGTTTCTTTTACTTATCTTGGCTATCAATTCCCTATTAGCCATTTTTGTTCCGTCATTTTCAGACCAAAGATTATTCTCCTTGTCAGAGAAAACAGAAGTAATGTTGAGGTTCCTTTCTGTTTTTGCCAAATGAGATAAAGAACAAAACAAAAGACATTTTTAAAAAACTGACCTTAGGTTTCCTTTTTAGACTCAGGTCATTCTGAGCTTTAAGGCTTCTGACACCAATATCATATATGCCAATGCCATGTTTCATGGAAAAACCTGATCCCAAGCTCTAGGATGCAAGGATGCATGGGGGAACTGGGGGAAAAGGCTGTCTCAGACCATTACTTTACTCTGTACTGGCAAATTACCCATTGGTACTAAATCAACTGGCTGAAGATTCCAATCAGACTATGTTCCTAACCTTTTCTGAAAAATATATGTCATTGGCTAAATTGTGATATGTGAATGTAATGGGATATGATTACAGCATAAGAATGATTAAATAAGGCAGTGCAAGAGGAGTGCCCACTCCCCCTGCCACTTTGGCTACCACAACTACCACCACTGTTGGAGCCACTGCTGACATGTTCCAGGGGTGAGATAAAAAGGACATCAAGTCAAGCTCCAGGGCAATGAAACACCCTGGAGGAGACCCAAGCAATCTCTTTGGAACTCCAGGAGAAGTTATTCCTTCAAACAGACCAAACAAAATGGCATCTAATGTCTTTGGAGTATCCTCAGGATACACCCAAAAGGTCAAACCCTCCTGGAAGCAAAGTGGTATCTTTGAAGAGCCTTCTCCTGTGCAGTTTCCATATCATTTGAATCCCTCTGGTGGGAAGACCAATGGTATCTTTAGGTCCCCAGCCACCATTGCTGTGCCCTTAGCACTCCAAAACAAGCCCAAGGATCATATTGTCTTATATGAGGATGAGGACACAAAATCGCAACTCAAAGCTACAGAGAATACACAGTCTTCAAGACAAAGGAAACGAGAAGTGAGCCAAGGAAACTGAGTCTAAATTCAAGACTGACAACCAGGAGCCGAGGTTGGGGCCCAGGCCTTGCTCATACAACAAAGTCCTCAACCCACCAAATGGAAAATCCAGCCTATCTACTAAAGGAAACTAAGACCAGCATCTTCAGACTAGAAACTCTTCTGTGAATCCATCTTGCCCTACAAGAAAGTAAAGGGGGGGGATATAAGAGAGGGCAGATTGGGGAAAGGGGTATTCAGTATGCTTGCCATCTTGGGGTGGGGGTAGGGGAGAGATGGGGAGAAAATTTGTAACTCAAAATGTGGAAATGAATGTTGAAAACTAAAAATAAACAAATGTATTAAACATTAAAAAAAGAGAAATTCTTCTGTTAAGGTGTCAAGGTTTATACTTTCTAATTAGTTCATGTTGAGGGGGTAGAGAAGGAAGGGGTTAATGATTTATGTGAAGATACTCACTTTTCAAATTTTTCTTCTAGAAACAGGTAGGGCTACACAGGACCAGGGAATACAGAGCCTTTCAAGAAATAGAGAAAACAAATCTTACGGGAGCAATAAGGAATTCCCCAGGTTTGCATCCAAAAATTAGTTCCAAATATGAGAGAATCTTTGATGAAGTAAAAGAAAATGGGCAACGGGTAGGATCTTCATGGGTACTGGAAACATCTGTGCTTTGGTGGGCTATCTAGGGATGGTCTTGCAGCAGTAGCCACTAAGTGTCACCAGGGGCTAAAAACCCTTGCCAATGATGTGTTAGACAGCTGCCCAAGGAATGGTCCCCCTTCCTTGTCTGGCAAAGGATCACAACTTGTAATCATTTAGCTCACAGCCCTTAAATTATAGAGCAATAATGTAGGACCTTCACCTTTTCTGGGGGTGCTACTAATGTCTGAGAAAATGGGACAAACAGGAGGAAACATCCTTCTAAGTTAGCCTCCGTGATGTGCTGTTCTACAGACATCCTATGAGGCTTTTTGACTGCTTTCCCACAAAAGCCAGGGAAAGACTAAGCTGCAGCTCAGGGGTATTGGACTTAATTTGACTTCTTGAAAGTTATCAGTCAAGCCTTTTCTCTTGTTTGTAGGCCAATTCTTAACGGCAGATTTTTTCACCCAATCTTCTAGGGCATCTGTGCCTTCCGTCATCTAGAAAAATTTGGCCTGATCCTAGATCAAAAGGCCTGCCTTACATAAGAGAGTAAGTTGGATCTCTTATTAATGGATTGTTAAAGTGAATAATTTCTCCCCGCCATTCTCATAAACCTTTGACTGCTTATGAGTCAAAGTCTTTGACTGCCCCTGCAGTTCACCAGTGGTATGAACATATTACTTTCACAAACCAGAATTCTTTTCTAAAGGGGGGAGAGGGGGAGGGGCACTTCCAGTCTTTTTTAAAGGCCTTATGAACCTATCCAATTTCTTTCTAATATTTTGGTTACTCATATTTCTTCTAAGACTTTTTTTTTAACTGTAATCAGTTGATAGGGAGGAGAGCAAATCAAGGAGAGACTTTAGTTCTTCAAAATAAACATTTTGAACAGTATTTAAAGAGGCTTTTTTAGTGCTGTCCAAATACCAGCTTCACAAACTGCTGATGATTTTCAACCATTTATGATTGATTTATTACGTAAGTACACTAAAAAGTAAGCAGAAAATTCCCTTGTATGAGTGACTACTCATTTGGGGGAATCTCTGCAATCTTCTGCCCAGTGAAACTGGAAAAGTTAGATCTGGAAATTAACTAGAACTAATATTAGCAAATAATTGTTGGATGTAGTAGGTTAGTGCGTAAAATATGATAAAATTAAAAAAATTTCAAGTGGAAATAATAGACTACAATTTTCTTGAAGCTATTCTAATCACATTTAACTAGAGAATCACGTTCCTTTGACCCATTTAGGGAAATGCTCCTCAGTCAGACTAAATAACACTATATTTTACAATTCCATACCTCTTGCATTTTGTAACATCTGTTATGACCATGCAAAGAGAATAGATAAGGTTTCATGATGGATATCTACAAGGTGAGCACCAAATTCTGGAAATATTGTTCTACTTAGAATATTTAGGAAATTGACACTTTGTATTAATATGTGCCCACTGTCCTGAATATTTTAAGGGCCTGTAGGAAATTGCTGTTAAACACTTCTTATTTGGCAAATCAAGGGGAACTGGCATATGGGATTTGTTAGGCAAATATTTTACCTCTTGAGAAGGTAAAATGCTTTATTGCCAACATAAGCTTGCTCTTTTCCTGTGAGCCTGTAGAGACAATACTCAAATTAACTAATGGACTGTGCTCTAAGATACAGGAAGTATGTTGTCTGAAACTAGGAAATCATTTCGATGTAGAAACAATGTTGTAAATGAGGATTAAATTCTTGGGTTGGATAACACAAGTCTACTTAACCCAGAATGTAGCTGAACTATGGAACCTGACCACCATTTATAAGTGTGTCTATGGGAAATCACGTTTTGGGTGCTAGCTTATGGTGGCAAAAATATATCTCGTTAGTCACATTCCTGGCAATGACAATTCTCCTTTTCCATCTGAATTCTAAAGCTCTAAGCCACTAGTGGTGATTCCTGGAACAAGAATTCCAGTAGAATGGGGTAGTAAGCAACAGGCATGGAGCATCCAGTGGGAAAGATGAGCAGCCTTGTTCTAAATAGCAGCAGTAGGATGTTTTCCCACTCCTTCTAACTTTCTTTTCCTTGTTTCCTGATGTATCTTGTTGCTGTAAAACCTGAAACTGGGTATAGAGGTGCTCTGGAAGGGTGGGGGATGAAAGTAGCCCATGAGAATGCGATTAGCTAGCAGGAAGAAGTGTTAATGCATCTATGCATGTCTGTATGTAAAGGCAGCACATGTGTCTGGCATTTGTTTCTTGAACTGCCTGTATTTGGAATTTGTATTTTGGAAGCATCCTACTCTTAGTTTCTTCTAAAATGCATTAAGAAATTATTTGTCCTTATGTATTTTTTTTAATTATGCCTCAAAACTTGTTTTTTTAATGCAGTTGGTGTCAACATTTTTCTCTAGAACTACATCAAGAACCTCTGTGCTTAAATTTTACAGTGCGATTTTGTTTTTGCTTTTTGGAAGGCAATTGGGGTTAAGTGACTTGCCTAAAGTCACATGGCTAGTAAGTGTGTCAAGTGTCTGAGGCTGGATTTGAACTCAGGTCCTCCTGACTCCAGGGCTGGTGCTCTATTCACTGCGCCACCTAACCGCCCCTTTATTTGTTTTTTGTTTTTACAGTGTGATTTTTAGGGGAGCATTTTCTTATTTTTGCAAGGCAGAAATGGGAATAACAGTTACATTAAACCTGGCAATCATGTAGTAAAAAAAAAGAATGATTAAACAAATTAACAGTAGCACAGGAAACTGGGAAGACATAAGCACAACTAGGAGAACAATTTATACAAAGACAACATCCTAAAGAAAAGCAAGTTTGAAAGACAGGAGTACAGAACTATGATAAACCATAATTCCAGAGGATCAAAACTTAAACACATTTCTCACGTCCTATTACAGAAGGGATGCATTCAAAATGAAGAAGGAAACAACACAGTCAATGTGGGAATTTGTCTCGGATTATGTATATTTATTTTGAGGGTTTTACTTTTCTTTGCTTTTTATGTATGTTAAATTGTGGGGGTAGAATGGAAAAGAGAAATAACAAATGCTTGTAAAATATGTATTCCTAATTAAGTTTGTGACAGAGGAAGAGAGAGGGAGTGTGTGTGTGTGTGTGTGTGTGTGTGTTTGTATGCCACTGATCACAGCAAATGAGGCTGATTCAGCATAAAACCATTCCCTCTCCTGAAAGAAAATTTATGCTTAGTAAGTAGCATTTTCTTCACATATAACTAAATGAATTGAATGTATTGAACACCATTTATTACCAGATACTCTTTTAAAATTAGAAGTAACTGCCCAAAGGACTATAAAAACGTGACCCAGAAATACCACTTCGAGGGCTATGTCATAGAGTATCAAAGAGACCCTATAAGTGGGAAAAAGACCCATATATACAAACATATTTATAGCAACTCTTTTTGTGGTGGAATTAAAAATAAAAGGGGTGCCCATCAATTGGGAAATGGCTAAACAAGTTGTGGTATATGAATGTAATGGAATACTATTATGCTATAAGAAATGAGGAGCAGAAGGACTTCGTAATAACAAGGAAACTTATATAAACTGATGCTGAAGGAGGGAAGCAGAAGCAGAACATTGTACACAATTACAGACACATGGTATCTGTGATGACTGACTTTCATAGACTGGGCTCCTCTCAGCAATGCAAGGTTAGAAGACAACTGCAAAAGACTCATAATGGAAAAGGCCATCCACATCCAGAGAAAGAATGAGTCTGTATGCAGATTGAAGCAAACTATTTGCGTCTCTCTTTTTTGTTTTGTTTTTTCTTTCTCGTGGTTCGTTCCATTGGTTATAATTCTTCTTTACAACCTGACTAATGTTTAATGTGAAGGTATATATAGAACCTATTTTGGATTGCATGCTGCCATGGGGGAGGAGGGAGAGAAAATTTGGAACTCAAAAACTTGTGGAACTGAATGTTGCAAACTAAAAATAAATATATTTAAAAGAAAAAAAATAGAAGTATGTACCCAAAGTACATAGAAATTATACAGTTATAGTTCCTTTTTGTAATTTCCCCAATAAAATATTTATTTTAAAAATTTTCTTGCCTTTATCAACTTCTTTAGAATTAAATCATTTTTCTGTGGCCTTACATTGTAATTTTCGGGGTTTTTTTATGTTTACCCACAATATCAAAGGTCCAAACCAGAAAATCCCCAAATGTTCTTCCCCATCCTTATCAAGACAGCAGTAGGTTTTAATAATGCTACCTTGCCCAAGAACCTAGGTTTGGTAGTTAATGATTGTTGGGCAAATTTTTATTCAAAGAAGCTCCTTTAAAGGAATTCTTTTGGAAACCAAAGAATCCTTTTTGTAATACAAATAACCACTCCTTAAGTTATTTGGATTTTTTAAAATCCTGTTCATCTAGTTTTCTCCAGCTGGGATCCATGTTGCACCAGAATCTTCTTAAAGCAGAGAACCTATCTTTATCCCAGCTACCTAACACATTGCTGTCAAAGGAGCATTGAATTGATACATGTTGGGCTATAACATATTTTCTCATTCATATAAAGATAATAAGGCTAAAGAAAAATAATTTTAAGCTACAGAAGTGTTTGAAAAATGTATTTTTACACTGCATAAAATAAAAGGAGTTATGTAGATGTTGAAAACACCATCATTATATGTCATCACAGATAAATAGTTTTAGGGATATTACAGAAATCTTAGACTAACAATCTCACAGTTAAAAAGCAAGATCAGGAATATGATTTTATTGCTGATACACAAAGGAAATATTATTCCATAATACAAAGACTTATTCAGTTTTTAAGTTCTACATAAATATGATTTCTGAATATACAAAGTATCAAATACAAAAAAAGTAGTGTAGTAAGAAAAAACTAAATGGTAGAAATAATGATCAAATTAACAACATTAAGACTACTAAAGATACCATCTATGCCATTCAAAGGCACTTATAGACACAAATAATTGAAAAATACAATGTAATATGATTTTATACCACAGAAATTAGAGTAATTAGTCCAACATTCCTATACTTCTTTTTTCTTCAATATTAGTGGACCCACATTATCTCCTGTTAATTCATTGTGTTTATTATGTGACCCATCACAGGCAGGAAACTAGAAAAGAAAAAATTAAAAGTGTTATTCAAAACACAAGATCCAATAAATTTAAATACTGACTAAAGGGAATAAAAGGGAAACTGATTTTGAAAAGTGAGTATCAAGTACTTCTGACTAAACTGCTTCTTTTTATTTAGCATCTGACCCAATGAAAAATAGTTTCTGATACTACTTACGGCCTTCTTTCCTTTTTAAAATCTCAAACCAAGTAATTGAACAATTAAGCCAATATTTGTTGAATTTTGTATTAGATGTTAGAAAGTTCATAGCAGCCAAATATAGGCTTACAGAAAGTCAATGCAGATATCTACCCATTTTACACAGCAGCTTCAAATTAAAAACTACATCAGAGCATATTCGCATTGCTTTCTGGGTCCAATCAATCACAAGGCCTTTATTAAGTTTCTGCCAACTGATAGTCACTGTCCAAGTAACAAAAGGGCACGATGAAAGATTGTCAATAGGAAGTGACAGTGATGACTTCAAACAAACCCTTTTCTTTTTGGTTTTTTTTTGTATGAAATTTTGAAAGTATAAATACTTTTAAATTAGGTGAAATATTATTATAGATAGTCTAGATAAACCAGTTTAAATTTTCATTCTGAACAAAGTATAGCAATTTATACAAATTTTCACTGAAAATGGCCCTTTCAAGGGTACACCTGTCTCTAAAATACAAATATATACATCTTGAGAAATGGAGAAATTTTAAAACATCACAAGAAATCTTCCAGTATGTAGGAGGAATCTAAACTGTGAACTAGTGCCACAGCTGCAGAGTTTTTATGTTTATATATAACTAGACATCTTACCGTCTTAGAACGCCAACACCTGCAGTAAGCAGCTTTAGTAAGACACAGATCTTCAATGTTTATTTCATTCACTACTTTTGGATTTTCCTTCTGAATCTTGAGATTAATCAAGCTATCTTTCTGTTGTTTCTTCCTGGGGAGGAATGGACGAACTGCAAGGTAGCCTAGCAGTGCAAGTACACCCAGGAACGGTAACAAACGGAGCCATTCTGAAACTGAATACACACAAATTTATTAAGCTTTGCAGTGCTCTATATTTTAAAATCAATTGTAAACTGCTGCATAAATTAATAAAAACCACATGCCCCACACTTAGGATTTATTTTAATGGTTTAATTAGAGTCTCATGGTAATCAGCCATCATTGGAGCCTAAGGTAAAAATTTAATCATGAATAACATTATAATGAGTTCAAAATCTAGATAACTTATAATCAATGACATCCTGATGTTCTTAGTAAAAAGGAAGCCTACAGAATATGACTATAAAAGAATCCACATTTTTTATCACCAGTATGATACTAAATCAAAACCTATTAAAAAGCATAAGCATTCTCCATTTTTTTTAAAAAAATGAGTTCTTATTGGTCTTTTATTACTGACATCACCATAGTTTTCTCCAGCATCCCTTCCCCTCCCTAAGGACGATCCTATATGAATACTGAAAACAGTATTTCATAAAGGGAAAAGAGGAAAAATCCAGCACAACCAATCAATATACAGAAAAATTCTGAAAACATATGCAATATGCAACAATCTTTGGGCTTTTCACTTCCATGAAGGGATGAGTTGGGGATGTCCTCTCATGTTTCTTTATTCAAGTCATGCTTGATCTTTATAATTTTGCTACATTCATTTTTGGTATGTGATTTCCTTTTTCTTTTTCTTGTATTTTTGGAGGGGGAAGTAAGGCAATTGGGGTTGAGTGACTTGCCCAAGGTCACACAGCTAGTAAGTGTTAAATGTCTGAGGTCGAATTTGAACTCAGGTCCTCCTGACTCTAGGGTCAGTGCTCTATTCACTGCACCACCTAGCTGCCCCAATATGTGATTTTCTTTTCCATTTAAACTGTTATGGTCTTTGTGTATATTATTTTCTTGGCTCTGCTTACTTCACTCCTCATCAGTTCATGTAGATATTTCTATTCTTCTCTGTATTCGTCACATTAATAATTTCTTCCAGCACATATTCCATTTACACTCATGTGCCACAATATATCCATTCTCCAATCAATAGGCATCTACTTTGTTTACAATTCTTTGTTATCGCAAAATGTGCTACAATAAATATTTTGGTGTATGTGGAGATTTTCTTCCTATCAATGGCTTCCTTTATGGTACAAGCTCAATAATGGAATCTCCAGATCAAAGTATATGGACATTTAATCGCTTTACATAATTCTGAATTGCATTCCAAAATTGTACCAATTCACAGCTCCACCAACAAGGCATTGGCATTTCAATAATTCTGCAATCCTACTAAAATTGACTGTTGCCGTGAAACCTCAGGGTTGTTTTGATTTGCATTTCTGTTATTATTAATGATATGGAACATTCTTTGCAATGGTTGTTAATACAACAGTTTGCAATTCTTCTGAGAACTATTCCTGCATATCCCTTGACCACTTATCTATTAGGGGATGGCTATTAGTATTAAATATTTGTTAACTGTTTATATATCTTGGATACCTAACCCTGAGAGAATTTGATAAAAAGATTTTCTCTCCATTCAACCAATTCTCTTCTTTTTCTAGATGCATTAATTTTGTCTGTGCAGAAGGTTTTCTGTTTCACATAATCAAAATTATCTATTTTATCTCTTGCGATTCCTTCTACCTTTTGTTTGGTTAAACAAAAGCCC
>CM053592.1:29371500-29414141 GCA_028646515.1 Pseudochirops corinnae | reverse complement strand
ACCCAGGGGGTGTCTCCGGTCTCTGAAGTCATCCCCTGCATTCTCAGCAAGGAGACAAAGAGAATGCCCACATTCTCCATGGACTGCCCATCTGATGCCCCTAAGGCTCACTGCCCTGGAAACTCATTTTAAATTCCAAATTTTATACTCCCCAAATATAATTATTTCCTATCTTAATTTATCATCTCATGGTGGTAAATTTAGTAAGGGGCAGGGGGAAGAAAGGGAGAGCACCCAATTGATTTTTTCCACATTGGTAGTTCTATTTTACGTATATGTCACCTTCGGAATAGTTTAGAAATATCCTTCAATTTGAGTAGTTACTTTTGAACTCTAGTCCACCTTCATTCTCTTTGTAGAAACACAGCTTGTGAAAGACAACTACAGTGACAAAGTCTATCCAAAATAAGACTTCCATAGCTATGAATGAAAACATTTCCATTCTGATTACTACTTCTGTAATGGTAGATTGTTGTTCAAGTAAAGCAGTCTATCATTTCAACTTCTCAAACACAGGCTTTGCAACCAGAGTAGATAAAGATATAGTTGTTTGGTCTCTCTTCTTTCTTTGCGTGTTTACTTGTCTTGGAAATCTTTCTAGAAATACAAAACCACAAAGTAGAACAATGTACGTCATGCATCACAGTAAATGGCATGTCATCTCCTTAAAAAAGCAGCCATGGGTAGCAGCAGTGATATTCATAATAATTATGGGGAGCAAGAGGAAGTTAAGTAGTACTGGATTTTTAAATTAACTTAAATACTAAAAAAAAAAATGCACATTTCAATATATAAACAGAAAAGATTATATATGAAATTTTTAACTTGAGTGCAGTTCACTTTTTAAATACATATTAAACATAGTAGGACTAACACTGTCCTCTTTTTCTGTGTCTCCTTCTAAATGTCCTTCTGTTCTCTTAAATGTTTTATTAATGTTGTTTCTTTTTATTCCCTACTCCTCACCTTGAAGGTTTCTCTTGAAAAAAATAAAGTAAAAAAAATGAACACATTTTGCTATGTCTGAAAATATGTCTCATTCTGAAGAAATGGGAAGCATGCTTCAGCATCAGCCTTCTGGAGTCATAACTGGTCACTATATTGATCAGAATTCTAGAGTCTAAGCTGCTTCCCATGATCTTCCCATGATACTGATGTATATTATTGAGTAAACTCTTATTCTATTTACTCTGCAAAAGATCAGGTTTCTCTGAATCTGCCATATCCATCCATTCTTAAGGCATATGGCTCTTCTGATACTGTATTAATGTGTCCATTCAGTCACAACCCCTCCACCAATTGTAATTATCATCTTTGGTCATCTTTGCTAATCTGATGGATGAGATGGAACCTGAGTGTTATAATATTCATTTCTCTTGTTATTAGTGATTTGCTATATTTTTTTCATATAGTTAGTAGCATTTCTTCTTTTGAAAATGGTTCATTGACTTAAACCACTTCTCTGTTGTGAAATGGCTGTTGTTCTTATACATTTGTATCAATTATATATATATATATATATATATATATATACACACACACACACACATATACATATACATATGTATACATGCACATATATAATGTATGTACACAGAAATATATGTGTATGTAAGGAACCTATTCAAATTTATAAGAGCCATTTGCCAATTGATAAATGGTCAAAGATATCAATAGGCAGTTCTCAAGGAAGATATCCAAGCTATCTAGTTGTTCAGTCATTTCAGTCATGTTTGACCCTTCATGACCCCTTCTGGGGTTTTCTTGGCAAAAACACAAGAATGGTTTGGCATTTCCTTCTCCAAAGCTTTCCATAGTCATATGAAAAATATGTTTAAATCACTAAAAATGAGAGAAATTCAAATTTAAAGCAACTCTGAGGCTCTACTTCATACCCTTAAGATTAGCAAAGTTGATAAAAAGAGAAAATGAAGGGCAGCTAGGTGGCGCAGTGAATAGATCACCAGCCCTGGAGTCAGGAGGACCCGAGTTCAAATCCAGCCTGAGACACTTAACACTTACTAGCCGTGTGACCTTGGGCAAGACACAACCCCAATTGCCCTGCCTTCCCCCCTCCAAAAAAGAAAAAAAAAGGAAAATGACAAATGTTGGAGAGGATGTGGGAAAATTGGCACACTAACACACTGTTTGTGGAGTTGTGAACTGATCTAACCATTCTGCAGAGCAATTTGGAAATATATCCAAAGGGCAACCAAACGGTGTAATAACCTTTGATGCGGCAATACCACTACTAGGTCTGTATCCCAAAGAAATCATTCTAAAAAAGGAAAAGGACCTACATGTACAAAAATATTTATAAGTAGCTCTTTCTGTGGTGGTAAAAAATTGGAAACTGAAACACTACGTAGTAACAGCAACCTTATTTGATGATGAACTATAAATAATTTAGCTCTTCTCTGCAATACGATGATCCAAGACAATTACAAAGGACTTATAATGGAAGATGCTATCCTCATCCAGAGAAAGAACTGATGGACTCTGAATGCAGATTTTCACTTTATTTTTTTTATGGGTTTTTTTTTTCCTTTTGGTCTGTTTCTTCTTTCACAACTATGACTAATATGGAAATGTTCTACATGATTGCACATATATAACCCATATCATATTGTGAGAGAAGGAGAAAGAAAAATTTAGAACTCAAAATTTTCTAAATATGAATGCTAAAAATTGTCTTTACATATAATTTGAAAAAATAAAATACTATAAAACTGCTTTGTAATTATAAAAATTATTTTAAAACTATAAAAAGTATATATCTTGGATACCAGACCTTTATCAGATTTGTTACAAATACTTTCCCAAATAACTAACCCTTCTAACTCTGACTGCTTTGATTTTATTTGTGCAATAGCTTTTCAATTTTATATAATCAAAATTATCCATTTTTATTTTCTACGATCATCTCTATCCTTCATTTAGTCAAAATTTCTCCCCACTATCCAGAATTCCAAATAGTGCCTTCTCTTCTTACAGTAGGAGAAATGTCTACCATAGTCCACTGCCATGTGGGATGGTCTAATTCTTTTCTTTTAAAGGTGCTAGGACCACATTACCAACTATGGTGGGTGCAGAATGGCTTTTTGGTGGTTTAGTTCCAATACGGTAATGCACAAGTCATGGAAACTGGCCCAACCCACAATTCTTCTCTAATTTGTTTATATGACCTTTTAAAATTAGGCCATCTATCCATTTCTAGCTTACTGTGGTATATAGTGACAGATGTTTGCTTAAATTTAATTTCTGTCAGACTATTTTTTAGTGTTCATAGCAGCCTTTATCTAACAGTGAGTCATGATGCCAGTAGTCGGTGTCCTTCAATTTATCAAGTACAAGGCTACTATGTGTGATTGTTATCAATAGATAATTGTCTTAATTATCGAATCTATTCCATCAATAGTCTCTTTTATTTTTTAACTAGAACCGAATAGTTTCATCACTTACTGCTTTTCAGTTTGAAATCTGCTCTAATAAGACTCCCTTCATGTCTCCTTTTATTCTCATTATTTTCCTTGATGTTTTTGATTCCTTCAAAAATATTATTTCTGGTACTAGAGATTAATATTTGCTAGTTTGGTATGGTACTAAATCTAGAAATTAAGTAGTATTATCATTTTTATATTAGCAGATCAACAGAGTACAATTAATAGCACTATTTTTTTTCCTTTATTTCTATAGTTTCTTATTATTGTATTCAAGGAAATACCAAGTATATCTTGGTAGGTGGACTCCCAGGTATTTTACACATTTTGCAATTATTTTGGATGGGATTTCTTTTTCTTTCTCTTCCTGCTAGGTCCTATTAGTCATCTGGAGACAAGCTGATGGTTATGGTGAGTTTATTTCCTATCCTGCCACTTGAAATGATCAAGATTGCAGAATCAATGATTCTGTATTATTTTCTTATTGATTCTATGTACAGATCATTGATTTTGTCCTGTAATTCCTTAAGTCATAGGTCTCTTGTCTCTGACTTAGTTTAGAATTCAGCTGGCCTGTAATGGTTTACATTTAGAAATCCAGTTCTCTTAATAAGTACTGTTCTATTTTTGCCTCAAGGAATTTAGCTAACCTTGGGGGATGCAGCTTGCCATAAGGGAGTCTGGTCTAGAATCTTTACAGCACCAAGCTATCCTTTAAGGACATCTGGTTTGTTGTCTAAAAAGTCTGGTCCATTGTCTCTAAACATTGCAATTGGGATCAGTAAAGACTTCTTAGTCACAAGAGGAAACAAGTGGTTTGTTGCAGGCTTCTCATTACCAAACTTCCAACCAATCGTGTTATTTCCCACACCTCAGCTGAGTAACCAATGATGCTGGCCTAAGATATAACCTACCCTGTACTATTCTTTATTCTATGCTTATAAAAATGAGCAAAAAAACCCACTTCAATTATGGTTCTTTGGCTAAACACTGAGGCAACCATTGACCCTTTTATTGACAAATAGCATACCCTTGCTAATAAATGATATCTTTCTTGGAGAAACATGCCTCAGTTTACTTTTTTGTTAAATGTAACTTGCAACACTTTTACTGAAGTTATTTTTGTTAATTTTTTAGTTGAAGCTCTTAGCTTCTCTAAGTAAACCATCCTATGCGGCAAACAGTAAGTAATGATGACGAGAAACAAAACCGGGAATATCAGGGCTATAAGATGATACTTATAGTCACAAATCCTCAACATGGCTCAAGGAGTGAGGTAGCCAAAGGTCACTGTTTTCTCCAGTGCAGCCCAGCCCAGTACAAGGGCTGATACTGAAAATCATCTTATACTACCACCTGGTATTTCCTAGCTCATAGGCCAAGACTCTCCAACCCCACAATCTCTCTGTCTTTAGAGGCCTCTGAGGGACTTCCTACCACCATATATATATTCAAGGCCTTGGTAGACAGTTTCATCTCCCTCACTGATTCAGCTTTCCACTTCTGCATTATCCATGATGGTTCTCACTCAGAGAAGCCCACCCAGCTGAACAGCTTATAGTATAAAACCTTGAGCTTGGTTCATTTGTACCTCGTTGACCACAAAACTTTATCTGCATCTAAATTTTTTGCTCCAAGTGTGAGGTAAGCAAGGATGGTTTTCAATGCCTACATGGGGTAGGGCCCTAGGAAAAAAATAGCCCAGTCTACAGGATAGAGCCCTAGGAAGTATTAACTCTTACCACAATCATATCAAGGAAAGGTCCATTTATTCTCATGTTTTCGAGCACCTTCAATAAAAACAAGGTTTGTAGTTTTCAAAAGTTTTTTTCTAGCACACATATAATCACGTGATTTTTGTTTTGATTTTTTTATATGGTCACTCTTCAGGGGATTTCTTCAGTAAATGTCTGCCAGTGAAATCAAGTGAAGAGATTTTTCAAGTTCAGTAACGCTGGTGGACTTCCAAGGGTAGAATAATACTGTTTTTCTCTCCTCTGTCAAGAGGAAACCATTGTCGCTAAATCTCCCCGGGATACTTCCTACATTCAGCCAAACAAAAGGAGCAACAGCTGTGGTTCTGAGTTCAAAACTGTACGTGTTCCCTTGCTGGGTTATCTTGGCCTGGAGGAAAGAACATAAATAGAATGAGGTACCCTGGACAGTGCATGTGCCTATGGTGTGATCACTATTGTACTACTACAGGTCAAAGTCAGAGGATTTCTGGGGAATTACCATTGGATAATCACCAGTCATACATTCATGCAATTTTTGCTTCAGACATTTAGAGAAACATATGATATGATTCACTAAGGGTTGAGGAAAATGCTGGTTAGATCTTAAAACAAGAAATTCAGCTGCCTGTCCTTCATACAGAGGTTATTCTGTGAAGAGCCCACAACCTTCACTAACAGGTTATTCCAGCACTACAACATCGTTAGGAGGGGTGGCATTTTGCGTCAGGTGGAAGAGAGCCTGGGAAGTTTAAGTGACTTGTAGTAAGGTCATATGACAAACAAAGCCTTTGGAAGAATGAAGACTCAGTTTGACTTCTTGATGATTAATCAATGCTCTCCCTTTCACCATTTGGGTTATAGAATATAGTTGAGTAAAATTATTAGCTGTCATCAGAGCCATTTGACTTTCTCCCCACTGGGCATATCCGGTATTCCCAGGAAGCACCCACTCTCCCCTACTGTAGGCTGATAGCATTCCAGGTTAGAGATTTTCTCTTCTCAAGACTTACAACTTGAGGATGCTGAGGGGGGCAGCTGGACACAAAGGACCTGCGCTCCAGAGTTTGCCTGATCTTTATGACACCATAAAGGACACATCTGTTGCCTCTTTGGAGAAGACTCATCTCTTTCCTCAACAGGAAGAAAGATGGGTGGGTTTATGAAAAACAAAAAAACACCACCCCAAAAAATGTTCCCTCCCCAAAAGGACCTAATTTAATAAGTATCATGGTTTAGTGAAGAGAAGGATAAAGGTTGTTTTTTTAAAAAATTCCAAATGAGAGAAGACAAGAATGAAACCGGTTCAAAAAGATTCTTCTCCCTCATGACACCCTCTTTACTCTCTCCTCAATCCAAAGGTCTGAGGATCCCAAGACTAGATACTTTTCTAACACCATAATTCTTTTGCTCTTTTGGGATGGATCCAACTGGATGCCACTCCCCACCTTTCCCTTATATTTTGGTTCTGATGTGAAAAAGGCAGATAATTTTAAGGCATGTAAGCTTTGTAAGTAAAGATGAAATCTGTTCCAAAGGTTAATTATTCCTCCTTCAAAAAGAAGCAAGAATTAATCCCTATATACAACTTTAACCTTATAAATTAAGCATCAAGCATTTAAGCGATTGCTGTGTCCCAGGCTTATCAGTTTAGGATTTCTGCACAGAGTAGGCCAGAAATGTTTATCGGTGGAAAAATTTGAATGTTAACATTTTCTATAAAAACAATCAAAATCAATAAATTAATGAATGGGCCTCTAGACACATGGTAATAAAAAGGGTATTTTCTGAGTCAAAGGTGGGCAGACATGTTTTCACTGTCATTGAGAAACTTAAAATATAGACCATTCCATCTTTGCAGTAAATTTTGAGACAGTTGTTATGATTAAGCCACTGATGAAGCCAAAACTTAGGCAGCAAAACAAGCATGCCCCACTGAGCGCCCCTCTAGATGTACGGAACTGGCAAACTGGAGATAACCTAAAACACTTATTCTCCTGTCACATATACAAACGGCTCTGGTGCCCATCTTCCTGGGCACTCCTTTGTTTAGGGAAGCACTCCCCACTCCAGGGAGCAGCTCCCTTTCCTATGACACTAGGGACCCTAAAGAGTCCCTTCCCTGTAGGAATCCCAAGTCCCTGAGGCCTGCTATGCATGGATGTGCTCCCTGCCCCTTTTCCAAGGGAGGATCAAGCTGTGATGTCCATGATGTGCCCTTTCTCCTAGGAAGAAAGAGGTCCAGAGGACACCTCCTCTTGTACTAATAACAATATTAATGATGATGATGAGGATGCTATCTAACATTGATATAGAGCTTACTATGTGCCAAATGTCTATAATTATTATCTCATTAAATCCTTATAACAACCCTGTGAAGTAGGTGTTAATAACACCCCCAATTTACAGATGAAGAATTGGAAGCAAACAGAGGTTAAGTGACTCACCCAGGGTCATACTAGTGTCTAGGAACGGATTTGGACTTAAGTCTTCCTGACTCCAGGCCTGGCGCTCTATCCACTGTGCCAACTAACCACCTACAAAGGTCCCTCAAAGGCTCTGTCTCAGTGGTAGAAAGTGGTCCAAGAGTCCCACAAACTCATCCCCAGGCTCTCCAGGAATAGCATCTTTCATCAGAGGACTCTGTTCCTACCTGTTCCTTAGCCCAAAATGACCCACAAGGGACCTGGAGCCTCCCTCTCTTCTCTTCCCCCGTGCCAAGGAAGTATACTCCCCACACAGATACCCTAGGGCCAAAGCCTACTTGTGACCCCTCCGTTATGGTTCTGCTGTGGACGAGGGGCCACCTTTCTCAATATCCCTTCAGGAACTTTCAGATGGTGGATACTCACAGTGATCTGTGCCTTCTCCAGCCCCACAGCATCCTTCAGGGAGGACAGGAAGTGGTAGTTAGTGGGGCTTGAGAGCTCGCCACCAGCTGTGAGGTCAAAGGAGATGACGCAGCTTTGTCTTGTGCACTGGCCACACCTTTTTAGCAGTTCCACCATGGGCTCCTTGTAGAGGGGGGCTGCCTGTCCTGCCTTCACTACCAAGTATTCAGTCCTACGAGAGCACACAGGCTCCAGAGAGCTCCACCGGTGTACTTTCACCTGAAAAAAGACAGCTTCAATCATTAGCTATATTTAAGACAATCATATGTTAAGACTGACAAATGTTTCTACAGCTTCTTAAGGTTTACACACTCTCACATTTTTTACTCACAACAACTCTGTTGTACAATCATCTTCATTTTTCAGAAAAAATAGCTGAGGTTCTGAGGACTTTCCTAGTGTCACATCTAAGTGTCAGAGGTAGGACGTGAACCAAGATTTTCCCTGACCCCAAGTCCAGCAATCTTATTACACTCCATGCTGCCTTGTGCTCTGATGGGAAGCTATCCTGCTACTCGAACCAAGGGTGTTTCACAATTACATCATCAATGTAAGAGAACATCAGATCCCACAGTGAAGCTGAAAAATCTCACCATGACATCATTTATGTCACTGTTCCCATGGAATTGGCTGGTTCTGAAACATTCCAATTACCATGATATTTCTGCAGAATTCGTCAACGACCTTAAGTCTCTATTTTTCCAATTTTGCCCAACCAAAGTATTCTGGGAGTCCTCTTGATTCCTGTCTCTTTATTCTGTGGGGCTCATCCTCTCTCTGTGGTTCATTTCTGGAATGAGGATCAGGACCAAACTGAAATTTTTTAAAGATCCATAAGCAGTTACCTTGAGAGTAACAACTATTTAATTTTAATTGTGATACTGCCAAAAAAGGAACTAACAGGTATATGTAAGCATATTCAAATTTCAAACAAATATAGTCATGGCCCTCATAAGATTCTTAGGAGAGAAACATGCAACTTAACAGCCCTTAACCCACCTAAGTAGAAAAGAAAAAAGGGAGGAAGTGAAAAGTTACCCTGATGCCATTTTATCTGGTTTTTGGTTGGTTGGTTTTTGAGGGGTACAGATCCATGATCTCCTTGAGAAAAGAGATCCCAAGAGGAAATCCCCTTTAACAATGGAAACCTGAAAATGCTCTGTGAATGGTGGGGTCTTAAGAAAGTGACCTTAGAGCACTGAGAAGAGGGTCGCACAGCCAGCATGGGTGAAAGGTGGCACCACAGGACATAGATACAAAGCTAAAAGGCATCTCACAGGTATCCAATGCCTTCATTTAAAGATGAGAAACTGACATCCAGGGAGATTAAGCAAAAAGGACCATCCAAGCAGAAAACGTCAAAGGGAAGTCTGAACTGGGGTCATCCTGACTCCCAGGCCAGCTCTCCATCTACTACCCCTTGTGGCTTCTCTTAACATTTAATATTTAAAATAAATTGGTTTCCTGACGACATCTACATCTTGCCTTAGGGAACACTTTGGCTTATTCAAGGGATGAGGGAAGAGTAGTAATGAAAGTTAATCACACCATCAGTACCACCTCTGAACCAAGAGGGCTGTTAATGAGGGTAGCTCTGTCCCAGAAGACAATGTGTCCACCAAATAAAAAGTCCCAGCAAGGGCATTTTATCAACAAGCAGCGGAGTCAGTACTTATGCTGAAAAGGAAGGAGCCCAGAGCAGCTGCCCATACACAATTGCCTCCTCTTGTTGGCTTTTACAATACTGTAAACTGCCAATTATCCATACTAATGGGAGCCCAGGGAGTACACAGGCAATGAAACAGACTGCCTTTATTTTTAGCTACAAGTTTGAACTTCTCCAGCCTGTTCTCAGGTTAGAGCCACTAAGGCTGGTGCTGCCTTTTCCTTGTTCTCTCTCTTCTTTAAGTGGAAAAATGCCCAAAAGGCAGGGGGCAAGAAGAAAAGACAAAGGATTTGGGCAACCTCAAACTGGAAAAACAGGTCTGAAATTACTGAAAGTTAGTGATTATTCTCCTAGATCCAAAGCTGAGACAGCAAGAACTTCCCACCCCTCCATGCATCCATTCCCCATCTAGTTTGGAACCAACTGCTAGGGAATGACTCTTATTTCCTTGGTAGAAATTATATCTGTTACACTGAGGATGCTAAATAATTGTTTTTTAATATTCAGATATGCATCATCTCCTTCCTACCTGTCCCACCCTTTGCATTCCCATTGAGAAAGCAAGAAAAGCAAAATCCTTGTTGAAAACATACAGTCAAGTAAAGCAAATTGATGCATTGGTCATGTCCAAAAAAATTATGTCTCAATCTGTGCCCTGAGTCCATCATCTTTTGTCAATAGGTAGGTAATGTGCTAAGTAATTTTAACATTATAAAGTCAGAGCAATCAGGCACTGTAATATAACTCTCACAGCACTGAAGAGAATAATAAAATAAAACCTGGGGAAGAGTCTCAGCTGGGAATCCTGAATCATGAGAGGAATAGGTCTCTAGGCTGGGTCAGTCATGTTTCTTCTGGAAATGAGTCAAGAGCTAAAGAAGTCCCTCTCAAATAAGACACTGAGATTTATGGGCAACCCCAAATGCAGATTTTGAAACTGGAGATAAGGAGTTCATTCATGGCTCTTACAAGGTTACAATGTAAAACCCTGGACAAAGGCTATAAGGCCTACAGTTATAAGTTATAAGGCCTACACATCCTTTGACAATTCAATTCAGTTAAACTCAATATTTAATAATCATTTATTATGTGCCAGCCCCCAAGCTGGTACCAAAGATACAAAGATGAACAGTCTCTTTCAAAAAGCTTCCACTGTTCTGATCCAGGTACTGCCTTAGAACAAATGTGAAGAATTCACAATCTACCTTATGTACAAAAATATGTACAAAAACATTTGTAGCATCTATTTTTAGAGTGGCAAAGAACTGGAAACTAATGTTGTGCCCATCAACTGGGAAACAAATAAAATTAGTTAGGGAATGCAATGGAAACCTGGGCAGAACTGCATGAACCAATGCTAAATGAAGCAAAGAGAATCAGAAAAATCAATTTACATAAACAACTTTAAAAAACTTAACCAGTCATGATTCCAGAGAATAATGAAAAATGTTCCCTGGTAATCATGAAAACAATCTGGTACTTGCTTAAAAAGAGAGTGATAGATCAGAGGAACAGAGTAGGCACCCAATACACACTAGGAAATGACCACAGTAATCTAGTGTTTGCTCAACAAAAATATGCAAACTTTTGGGGCCAGAACCCACCATCTGACAAAAATTGCAGGGAAAACTGGAAAGCAGTTTGGCAGAAACCAGGGATGGATCAACATCTCACACCATGTATCAAGATAAGGTCAAAATGGATAAATGATTTAGACATAAAGGATGCTATCAAAAATTAAGGGGCCATGGAAATACATAGTTGTTAAATTTATGGATAAGGGAAGAGTTTATGACCAAACAAGAAATAGAGGAGATCACATCGCATATAACGGATAATTTTAATACATAAAAATTAAAAAGTTTTAATGCAGCCTAAATTTGAAGGAAAGGAGGAAACTAGGGAAAAAAATTTCACAACTTTTTCTGATAAAGGCCTCATTTCTCAAATATATAAGGAACTGAGCCAAATTTATAAAAATAAAAACCACTGCCCTAACTGATAATGATTATCAAAGGATATGAACAGGCAGATTTTAGAAGAAAAAAATAAAAACTATCAACAGGCATATGAAAAAGTGCTCTAAAGCACTATTGATTAGAGAAATATAAATTAAAACAACTGAGTTACCATTTCACACTTACCAGACTGGTTAACATGACAGAAAAGGAAAATGACAAATGTTGGAAGTGATGTGGAAAAATTGGGACATTGACTCACTGCTGGTAGAGTTGTGAACTGGTATAACCATTCTGAAGAACAATTTGGAACTATGCCCAAGGGCTATAAAACTATGTATACCGTTTGGCCCAGCAATACCATTACTAGGTCTGTATCCTAAAGACATCAAATAAAAGGGGGAAAAAGACCTATTTGTACAAAAATATTCATAGCAGCTGTTTTTGTGGTAGGAAAGAATCGGAAATTGAGGGAATGCCCATCAATGGCTGAATAAGTTTGTAGTGTATGATTGTGATAGAATACTATTGTGCTATAAAACATGAAGAGCAAGATAGTTTCAGAAAAAACTTGTGAAGTCTCATATGAACTGATACAGAGTGAAGTGAGAAGAACCAGGAGAACATTGCATGGCTTATTAGTTGAAAATGCTGAAATACATTTTACATGACTTTACATGTATAACTGATATCATATTGCTTGCCTTCTCAAGGTGTGGAAAAGAGGTAAAAGGGAGAGAATTTGGAACTCAAAATTTTTAAAAAACGAATGTTAAAATTTGTTTACATGTAATTGGGACATAGTCAATGAAATAAAGAAAAATATATTTTAAAAAAATATGCTGACAGAGGAGAAGGAGCTAAATGCAGGATGAAACACATTCTTGGATATAACTAATGTGGGAATATGTTTTGCTTGGTTATTCTTATTTGTTATAAGGGTTTTGTTTTATTTTGGTTTTGGTTGGTTTTTTTCCCTATAAGAGCAGAGAAATATGAGGAAGAAAAAAAATGCTGGCTATTGAAAAAAAAAATACTTACAGATGGGCTGAAATAGCCCCAACAACAGGAAAATGAACAAGCTTCAGGCAATCTACATGGAAAGAGCAAAAGGTCATGTCCATAGACCTTTTGGTGACATAAATACAGAGTCCCAGGAGAGTAAAGAAATATATCTGCAAGGTCAACGTGAGAGGGCCTGAAGCTAACAGAGGAAGGATTCTTTAGGACCAGACAAGGAAGTAGCTTCCTCCTCCCAGAAGAAAGCAAAACACAAATCAAAGTCAACAGTGTTGACCTGGGAGTTGATACCCAAAAAGAAAGATTAAAAAAAAAAACAAACCAGACCTGGGAGAAATGCCACCTTCCCAAAACTACTGTGGGCTCAAAAATCTAGCATCCCTATTCAATTCCAGAGAGGAAAAGGAAGCAGGGTAAAAGCATCCCAAAGCTTTGCTAATCTTTAGGATAGAAAGAAACCTGTGCCTCATTTTAAGACTCATTCATTTCTATGTTTTTCTACTTATTTTCCCGAAAAAAAATTCCTTTTGAAAAATTCCAACCATGTCATGGGGAAAAGGAAGCTTAGTCATCATAGAAATAGGGAGGAGGAAGAGGGAATGGGAGCAACCATAGGACCAGTTACCACATCCCATGCCCAGACTCTGGTGCTGCCAAGTTTCCTGCCCTCCATCTCAGAAACATCACCACCATACCCAGGAGAATGGCTGAGGGGGATTCTCAGGGAGATAAGGCCAAGATGAAAAATGAACAACAGAGATCATCATGGCTATCGGCTAAACATGTCCCCCCAAAGCCAGGACCCAACTACAAAAAAGCCTCTACAAAAAAGGCAGAGAAGTAAGCCAATGGGGAAAAAGGGGAAAGCTGACTTTAGGAAGGATATAAACACCCTGCAGAAAAGAGATGCCAAAACAGAAAAGACATGGAAAGCTGATGGTGCTGGAGATATCATGTGAATTTTTGATGAATGTGGGCTTCTCATGACTATTCAGTTTGAAGTATTTTTTAAATCAAGTTTTATAAAAATGCAGAATTCTGTTTTACTTTTTCTTTTCAAGCTATGCTACTAGCAAACAAAGCTTTATTGCTTTTTGAGGATGGGATGGATGTCATAGGATGTCTCAGAAGCGAGGGTGAAATGAGTGGGGATTTCTTCCTCTCCTACTTTTTGAAAGCATGCACATGCACATTCCATAGATCCAAAGGAATGAAAACTGATATTTCCAGCCTGTCTGCCAGAAATCAACAATTTGTACTTCTCCTTCTCTGTCTGCCATTAGCATTGACTTGACTTCTCCAATTACAGGGGTTTATCATTCCCTTTATTTCCCCACCTCTCAAAACAATATGGTCTTTAATAATGGCTCAAAGATAGACCCCCCCCAAAGACATGAGGTTCCCTTTATGTTGGCCATCTTTTTTTCTGGTGAAGAATTCTACAGTTTTCTTTCAGTTTCCTCAAAGTCAGGGTGGGTCTGTGAAAAGCTAAGGTCAATATGAGGGTGTTCGCGTATGAGGAAAATTTTAGGGCAGTGATTCTCAACCTTCCTAATGCCGCGACCCTTTAGTACTCATATATGGGCGTATCTGCATGTAGGCAGACCCACCTGGAGATGGATAGGATAGAGGAGTGGTGTCTTGGTTCCTAAGACCATTGGAAATATGTGTTTTCCGATGGTCTTAGGCAACCCCGCTCAACCCCCAAAGGGGTCACGACCCACAGGTTGGGAATCGCTGTATTAGGGGCTATCCTCTTTGCCAGAAAGTAGGGAGCATCTTTCACCAGTGATCTTCTGAAATCTTAGCTGATCACTGTATTGATTAGAGTTCACAAGTCTTTCAAAAGAGTTCATTTTTATTACTAGCTGTGTGACACTGGGTTAAGTCATTGACTTCTGTCTGCCTCAGTTTCTTCACCTATAAAACAGGGAAGATAGTAGCAGCTGTCTTGCAGACACTACAATGTTCTTATTATAACTTGATTTGATTTCTTGGCTGCTATATCACACTGACTCATACTGAGACCATTAAGAGCCTCAGATCTTTTTTCAGATGAACTGCCATCTAACCACACCCCCGCTTAATCTCAAACACCTGAATTGTATTTTTTGGATCCAAGTGTAAGATTTTAACATTTGTGCCTATTCAATTCCACCCAAAAGTGTAGGGATAGATTCCTTCCTTTCCATCTAGATTTTTTTTTCTCATATGAAACTTTAGAAGAAAAAAAAAAGAAAGAAAAATTCAAAGCTCAATTTCTACCATCCCATCAGGGTGGGAAGGGCAGATAATCAAAGAAAAGGCATTTCACAGAGACTCTCTTGCCATTGTTGCTGCTGAATTGTTTCCAACTCTTCATGATCCCATTGGGGGTTTTCTTGGCAAAGACATTGTTGTGGTTTGCCATTTCCCTCTCTGCTCTCTGGCTGGACCAACTCAGTATTGACAGAGGCCTCTGAAGACCTTTTGGTAGAACATAAACTGGACAGGGTCCTAAGCCAAGAGGACAGACACCGATTTCCTGTTCCCTTCTGTCCTTCTGCCTTTCTCTAACCAAAAAGCTAAGGAACTCACAGTAAGCACCATCTTGTAGTCCAAGTGGAGGTCTGAGACGCCATAGATATAAAATACACCATCATCTTCAAAGCCAATTGGCAACAGTGGGGAGAAGAAATGCTGAGCAAAGTAATGAAGCATTTTCCATTTGCCTTCATACTCTGAAAAGGAAAAAGGAAAAGAGGAAAAGGAGTAAGAAAAAAGGGGCTGCAACAAGCCCCAGGGGATTTGCTCAACCAAATGGGAGACACAATACAAATGAAAAGCTCAAAGCAAAAGAAAGACTTTTTTGTTTTTTTAGGTTTTCACTAGATTCCTTACATGGTACCAAATTGAGAGTCAATGTTGCACTTAACCAAAGATTGTTTGTAAATCACATCTTTGGAACCTATAATATAATTTCTAATGGCAATCATGGTACATGTGGTGGTTAGATTCCCAGGCTGATACAAGAAGTACAAGTATAGTTCTATACCAACAGGATGATGGGACTAGATCTGGAAGAGACCATGGAGCTCATATAGTCTGACTCACTTCATGAGGAAAGCGATGACCAGGGAGGGAAGGTTGCACGAAGAGTAACAAAACTTTTCAATTACCCTTCTTCTCTATAGAGACTGTTACAGACAAGAAGAGTATATTTACAGGAAAATTCAGAATTCCAATCTGGCCAAAAAGGAAAATGACAAATGCTGGGAAAGCTGTGGAAAAACAGGTACATTAAAGCACTATTGGTGGGGCTGTGAACTAACACAGCCAACTGGAGCTATGCCCAAAATTTACTAAACTGTGTATACCTTTTGACTCAGCAATAATACCACTACTAGATATATTCCTCAAAGAGCTCAAAGAATGAGGAAAAGGACCCATATGTACAAAAATATTTATAATATCTCTTTCTGTGACGGTAAAGAAGAAGGGAGTGTCCATCAAGTGGAGAACAGCTAAACAAATTTAAGTATAATAGAATACTACTATGCTATAAGAAATTATGAAAGGGACAGTCTCAAAGAAAGCTGGGAAAAGGAAGGGGGTGAGCTGGGCCATAAGGAAACCAGGGGCTGAAGTGAGGAAGAAATTCATTCAGGTATGGGAAAGTCAGTACAAGAGTACAGAAATGAGACTTAAGGTATTCTGTGTTGGGAACACTGTGGACACCAATACACCGAGAATACAGTGAGTAGAGAGAGGTAATGTGGAAAAAAGATTTCAAAGATGAGAAGAGGCCAAGTGGTGAAGAGCTTTAAATGCCAAAGAGATGAGTTTCTACTTGATCTTAGAGGCAATGGAGGACATTGGTCAGATCTAAGCTTTACAAAAAATCATTCTGGTAGCTATTGAAGGTTAGAATAAAGAGGGAAGAGTTTTGTACAGTAGGGAACCAATTAGGAGAATGGGATACTGGGACACAAGGAGGCGAGGTGACTGAGGTGAGGTGGGAGATAAAGTAGAGTATGTCCCCTGTCACCACCACAACTGCATCCTCCTCTCTCCCAACCCACAACTTCTAGAGTGAGGAAGACTTCACTGCCAGAGGGGTGAGTGGCAGTGAGGACCAAGAGATGGAGCTGGAGCTATTGTATTCTATAAATGAAAAACATAAATGTTTCAAATATCTAAAACTTTTGTTTCAATATAGGATTGGTGAAAATGGTGATTTCCCCCAGTCTTAATATAAGTTTCTTGGAGAGAAACAGCTCCATAAGCAACTCCAATCATATATATGCATTTCAAAAAACTATGCCTTTATTAAGATTATGAAAAGATATAGGAACATTAGCAAGCAATCATACATGATTAAATTCAGGGATGTACCTCCAAGGGTCTGTGGACACTTTTTTTTTCAAGAGTACTAAATAGTCAGATGCAAAGCTGCTAAGCTACTGCAAAAAGTTGGACTTAATCTTGAAAATGTTAAACACACACACACATACACACACACACACACACACACACGGAGTCTGAATTTGACAAGGACAATAAAGAACAGTTAAAGTAGACTCATCAAACTGTTAATTTTTTGACATCAATAAACAATATTATTTCAGTAGAAACTCCTACTATAGCTCTACTCTAATATAAGGGGGAAAAAAAGATTTTTTTAAAAAGCCAGTTTTTAAAAACCCAGGAATGGAAGCCAGGAGAAAAACCAGATGACAAAAAGGAACTTCCACAAGGCTGTAACAGAGTTGATATAGCTAAGCATTTAAGCCAAACTGGTTATAAAGATGAATAATGAAAGGAAACTGATAAAACAAAATACTACCTTTTATTTTTGTTTTTGGGGGGGAAGGCAAGGCAATTGGGGTTAAATGACTTGCCCAAGGTCACACTTGTAGTTAATTGTCAAGTGGCTGAGGCTAGATTTGATCTCAGGTCCTCCTGACTCCAAGGCTGGAGGTCTATTCACTGTACCACCTAGGTGCCCCCAAAATATCACCTTTTAATGAAGTAAACTGGCAGCAGCATCCTTCTTCCCACACTCTTTTCTTGACTGCAGTGACGATTTCTAAAATCTAAGTTTTGCCAAGTCTCCTAACTGATTCAATGTTTGATGCCACAAATTCATGCAGAGATGGCTCAGCCTTTCATTATTCTCACCCATTTGCCTCAATGGAAGGTCAAACCTGACACCAGGAGGGGTGGGGATGTTTCCAGGAGCCTATAAAAATTGTCAAATACAGAGACAAGTAAATACTGCTACATAATCACTGCTAATGTATACAATCTCATGCTAGAGTGGGAGATTTTAAGGGAATTTAAAACCAATTAAAATAAAATCAGCTTGTAAAGCAAACTCTTTTTAAGTTTTCACCCCAGTGGAGTAAAATAAGAAGAGGGAAGGTATTTAATAACATGATCCATGTTAATAGGCTTGTCACTTTACTTAAAGTCTTTGATCTTTTACTTTTCTTCATTTACTCATGTTTAAATTGATTCAGAGAAAGTTAGTGGTTGAATACCACTTCGTGCTCTTAGGTAGTTCACATCTGTGTTTAATTATCTCCCCACTACCACTCTCCCCTTTTTTTGAAAAGGGGGGGGGGATTTGTGTCCTCTCACAGATAAATCTGAATTATATTTTTCACGATATTGACGTACTGAGAGGTATAACCATGAGAAGTTTTCATGTATCTGTGCTACAAAAAACTAAAACTATTCTGCCAAATGTACTGCAAAATATTTTGTATAAATGTGTTATCTAATCATTTTTAAAATTATAGCTGTTATTGTTTTACTGTTGAAAACTTTAATTTTAATTAATTCTTATTTATGTGTCTTAAAAGAGATCACTGTGATATATTCCAGGGCCAGGGGAGAGACATAGAGGAGGCATTTTTATTTAAAGATTCACTGAAGCTTCTTGACCAGAAGAGTGACAAAATCAGACCTGTTCCTTTAGGACATCAGCTATGTGGAGAGGAGAGAAATAGGAGGCAAGGTGACAAACAGAGAGGCTGCTGCAGTAGCCCAGGTGACAGGTGATGAAAGTGGGGGGCCCATCAATTGGAGAATGGCTAAACAAATTATGATATGTAAGTATAATAGAATACTACTATGCTATAAGAAATAATGAAGGGGATAGTCTCAAAGAAAGCCAGGAAAAGAAAGGGTGTGACCTGGGTCATAAAGAAACCAGGGTCTGAAGTGAGGAAGACAGATGTGAGAAATGTTGTGAAGACAGCATCAAGGCTGGGCAACCACCTGGGCAAGGGAGATGAGGAAAGAGTAGTTGTTGAACACTACTGAGAGGGGTACAAAAATGAGGATATCAAGAAGGGTGGGTTGTGGAGGGAATCTGATGAGTTCCATTTCAGATAGAAAATTTAAAGTGCCTCTGATACATTCAGGTAAAGATACCTACGAGGCAGTAGGAAAAGTCGAATTTTACCTCAGAGGCTAATGAGGGTTGGGTAGGCAGATTTGGGGGTCACTTCCATGAAAAGTATAAGTGGAGCTGTTGTAAGAGATGTTCAGAGACACCAAGAGAGATGCACAAGAGCCCAAGCACAGAGCCTGGACTTATACCCAACACGTGGGGATTGTGACACTGATGATAATTCAGCAAAAGAGATGAAGAAGACTGGACAGGGGGAGAGCAGAGTCATGGAAACCCAGGGAAGAGAGGGCTTCTAAAATAGGGCACAGGTGACTTCAGGAAATACAGGTGAGGCAGGCATGAAAGCTTGGGAATTCTTGGTTGAAATAACCACCCCTCCAGACTCAACGCTCTGAAACACAGGAAGGCTGAAGGGCTATCTCTCTTCCCTCAGAGGCCTCTAAAACAAAATTCCCACCAAAAATTATGAGATAAGCAAATATTCAAACTGAAATATATTCCCCTTGTCCTTCTGTTGAGAAGACTTTTGTCAAGGCTTAATGCTAGCTACACCATGCCTTAGTTGCCTCCTATGTGCCAATGACTGGATGGAAGGACCAGACTGACACAGGAGAGTCCCTGAGTGCTCTGTGTCCTCCTTTTGATAGAGGAGCTTTGGAGAGAATCCTAGCATTCCATCTGTAGAAGTGTCTCATCTTGGAACATTTCTGGTGAGGCTAATTTTCTCCCTCTCTCTTGGGTACTCTCTTTTCTCAATCCACCTCCTTCTTTTGAGGTCTCCATCTCTTCTTACATATCACTTTATCATATGCATAGAGCCACAAGATTTCTCCTAATGGTATCAAATGAGAGACTCACCTAGCGAAGCCCAGGATGGGGCCTGCCAGATGTCATTCAGCTGCCAATAAAGGGCCCCCATGGTGTGGCCCTCACCATGTACTATTTCATTCTGGCTTCGCCGGTAAAACTCTGTTTCTGTCTTTATGCACTGGGCCTGCATCACCTGATTTAAGAGAAGAGACAAAAGATATGCATTGCTATTTATCTACTCTTGGGTAAGAAATCCTGAGAGAAAACAGCTGAAGCAATGAAAGACAGCCCTGAACTGAGTTCCTGTGGAAGAGGCACCATGCATAGTCCGGCAAAAAAATATGTGTGTGTGCGTATGTGTATACACACACACATACACACATATATGTATGTATTTTGCATGATTATGCTTAGATATGGCTGACAGGCTCTAGAGGTCTAGAGGCTAGACACATCTAGTGAAAGCTGAGACCTCAGGCTTCAGGTGCCCAGTCTCTTGATTAATTCCCCTTCTTTAACAGACTGAAGAGTGAAGATGAGGAAGGGGAGGAAAACTATGACACAGTGACAATGAACTTGAAATCAAACTAAAATTTTTGAAAACCATGGGAGGCTATGTGACATTTTCACATGTGTGTCCCAAAGAAGCTAAGCATGCTAGTAAGATGAAATTTATGACAGACAAATGAAAAATCTCATATTTTAAAGCACAAGACAAGAAGACATACTCAGAAGGCAAGTCACATGAATATGACCAAGTGCACAGGCAAGCACAAGGAGTCATCACCAAGTGCCACAGCAGTCAAAAGGGGAAGGAAATCCTAGCATATAGTAAGATGAGTCACATGTCCTGAGCAAAGCAAGCAAGAGTACTTTCTTAGGCAACATTCAACTCAGAGCAGTCTATTTTAGAAAAAAAAACATAAATACTGCAGTACAACCAGAGGAGGGTGACCAAGATGCTGCAGGGACTAGAAACAATGACCTAAAAAAACATGACAATTTAAACTTAATAAATATTTGTTGAATTCAATCAGCTAAAGAAACTAGAGGTATTTAGCTTATGAGAAGACTTAAGGTCAGTCTTTAAATACTTGATTCTTTGTCATGTGAAAGAATGATAAGATTGATGTAGCTTGTCCACAGTGGAGACTACAGTGAAATGTATTTGAGCACAACATCAGGAAAAACTTGCTAAGAATCAGAGTTCTCCAAAGTAGAAGAGGAGACCTCAGGGGATAAGAGCTAATTTCCCATAACTGGAATTAATAATTGTAGAAATAGTAATTGCTCATGGATGGGCCAAACCAATTTAATAGAAAAGATAATGCTATCGAAATTAATTTACTTATTTAGTGTCATACCAAACTAACAAAGGATTACTTTATAGAGCTAGAAAAAAAATAAAATAATAGAATAATAATAAATAAATAAATAAGAATAATAGAATAATAATAAATAATAAAAATAATAGAATAATAATAAATAATAGAAAAAATAAAAATGAAAATTCACTTGGAAGGGAAAAAAGATCAAGAATCTCAATAGAAAAAAATGTGGGAAAAAAAGGGAAAGGAGGAGTTCTAGAAGTACCAGACCTTTCACTAGAGTACAAAACAGTAATCATCAAAATAATTTGGTACTGGTTAAAAAACAGAAAAGCTAATCAATGGAATAAATTATATACTCAACTTAGAAGTAAAAGAACTCAGCAGTCTAGCACTCCATAAACCCAAAAGCAGCTGGGCAAGAACTCACTATCTGACAAAAAGTGTTGGGAAAACTGGGCAGCAATTGGGCAGAAATTAAGTTTTGACCAACACCTTACACTATATGCTGAAATAAGTTGCGAATGTATACATGACTCAAATATAAAAGGTCACATCATATGTAATTTGGAGGAGCAGGGAAGAGTTATCTTTTGGACCTATAGATAGGAGAAAATTTCACGACCAAACAAGAGACAGAATCAGACAATACAAAATGGACAATATTAATGGTTTCACATATAACTTGAGGTCTTCAAAGCAGAGGCTGGATAAGGATTTGTTGGCAACACAGGAAAGGGTTGTTACTCCATGACTTCAAAGTTCCCTCTCAACTTTTAAGTATTACGACTATATAATTTTATGAACTTGATGCTTCTTTTTTTTTTATAGGCTGATAATGACAGAGGTATGACCCGGTATGACCCTTGAAGTGTAGAGGGTGCTTAAAGGCTCTCTGATACTTAACAACGTAAGTGAATACTGAAGACTCCATCTTGGCCCAAGAGTTGAGCTATGTTATTCTCCAAATTCAGGCTGAAGGATATTATAATAAGGAACCTCGATTTGAGAGCTGATATTATGGTAAAGAAATATAAGAAAAGGTCACTTACTAAGTCTCTTATTTTCATGCTTATTTCAAGAGAAAAATGTAGTGGGAGCCAGCTTCTCTAATTCTACCTAACTAGAGAGACTGTAGAAATGCTGCTGAAATGCTGCTTCTAAGACATTCATGAACTGAGGCAGAGTGAAGTGAGCAGAACCAGGAAAAGAATGTGCCCAATTACAACAATACTGTAAAGACAAACAACTCTGAAAGGTTCAAGAGCTGTGAGTAACACAATGACCAACCACAGTGTCAGAAGACTCATGATGAAACACTCTACCCACTTCCGGATGGATTCAAAAGTACAGATTAAAGCAAATTTTGACAAGGCTAACATGGGAATTGGTTTTGCTTAACTATATATGTTTGTAATGCATTTTGTTTTTCTTGTTTTCTCAAAGGAGGGGAAAGGGAAGTGGAAGGGTGAGAATATGGAAGCAAAATCAAAATGAAACCAAATAAAAATACAGAAATGCCTCTTTTAGGGGATGCAGCACAGTGAGGTGGTTAGAATATAGAACTTGGAATAAAAAGCAACTGGGTTCCAATTCTACCTCTTAGAGTTACTATGTGTGTGACTAATGAGCAGGGCCCTTAAATTTTCTTACTTCCCTTACCTGTAAAGGGGAAAGGGGGGAAAGCTAAAGTATCTATTGATCAGAGTTGTGATAATACTTGAACAAGAATCTACATAAAGTTCTGCAAAATTTAAAAAGGTCTATGTTGTTGCTTGTTGTTCATTTGTTCCATTTGTGTCCAACTCCTCATGATCCGATTTGGAGTTTTCCCATGAAAAATATTGTAATGGTTTGCCATTTCTTTCTTCAGCTCATTTTACAGATGTGGAAACTGAGGCAAACAGGGATAAGTGACTTGCGCTGGGTCACAGATCTAGTAAATGTCTGAGGCCAGATCTGAACTCAGGAACATGAGTCTTCCTGATTCTAGGGCCAGTGCTCTATACATAGTGCCACTTAGCTGTCCTCATGCCATCCATTATTTCCCCCAGAACCTTCCCTCCTGCATAGCCCTTGCCTAAAAATTAGCCAAACATCCTAGCTTTGCCAATGAGAAGGGATGAGTAGTCATACCCTCGGCAATCCTCTCACCACTGGTAGGTAAGTCGTAGTTATGTCCTAGAAACATTTATTCTCACACGTTTGCTATTAAGTTTACAAAATCTACATTTTTCTCTTAAAATAAGCATGAAAATAAGAGATCTAATAAGTGATCTTTTTCAAATTTCTTTATCAAATTGCCAACTCCCTCAATAAAAAAGCTGTGCATCTTAATTATAGTCATAGGACTTGAAATGGTTGTACACTGGAGTTCATTGCCAGGAAGAGACCCATAGTACAAACGCTTAACGGTATATATGTTTTGTTACTTTTATAATTCATATTTTATGAGGAATGTTTTACTTAGTTACTGACATTTTGAAATAAAGTCCAACACATCAACATCATAGCGTTCTGTGTTCGGTATTTTGTTTTACCTAATTTCTTAAAAGGCAAGTATCAGGGACCTATTTCAGAATTATGTTAAATATTTTGTTTACTGCATACAAGTTCCTAATCTATAATTTTACTAACAATAGAAAAACAAGTTAATGAGATAACAAGTTCCTTCTACCATCACTCGCTATCACCCTCACTGACCTTGTTCCTTTGGAAATGACCTTTTCTCCCACTGTTATATATGCTGAAATACTTGGATTTGTTGAAAATGTTATGGTTATAACAAAAAAAAAAAGTAAATTTTTCTTAAACAACTAGTCATGGTAACGTATTTTTTTTTTAAATGGTGACCCTAATTTGTCTAAAGGAAAGACTCTATTGGAGGTGGGAGGATAGAACAGTAAGAATTGAGAGTAATGTTTTTTTTAAAAAAAGCATGATTAACATATTTCTAAAAATAATAACAAAGGCCACGGGTGGGCAATAGCTGAGTCCAGTTTAAAGGCAAATCAGTCAACAGGAAGAGCAAAGGAATATAGGTCTAGGTCACATGGAACGGGCAGCTGCTAGGATATGGTAGAAAGTTAGAAGACAAACGTGGTAAGGTACAACATTATCTGTGAGCTTGGGAAGAAGCTAAGGGTTAGAAGAAAAAAAGAGGGAGAGACCATGGTGCTCATGAGCAAAGAGTGGATCTTGTCCAATAGGGAAGGGCTGAAGTGGCCCTGAAGAGCATTCTTACAGGAGAGGAGGCATGAGCCTGAGGTGCAAGATATAGACTGTGATGGGCTTACTGGAGAAAGTTTTTGCAGTGGGTGGGTGCCTCTAAGTGTGGCAGAGAAGCATACTAGCTTTATTGGGGCAGAAGTTAGAGATGGAAGAGACCCCTTAGAAACCATCAAAGCTAACCCTCCTGTTTTACAGATGAGGAAGCGGAAACCCAGAGAAGTTACTTTTATCCAAGGTCACACAGTTAGGAGGCTGGAGAGCTGGGATTCGAACCAAGGTCCTCGCATCCCAAATCCAGCACACTTCCCACTGTACCAAGGTGCCTTCATCACAGAAAGACATGTTCCAGGGACACAGTAACAATTCATAGTTTGAATCCTATTTTAAGGATTAAAAAATGCTTTTATTTTTACTTATTTTTTAAATCAACCCTGTGAAGGATGATGGTGCAATGGAAAGAATGCTGGATTTAGAGTTAACCCAGGCTCCAATCAAGGCTCTGCCTCCTTCTACCTGTTCTTAACCTGTCTGGATTCCTCATCTATAAAAAAAAAAAATGCTAAACAAGATGACCTCTGACCTCTTCCAGATCTATACCTAAGACCACAATCTTCATTTTGTGGTTAAATGGCTTGTCCAAAGTCTCATGCTATATTGAGGATAACGATAGTAACTGTAGCTACAAGGTGAGGCCCGTTGGAATCCATGAAAGTGAATGAGGGGAGGATTTCAGTTTTGGTGTACAGATGAAGGTGATTTAAAATTCCATTCATAAGAGAAAAATAGGTTATCAACTTCCATTTTATATCACCCAACCAATTAAAATAGTGATTTTTAAAAGTCATCATACTATTTTTTATCTTCTCAGAGACTTGAGAATAAACCTAGCAAACATAGAGTTCCAAAGTATCATTATTAATGCTAATTCATAGTCAACATTTGATGTTATTATATTGCCAATTTTCCGGAAAGTAACCACGTAATACCCACTGCAAATAATTCCATTTGTAAATCAGGTTTCTAATTATGTTGGAACCAATGCTAATAAATTAGAACAACTGATTCTGTCAATCCCTGGCTGATCATAGTGGGTAATTTATATTAAGCTCCTATCAATTTCACCATTATGACCTTTAAAGATCTTACCTTATCTTCCTTTTATTTTTTTTTCCTGTTCCACCTCCCTTAGAGATATCATTTCATGGGGGAAGCAATGTCAGAAAGAAGCAGCCATGGACTAATAGGATTAGCCTGTTCTCCACATCACATGGCCTGTGTCTTCCCCCTTCCTTCTCTCCCTAAATAAAAGCTGCCTCCTGTGTGGGACTGTTCTATCAGAATAAAGTAACAGACACAGTTCTAACAGCTCTGTGAAATGATGGGAGGAAAATAGCCTGAAAAACATCTAAAAAGGCTCACACCAAGAAAAGAACAAATGTAAAAAACAGACATTTCCCTGCCAAGGACTATATACTAAGGAAAATTAATACAGAGAAGCACTTTATGTTATTTAATTTGCAAATACCCCAAACACAAGGAAAAGCAGAGTATAATTATCAAGAAAAGAGGAAGCAATGAAATTAATTAGCTCATGTTTAAAGATTAAGAGGAGGGCAAAAAGACTGAGATTTAGAATAAAATACAAAACAAAGAGGAAACATTATGGATAAAAAGGATCCAAGAGTATAGCAATTTCAGGGGAACTAACTAAGGAGAAGCAACAGCTTAAGAGTTGAACCATAAACTATGTCCTCAACACTCCCCCTATACACTGTCCCAATGAATCAATGTTTTTGCTTTTTACTAGAGGGAATAGCTGAGTAGGAATTTTGCATGTGAAAGTGAAAAAATTATATTTGAAACTGCACTCAAAATTTTTATCAGTTCTCTTCTCTGGAGGTTTACAGCATTTTTCATCATGAGTCCTTCAGAATTGTTATATTGATAACAATACATAAGTCTTTCATAGTTGATCATCATTACAATGTTTTTGTTACTGTATACAAGGATCTCCCGGTTTTGTTCACTTCACTTTGCATCAGTTCATAAAGTTTTTTCCAAGTTTATCTGAAACCATCTCCCTTATAATTTCTTATAGCACAATAGTATTCTATCACAATCCTATATAACAACTTAAGCCATTTCCTAGTTGATGAGCCTCCCCTCAATTTCCAATTCCTTGCCACCACAAAAAGAACTGCTATAAATATTTTGTACATATAGGTCCTTTTCCCTGTTCTTTTATCTCTTTGGGATACAGATCTAGTAGTGGTACTCCTGGGTCAAAGGATATGCATAGTTCTAGAGTCTTTAGGGCAAAGCTCCAAGTTATTGTCCAGAATAGCTCAATCAGTTTACAACTCTACCAACAGTGCATTAGTGTCCTAATTTTTCCACATCCCCTCCAGCATTTGTCAATTTTCTTTTCTGTCATGTTAGCCAATCTCATAGGTGAGAGGTAGTACCTTTGAGTTGTTTTAATTCAGATATCTCTAATCAACAGTGATTTAGAGCATTTTTTCATATGATTATTGAGAGATTTGATACCTTCTTCTGAAAACTTCCTGTTCATAACCCTTGGTGATAGGGCAACGTCTTGAAAAGCTTTCTTATAGAAGGGGAGATATGATTTTGAGGTGAATGGTGGGCTTAGTTTGGTAAAAATTTGTGCAGTAGGAGGCTGCCTTCTGTGCGAGACTGTTATCCTACCCTGGGCAAATTTTCACCCCCGGGAAAAGGGACAGCGAATTTCTAGGGGTAAGCAGCATCCAAAGTACTGGGGGGAAGTATAGTGCCAAAGGTCAAACAGCATGGTCTTTGGGACAAAGACTGGGAAGAAAGGGAAAGGAAAGACCCAAGCCATATGATTTGGAGAACAGGCTAACTCTTATTAGGCCATGGATGCTTCCTTCTGAAATTGCTTCCCCCATGAAACGAAGTCTCTATAGGAAAATGGAGTAGGAAAAAAAAAAAGAAAAGAAGGTAAGATGTTTAAAAGTCATAACAATGAAATTGATAGAAGTTCAACTACTTTGCTCCTTGGGTAGTATATTGTAAAACATGGAATGGGATGAATATCTCACACCAACACGAATATTAAAGGCTGGATATGCAACCTGAACATTAAAGTTTGTAAAACCATTAGCAGAATAATAACACAACCAGATCTCATTCCTTTCACAACTACATCAAGGGGGAAATTTGGAACTAATATAAAGGACAGAAATAAACACAAAAGAAAAAAAAAACAGATCACTTCAGTTATGAAAAACTGAAAAGCTTTTATATTAATAAAATCAATGCAATTAGGATAAAATACAAGTGGTCATGGGAGAAAAAAATCTTTGCATCATATAGCTCTGATAAGGTCTGATACCTAAGATATATAAGGAATTAACATAAACAAATGAGAATGATTGACATTTCTTAATTGATAAGGATTCGAAAGATATGAACAAAACAGTTCTTAAAAGAAAACTGGAAGCTATTAACCACCACATGAAAGATTGATCCAAATCACCAGAAACAAAAATTAAAATTAAGACCACTCTGAGTTTTCATCTCAGACACAGCAAACAGGCGGAAATGTTCTTTCAAACCTGTCAGGTTGCTACAGCCAATTCTCCCTTATGTGAGAGGATAAGCAGGGCAAAAGCTTCTAGAAGGAATTCTTACTGTATAGTTCAGATATTTTTGCCATTCCCCAATTATTCAGGAGAATCACTAATTATGTGAATTAAAGTGAATATAAACCCACAAATCAAAAGACAGCAGTTGTCAAACATTGTTCATTTCCTCTTCACTCAACTGCAAGAGAATAAGAAAGCCTCACCTGTGTAAGGTAGAGTGTGTCTTTGAACATAACCAATGGATCGGAGTTTTGAGGAAGCTTGAAATTAATAGCAGCCTGGGCAAGCATCTCAGCATTACCATTTCTATGATGCTGTCGATGCAGTGAAAAACTGCTATTGTAAGACCAATCTTCAGGAGAGGATACCTTTTTAGAAACAAAGGAAGAGAGAAAAATCAAGCCATGGAAACAAAAAACACTTTTCTACAGAATAATGTAGATATAAATAATTAAGGATAATGACTTTAGAAAACACCCTAGACACTGTAAAACATGTTTATATGTGCTCTCTGAAGTGACTTTTTCACAAATACTTTCAATTTTCCCATCCCACATCCTCATCAGTAACGGACAAGCCTAAAGCAAGTTGCCATTTGGGATACCGGTACTGAACAGTATTGGCGAAAGCAGGTTTGTGTGCCCAATCCTTTGCAGGATTCTGGAACAGCACTTCTGTCCAAAGCAATATTTTGCCAAAACCTGCTAAGACTCCCTAGCTGTAGAGTAACTTACTATGCTTTTCAAAATATTATTTTGTTTACTTAGGCCAAAGGTGTCTCATAATGAATGAGAATTCATATAATAAAAATGAATGGGAATCAATATACAGGTGAAACTGATCGTGAAATCTGGAACAAAGAACAAAATGCCACAGAGTTTGTTCATCTGTTCCATACTCATTCTTTCTTTTCACCAATTTTTTTTAAAAATTTACTCTTGAAGTTACAAACAAGTAACTGGGAGGCATAACGGAGGTGTTATTTTGTGATAGGAAGATGTTAGTTTGGAAGAGGGACAGGTTTAGAGGAGAAGATAATGAGTTCTACTTTGGACATGGTGAGCAGAAAACACATAAACAAGATCTAGGAAGAAATAGGCAGCAGGTAGTTGATAAAACATGACTGGAGTTTGCAACAGAGACGGGAGCTGGTTACATAGATTTGGGCATAACTTACACAACAATGATACTTGAACCCACTGGGGTTGATGTCATCCCTAGGACGGTGTATGCAGAGAGAGGGAAGGCCCAGGCGCAGGACAAAGCCATGGGTAAGACCCACAATAAGAGGGTAAGACATGGAGAAGACTGACAATGAACGGTCAGATGGATAGGAGAAGAACCTAGGGAATCAGCTCATTTGATGCAAAAGATTATTCTGTAATTTAGTTTGATTTCTCCTATCTACGTAAATGTGCTTTAAATACACGTAATTACAAAGATATCTTATCATTTTACTTTGAAAATTTTTTTCTTCCTGTGTCCATTTTCTTTGCCTTATGGAGAAAAAAATATGTCACCATGTCAACTAACAAAGCTTGGTTTTGTCCCTCAAGATATTCTTAAATTCCAGTCCTTCTAGACCCCCTCTCTCAGAGATTTTGGAAACTTTGTTGTTGTTGTTGTTCAGTTGTTTCAGTTGTCTGACTCTTCATGACTCCATTTGGGATGTTCTTGGAAAGCGTACTAAAAATGGTTTGTCATTTCCTTTTCTAGCTCATTTTTTCAGATCAAGAAACTGAGACAAAAAGGAGTAAGAAACTTGCCCAGGTGGGGTGGCTAGGTGGTGCAGTGAATAGAGCACCGGCCCTGGAGTCAGGAGGACCTGAGCTCAAATCCGGCCTCAGACACTTAACACTTACTAGCTGTGTGACCTTGGACAAGTCACTTAACCCCAACTGCCCTGCCTTTCCCCCTCCAAAAAGCAGCAAAAAAGAAAAAGAAACTTGCCCAGGGTCACATAGCTTGTCAGTGTCCGTGGCCATATTTGAACTCAAGAAGAGGAATCTTCCTGATTCCTAGCCCAGCAATCTATCCATTGCCATCACCTAGTTGCCCTTGGATACTGTTACTATACCTTTAATATAAACGGGGAAATCATGAGGACTGACTGTGAACTCTCATCTTTAGAGGAAACTGTGTGAAGTACTGAGAATGGACTAAGATCTCCTTTCCTTCAGAGACTTGGGAAACTGTCACAGAAACAGTATCTGTGACAAACTGAAGTAGTTAATTGTCATGGCAGAAAAAATCTGTGAGAGACTAGAGGTTAACTGCCACGTGAGAACAAGTCTTCAAGAGACTTAGAGAATTAACTATTATTTTTGAATGTCTGAAGATACATTCTGAGAGAAATAAGTTTAATTCATTCTGCAGAGTAGAGAATTCCTTTGAGGAACTAAGACAAAAAATGCCATCCTGAGAGATCTCTTGAGAGCACTGGGTGTATTTAGCATGGAGACATGAAAACTCAAGAGTAGAGATAAGAGCTGCCTATAAATATGTAAGAAACTGGCATGGGGAGGTTGGAAGGGAGCACGACTATTCTTTTTCACCCCAGAGGGCCAGAACCAGGTGCAAAAAGGCCAACGTGGGCCTGATGCCAGGAAAAATTTGCCAACAATTAGAATTGTCCAGAAGTGGAAAGGCTGGCCCAGAAAGGTGGTGTCAGGTTATGTTATTTGTGTGATGAGATGGTTGATGTGCCATCTGATGTATTATCAAATGGCTGCTAAAATCTCTTCAAATTCAGTGATTCCATGGAAGGTGAATTGTTGGACCATGGTTCCAGTATTTTGGAGGTGTTGGCAGCTATCACCCTTGGGAGAAAAAACTAACTGATGGCTTCTTTTTCCTGCTTTTGAAGTGACTCTAACTGTAAAATTTCTCACATCGAATACATTGCTGAAATATTTATGTCTTTCTATCATTCGTTACTATTAATAAGTTATAAAGCCAGCAACAATGATGCCTGTCTAGACTATGAAATGAAGATTTGAAACTCAAAGAAAAGAAAAAAAAAACTTATAGGAAAAAAAGTTGCCTTGTTTTGTTGCATTGGAAGCTCAAAGCTAATGAATTTATGGGAAATATCTTGCATTTTAAAGTACTTTCTGAGGTAATTGCCATTCACACCTAGACAGCTAGCCTTTGAACCCAGACAGAGAATGGAGAAGGTAATTGGCAAGTAGCAGGCTGAAGGGTAGAGGGTTGGTATATTTATTCCCCAGAACATCTGAGAGATTTTGGACATATCACTCTGCAAAATAAAAGCACACCTTTCCATAGGATTGTGACCAGGAGTGGTGGTTAGTATATGGCCAGTTACACACACTCACAAATCTGTATACGAGCTCATAGGTGCAGTGTTCAGCCTGATGCCTATCCCTGTCTATATAAACCAGTGGTTCTCAGCCTTCCTAATGCTGTGACCCTTTAATACAGTTCTTCATGTTTTGGTGACCCCCCCCAACCATAAAATTATTTTTGTTGCTACTTCATAACTGTAATTTTGCTACTGTTATGAATCGTAATGTAAATATCTGATATGCAGGATGTATTTTCATTGTCACAAATTTAACATAACCCACAGGTTGAGAACCGCTGATATAAACAGACTAACATCAAGGATATACACATGTGGTACAAAGGAAAGAATAGTGGCTCTGGGGTGAGGACCTGGGTTCAACCACCACCTCTGACATTTTATATTAGTGTGACCTTGGACAAATGACTCTCTGGGATTCAGACTGCTCATCTCTAAAATGGGGGGAGGGGGGGAAGGGACGAGATAGCCTTTAAGGCTCCTTCTAGCTTTAGAGCTATGATCCTACAATTCTGAAACAATCTTTGGAGCCAGAAAGTTAAATTTATGCCCGAAAATATTAGGTGCCAACCAACCACAGTGCCTACAACAGACCTGGAAGAGGCTGACAATATGAAAGAAAAACATAAGAAACGTTCACTTAGCCCACACACTTTCTTTTTTAGTGAGCTAAGCTAACCAAATCTCTAGATTATACTGGCACAACCAAATATAAGAGAAAGAAAATATGTTTATAGTAAGTGGTTAATCTGAACAGTTTCTGTAATGTGCTAAGTCTGACTCAGGAAATCAATGGCTCTTCATATATCAAAATAAGTAAATAAGTAAAAGGAAACACAATAATGTTTCCATGCATAAGTAAAAAGAACAATACTGAAAGAAACAATGTTGAAGCTACATAGTTAATAGTGAAAATAAAGCAAGCCACAGTAGCATTTAATAAGTGTTTGCTGAATGAATTCAAAGAATACTATTTAAAGGAGACTTACCTTATGTAATAACGTAAAAAAAAGTCTTTCCCAGATTTCTTTCCCTAATACTTAGGAAAGTGAACTTGTTATGTCACCTGTTGGCCATTGTCTAGAAGTCAGATGTTCCTTGCAAATGTGTGCTATGTCCTACCACTCTGACTCTCTGATGTAGGAGAAAAATGAAACCCAGCCTTACCTTTTCCAATGTACTGAAGGAGGGCCAGGATTGGTAGCCATATTCAGAAACAAATCGAGCTTTAGGAAACACCCTCCAGTTCCAGCAGTCACTTTCATAGTCATAAAAATGTACATCACCAAAATGGGTATCGTAGGGTTTACGGGAAACCCAGCCTTCTGCTATAGATTCTGCTCCATTTGTGGGGCTAGATGTGATATAAGGACGAGTCTCATCCTCCTATATTAAAATAAACCAAATCAAATAAGGGTTTAAAGAATCAAACTTTCATTTGGAAAACAAAAACCCCAAATCAGCTTTCTGCCTTAAACTAAACTAAAATGTCTTCTATTTAGAATGACAAGCAATTGATTTTAAAATAAGACAATTTTCCTGTTATAATATATCTGATTTATATACCCTCTTCTTCACCAAAGTAAAATGCAAGTATCAAGAGGGTAGGGACTGACTCACTTTGTCTTTCCCTCCCTGGCCCTTAGCAAATTGTCTGACATAGACAGGATGTTTAAAAGCAATTGATTATTCTCATCAATATTAAAATACACAGCAGTTCCCACAACTTCGTTCATTTCCCTTCATTCTTTGAAACCCATGACCAGATCTACCCCACAGGTTCAGTTTTCTCCATGCAGATGACTCCCGGGTCCATATATCCAGTCCTCATCTATCTCTGGAGCTCCAGTTCAATATCACTCACTGTCTATTGAACATTTCCAACTGGGCATCCTTTATTCAGCTCAATTAAGAAGCCCAAAATGGAACCAAAATTAAAATCTTCCTGAATTACCTAGCTTACTTACTTCTATTGAGAATGTCATCAATACTTCTAGTGAAACAGGTTCATAACCTTGGCATCATGGCAGGTTCTTCATTCTTTCTTGCCTCCATCCCCCATATTTAATTGGTTGCCAAGACATGTCAATTCTACCTCCACATCTCTCGGAATCATCTCCCCTTCTTTCCTTCTACTCATGCTGTCATTACCTTATTTTGGGACTCATCACTTCTCCCCAAACTTGTATAATAATCTTTTACTTGGTCTCCCTGGCTCCAGTTTCCTCCCTCTCAAATCCAGTGTCTACACAGATGGCAAACTGTTATTCCTAAGCACAGGCACTCCACTGCCCAACAAGAGTCAGTAGCTCCTCAGGACAAAATACAAACTCCTCTGCCTGGCATTTAAGGCCCCTTTCAATCTGCCTCCACCAGACTTTCTTCCCAGGCTGACTTCACAATACTCCCCCTCACATATTATGTTCCAGCCAAAACAGCCTACTCACTGTTTCCCTGTGCGTGACCTTCATTTCCCCTTGTTACCAGTGCCTGGAATGCACCTCCTCCTCACTTCCACCTCTTGGAATACCAAGTATCTTTTAAACCTCAGCTCAAGTATATATTTTTTATTATTTTATGTATGTATATGTATGTGTACATATACATATGCATGCATGTGTGAAGATTGGATACACACATAACATATATATTTTATATTGGCCTATTATTGTACATGTTGTTTTTTTCTTGTAGAATGTAAGCTCCTTGAGGACAAATAGTCAACAGGCATTTAATAAATGTTTATTTTGTGTCAGGCAAGCTAAGACTGTTTCTTTATTTTCTTTGTAGCCCCAATCCCTAAAACAGTGACTGGTACAGAGGAGCACTTTAAAACTGTCGGTTAAATAAAAAAAAGGCTTGTTCCAGCCAGCAAAGTGATTAATTAGTCTCCACCTAAGAGCACCTGCACCTTCTATAACGAAACCAAACAGCTAACTTCACCCCAACCCCACTGACTTTCAGATTTCTATTTAATAATAGATGCAAAGTTCCATATTTGTAATGAATGATCTAGGCTGACAATACGATACAGTCCTGAGAAAGATTACACAAAAGAAACATGCTATGCCATAGGAAATTGAATCTAAGGATTGATAAGTAACTAATAGAACTGATCATATGAGTATGTCTTCTGACCTTTAAAACCCAGGATTTTATTAGAAACAACAGTAACCATCCATGCAATATTTAATTTATTGTCATTTCTCTTCAAAGCACTTTACAAACCACAAGCACTCTTACAAGCACTAATTACTACTCATAGCATCCAAAGGAGGCTAGTAAATCTTCATGAAACACACATTATTCTCCCCATTTTACAGAGGGGGAAAAGTGGCAGAGAGAAGTCATTTACTCCTGTGCAATGGTATCAAAAGTGACTACAAGAGAAAAGTCTTATCTATATTTAGAATACAGAAAAAAAAAATCTTCCCTGCAATTACATAATCATTAATTAACCCTCATATAGGGGCAGCCAGGTGGTACAGTGAATAGAGCACCCACCCTAGAGTCAGGAGGACCTGAGTTCAAATCGGGCCTCAGACACTTAACACCTACAAGCCGTGTGACCTTGGGCAAGTCACTTAACCCCAACTGCCCCTCCAAAAAGAAAAAAAAAAAGATTCATTTTGGGGCAGCCAGGTGGTGCAGTGAATAGAGCACCAGCCCTGCAGTCAGGAGGACCTGAGTTCAAATCCAGCCTCAGACACTTGACACACTTACTAGCCATGTGACTTTGGGCAAGTAGCTTAACCCCAATTGCCCTCAAAAAAAAAAACTAACCCTCATACTACCCTCTAGGGAAAAGGAGTAATGTTCCCATAATATGGAAATACTATGAAGTTGAGATCACAAAACATCCTACAAGGTCTACTGGATAAAACAGAGATATTTTAGCCTGGTATTCAAGGTTTTCTAGACCTCAGCTCCAAAACACCTTTTCTGTCTTATTTTACACTCTACACACACACATACATAAATACTCCCATATATGCATCTGAAAGTTGGAAGGAACCCAAGAGTCCATCTAGTTTAACCTATACCTGGAAAAGGAATCTACAACTACATCTACAACTTTAATAGCTTAAAACTGCATTAAGATTTATGGGGGAACCTGAATAAGAAACGGATTAAAGTTTATAAGAAAAAGAGCCAGTCACCAGTAGACATATGAACAGGTAGTTTTCTAATATACAACGGCAGGCTATGAAATGACCATATGAAAAAATGTCCCACATTGCTAATGATTAAGGAAACAGTAGTGGTGGTTTTGGACATCCTTGATTTCCCCTAATCTACCTGGAAAGACTGCTAACATTTCTGTTTTGCATAAAATGTTTGCTCTGGGTTTTAGATAGATATTATTTACTATATTAAGGAAAAGTCCATTTATTCCTGTTGACTAATTTGTTTGTTTTTAATAGAAACAGGTACTGGATTTTGTCAAAGGCTCTATAAGTACTGATATAATCATGTAATTTTTATTATATGTTCCATTAATAAGGTCAATGGTTGTATAGTTGTCCTTATATGGAATTTAATCTACATCTAATCTGTTCACAGCATATAATCTTTTTTCCTGACTTAATAATATTTTATTTTTTCCAATTACATTTAATGATAGTTTTCAACATTCATTTTCATAAGATTTTGAGTTTCAGATTATTTTTCCCTCCCTCCCTCCCCTAACCCCTCCCAAAGACAACAAGCAATCTGATATAGGTTATACATGTACAATCACATTAAACATATTTCCACATTGTTTTGTACCACTCTACAAATGCTTTAATATTTTTACACTGATATTAACTGAGGATATGAGTCTATAGAAAAGGTTCTTAACCTGGGGTCCACAGACCTCAAATGGACCCTCAAATGGGTCCATAGATAGATTTCAAGGAGTTTATGAATGTAGATAAGAAAAAAAAATATCTTTCTTTTCACTAACTTCTAACTGAAATTAACCATTTCACTCAGCTACTTAAAAACTTTTTTTTTCCCTGAGAAGGGGTTCACAGGCTTAACCAAATCATCAAAAAAGTCCATGATCAAAAGAGAGAGAAGAAAAAGTGAGTAAATGAGTGTGTATGAGAGTAAGAGAGAGAGAGAGAGAGAGAGAGAGAGAGAGAGAGAGAGAGAGGTTAGGAGGAAGAGAGGGAGAGAGGTGTTAAGAGACTGAGATTGATTTTAAGAACCCCTGATATGTAGTTATCTTTCTCTACTTTGTTTTTTCCTTGATTCAGGTATCAAGAACATATTTTCACCACAGAAGTAATTTGGAAGTATCTCCTTTTCCCATTTTTGCAAACAAGGCAAGTAATATTGGAACTGTTCTCTAAATTTTGACAAAATTCATTCGTAAATTCATTTGGTCCTAAGGTTGTTTTTGATTTAGTTTGGGTTGCTGAGTTCATTATGGCTTATTCAATTTCCTTTTTTTCTAAATTGGTCATTTAAATAATAGAGTTCTTCTGTTAAGCTGGGACCTGTTTTATTATTATTATTTTTGTAAATATTAATCTATTTCACTTGACAGTTTTCTTGGCATATAATGGAGAAAAATAATTTCTGATAGTTTATTTTCATTTGTTATTTTCATATGTTATATGCATTCTCCTTTCTGATAAATTTGTTTAGTTAAAAAAAAATTCTAAATAATTATGTATCTATTTTTTCATTTCCTCCAAAAATACAGCTCCAAGTTTTATTTATTAACAGGTTGTTTTGCGTTTACTTTTGTTCATCTCTTCTTTGATATTTTAGAACTTCTACGTCAGTGTTTTGTTGCGGTTTTTTTTTTTTTTTTGTTACTTTCCAATTTTTTTCTTTAATTACATTCCAAGTTCATGGATCTGTTTGTGCTGTTTTATTGAAGGAAGCTTTTAAAGATGTAACTTTTCCCCTAATAACTGCTTTAGCTGCATTCCTTAAGTTGTGATACATCGTTTCATTATATTCTTTGTTGAAATTTTTCAGTTTCTATTATATGTTCTGTGACCCACAGATGTTTAGGATTACTTATTCTCCAATGCATTTTTATTCCTTTCTTCAAAGTCTCTTTATTTAGCATAATTTTTATCACACTGCGGTTAATAATGGATAAGTTCTGTTTTCTTGCAGTTTTGTGTGTGTGTGTGTGTGTGTGTGTGTGTGTGTGTGTGTGTGTGAGAGAGAGAGAGAGACAGAGAGAGAGAGAGAGAGAGAGAGAGAGAGAGATAGCCAATACACAGTCAATCTCTGTAAAGGGGCCATAAATAAATGAAAAATATATAAATTCCTTTCTGATCCCACTCAGTAATTACCAGAGATATCATTTCTAATTTTTCTAATGTTCAAAGTTCCTAACTTCTTTTCTTGTTTCTTTTTTGTTAGCTCTGTCTAGGTCTGAGAGGGATATACTAAAGGCTGTTATACTTTTTTTCTATTTCTCTTTATAATTTGTATTAAGTACAAATTTGCTGTTCAGGACATATATATTAAAAATTAATAGAGGGGCAGCTAGTGGCACGGTGAAAAGAACATGGGCCCTGGAGTCAGGAGGACCTGAGTTCAAATATGACCTCAGACACTTAACACTTATTAGCTATGGGACCTTGGGCAAGTCACTTAACCCCAACTGTCCCGCCTTCCCCCCTCAAAAAAGAAAAATGAAAATATTAACAGAGGTTCATTATCTATTGAATCCTTAAACATAACAGTGTCCCCACTTACCTGTTTTTATTGTCTACTTTTACTAACTCTTTCTCTGAAATTATGACGGTTTTTTCTTCTTTTTTAGTTTACCTGAATCATAAGAGATTTTATTTTCACCCTTAATTTTAACTGTGCTAATCTTTCTGCTTCAAGCGTGTTTCTTATAAATAAAACACTATTGGATTCTACTTTCTATTCTGCTATCCTCTTCCATTTTATAGACTAATTCATCTCATTTGTATTCATGGTTATTATGGTTAATTACATATCTTCCTCCACCCTGTCCTATTGTACTTTTTCTTCTCTTTTCCCCTGACCCTCTTCTGAATAAAGAAGGTGATAAAAGAGGAGTATGCTTAATATCAGTGATCTATAATGAAAGCAATCTGTTTCCATTGTTTCTTCTTTTCTCTTCCCTCTGCCCTGCCTCTATCATATTTTTTTATTCCCTTTTCTTTTAATCCTCCAGCCCTCCAGTATTGGAGTTTGTTTTCCTTATAACTACTACTTCACCCATCCTGCCTGCAATCTTAAAACATCCTCCTTTCTCTTTTTCTGACCTTTCCTCTCTGCCACACCCATTTTCTTTCTGAGATTAATGCATTCCTACATTCTACTTTGGTTTCTGCCTTGCCAGCCTTGTCTCTACTCAAAGCTTCCACAGGATTCTGACAGTCTTTCTGTACAGTCCTAGACTGGATAGAGGAGTTTATTATAATGGCTTCTCTTTTGTTTTCTTTATAATTCTTCCTTTTGGTACATTTTTAGAGTTATTCCTGGAATGTCTGTATGGGATTTGGGCTCCTTTAGGTCCTAAACATGCCACCATTTCCTCACATCACCAGAAAATGTGAGCTTCCTTTTAAACAACAGGGGAGTACCAGTAACTTATTACAAACTTTATTTGTAGTCATCTGGATCGTCCCCATCCAGTGTATCACCCAATTCAACTGAATCTTCATAGAGTACATCTCCCGTCATTTGTCTGTCATATGAACCACTACGTTATCAAACTCCTCTGCCACTATGATCTTAGTTGGCCAAATCAACATTACATAATTAATGTAGTGCTCAAAATCAGTGCTCTTAGGTAGTAGGACCTCTTTCAGGTCACTCTCAACCAAACTGTGGCAATAGCAAGGAAAATTTAAATAACCCTAAGGAAGGATGGTGAATATATAATGAGCTCCTTCTTAGGTAAAACCAGACTATTATTCTAACTAGTCCAGCCAGAGGAAAAGAGTAAAAATGCCCTGCTAAAATAAAAAGCTCCATAACATCAGACCAGGGTTTGGGGTACCTGATCTAGGATGCTGCAAAGGTAAGGAATGGCCAAAGAAATCAACATTACAACTTAAGTTTTTATAAAGAGGATGTGTCCTGTTCCACCCTCCTTCATCTCCATTGCTAAGAAGGAAATAGCTTTTACACACATGCCCAGAAACCAATATTATTTAGCTACGTGAGAAAAGAGTTTCCATTTAGCCCTATTTAAATCAAGTGGAAGACAAATAAGAGATAGAGAACATTATGAAATGCAAAGTGGATGATTCTGATTACATTAAATTGAAAAGCTTTTGCATAAACAAAAGCCAGTGCAACCAAGATTAGAAGGGGAGTAGAAAGCTGGGAAACAATTTTTACAAAATCAGTCTCTGCTAAAGGCCTCATTTCTTCTTCTTTTTTTTAAATATATTTATTTACTTTTAGTTAACAACATCTAATTCCACAATCCCTTGAGTTTCAAATTTTCTCTCTCTCCCTGTCCTTCCCCCCTGCCATGGTGGCATGCAATCTAATATTGGTTCTACAAATAACTTCACATTAAACATTAGTCTAGTGTAAAGAAGAATTATAACCAATGGAGTGAACGAGATAGAAGGAACGAAACAAAACAAAACACAAAAGAGAGACAGCAAGTAGTTTGCTTCAATCCATATTCAGACTCCATAGTTCTTTCTCTGGATGTGGATAAGCTCTTTCCATCAGGAGACTTTTGAAGTTCTTATAGCCTTGAATTGTTCAGAGGAGCCCATTCTATCAAAGTTAGTCATCACAGATACAATGTGTCTGTAATTGTGTACAAAGTTCTCCTGTTTCTGCTCTCCTCATTCAGCTCAAGTTTATGTAAATCTCTCCAGGTTATTCTGAAGTCTGTCTGCTCCTCATTTCTTAGAGCACAATAGTATTCCATTACATTCATACACCACAACTTGTTTAGCCATTTCTCAACTGATGGGCATCCCCTTGATTTCCAATTCTTTGCCACCACAAACAGAGTTGCTATAAATATTTTTGTACGTACAGGTCTTTTTCCCACTTCTATGATCTCTTGAGGATACAGCCCTAGAAGTGGTATTTCTGAGTCAAAGGGTATGTACTTTTTTTATAGCCCTTCAGGCATAGTTCCAAATTGCTCTCCAGAATGGTTGGATCAGTTCACAACTCCACCAACAATGCAGTAGTGTTTCAGTTCCTCTCCAGCATTTATCATTTTCCTGTTTTGTCATCTTAGCCAATCAGAGTTGTTTTGATTTGCTTACAGATAGCTTTAAATTCTTCCTCTGAAAACTGCCTGTTTATATTCTTTGACCATTTATCAACTGGGGAATGACTTGCATTCTTATAAATTTGACTCAGTTCTCTGTGTATTTTAGAAATGCAAAGGCTTCATTTCTAAAATATACAGAGAACTGAGTCAAATTTATAAGTCATTCCCCAACTGCCAAATGGCTAAAGGATATGAATAGGTAGTTTTCAGAGGAATAAAATAAAGCTATCTACAGTCATATGAAGAAATGCTCTAAATCACTATTGATTAGAGGAATGCAAATCAAAATTACTCTTAAGTACCACATCACACCTATCAGACTGGCATGATAAAACAGGAAAATTATAAATGTTAGAGGGGATGTGGGAAAGCTGGAACACAAATGCATTGTTGATGGAGCTGTGAACTGATCCAACCATTCTAGAGAGCAATTTGGAATTAAGCCCAAAGGGCTATAAAACTATGCATACCCTTTGATCCAGCAATACCACTTCCAGGTCTGTATCCCAAAGAGACCATAAAAACAGGAAAAGGATCCACATGAACAAAAATATTTATAGCAGCTCTTTTTGTGGTGGCAAAGAATTGGTAATTGAGGAGATGTCCACCAACTGGGGAATGACTGAGCAAGTTGTGATATATGAATGCAATGGAATACTACTGTGCTATAAGAAATGATGAGCAGTAAGATTTCAGAAAAAAAAAACTGGAAAGATTTATGTGAACTGATGCTGAGTGAAATGAACAGAACCAGGAGAACATTGTACACAGTAACAGCCACAGTGTGTGATGACTGGCTTTGATAGACTTAGCTCTCCTCAATAATTCAAGAATCTAAGACAACTCCAAAAGACTCATGATGGAAAATGCTATACATATCCACAGAAAGAACTTTGGAGTCTGAATATGGATAGAAGCATACTATTTGCTCTCCTTTTCTTTGGTTGTTTTGTTTTGTTTCTTCTTTCTCGTAGTTCCTGACATTAATTCTAAATCTTCTTTACATCATGACTAATGTGAAAATATGTTTAATATGAATGTGTAAGTACAGCCTATATCAGATTACATGCTGTCTTGGGGAGAGAGGAGGAAAGGAAGGGGGAGAAAACTTAAAACTCAAAATCTTATGGAAGTGAATGTTGAAAACTAAAAATTAACAAGTTAATTATATTTTAAAAATAAAATAAAGTGGTAAAGTGAATACCATAAGGATCCATATAGGCGCTTATTTCCTAGAAGTCACAATATCCAAGTCCGCAATACATTCCGTCTGGTTATCCAATACAAATGAGATCCAAGCAAGAAGTCTTCCACTCACCTCTACCCAAGGAAGGATGCCCCTCTCCTCAGTGGTCTTCTAAACTACAGTCAGCTCAGGCATACAGACAACAGAATGTTTGCCTTCTAGCAATTAGAACAGCCTAAGCCTCAGAGAAACTTTGGATCTTAACCCAGGGGGATTCATCCCAAGAGTCTCTCAAATCTGAACACCTGGATGACTTTGAAGCAAAAGGGTAGGGGAGTGGCAGGACAAAAGGATCCTTATTGCCCTAGTCCCAGATGTCACTATATAATTTTTTTTCTTTTTTTTTTTTAAATTTTTTTTTTATTTACTCATTTACTTTTAATTTACAAGATTCAGTTCCACAATCACTTGAGTTTCAGATTTTCTCCCCTCCCTTCCCCCCCACCCCATGGTGGCGTGCAATCATGTATAGGATCTGCAAATACTTTCACATTGTACAATAGTCTGGTCATACAGAAGGGCTGTAACCAATGAGTGATCACTGGGAAAAGGAAAACAAAAAAAAAAAAGCACAAAACCAGACATGAAAAAGAATGATAACGAGTTTTGCTTCAGTCTCCATTTAAACTATAATCTTTCTATATCTTTCTCTGAGTTTAGGTATCTCCTTCCATCTTGAGGCTTGTAGAGTTGTCTTTAGCTGTGTGTTGTTGAGGATAG
>CM053592.1:29348685-29371000 GCA_028646515.1 Pseudochirops corinnae | reverse complement strand
GCTCTCCCAAAGTCCTTCTGTTCTTCTCTAGGCTTGGGCCTCTCTCCCAATTCACGGCTCCTCCCAGTTCAGCCCTCTCTCTTCACTTCAACAAGTCCATCCCACAAGTGGGATTCACAAGCTCTGGGTTTTTAACACTGAACCCAAAAACCAAGCCCATACAGGGGCATCTCCAAATTCCATTACTAATACAGGCCTATGGGTGTAGAACACTGCCTATAATGACAGATTTTTTTTTTTGATACAATAATTGTTTTTGCTCATTTTTTCTCCTCTTCAGACTTTTTTCTTTCGAAAAAGAAATGTCCTGGTTACATAGGCTAGCTCTCTGGGGAGAGGAAGGACAAAGGGGAAAGAGAAGGATAAAGGAGGAAATATGGGCAATGTAAAAATAAAATATACCAATAAACATTTATTTTTAATACAGAGTTTAAAAAAAAAAAGCTTTTCTGACTTCCCCAGCTCAAAGTGAACGCCCAGATTTTTTTTTTTTTTTGGCTTTCTGGAGGGCAATTGGGATTAAGTGACTTGCCCAAGGTCATACGGCTAGTAAGTATTTCACGTGTCTGAGGCCACCTTTGAACTCAGGTCCTCCTGACTCCAGAGCTGGTGCTCTATTCACTGCACCACCTAGCCACCTCCCAGTTTTCTTATAGAATTCTGGAGAGTTTGTCCCTGTGCTTGTCCCATTCTACCTTAGCTCATCCTTATCTGCGGACATGTCTTGGCCTCCTTATTTGGTTGTGGTCTCTGTGAAGGGTCAGTGTTGTGTTCCCACCAGCCACCAGTACTTCATTAGTATAGGGTTTCATCCTGGTGATAAAACACTTTACCAACACCAATTGACAGCTGTCCTCTGGTCTCCTACAGTCTTAGAGGACTGTCCAGAAGGGAAGTGACCCACTCCGGATCACACAGCCGAAAGATGTCTGAGGCAGGATCTGAAAGACTCTGAGGCCACTTCTCTACCCACAGTCTGACAGACATTACTGGGCAGACTCACACAGGACTGGAGCTGAATACATTTTTACTGAATTTCATTTGCAATACTCCTTGCTGCTCTCAATTAAACTTTTTTGTTGCTCAAGGAACGCAAATGTTTGCCCTGACTTGAGTAAAAAAAATACTTAAGAGTCATTCCCCATTCTCCAGGGTTTCCAGGAAGTGGGGGGAGGGAGGGAGGGAGGAGAAGGGAGGAGGGTCAAAATTCTTCCTCTCCTCCCAATAGCTTTACTCTGTCACTGCCAAAGGCCAGACTGATTTAATTAAAAGCCCATTCATTTTAATTAATTTAATTACAAACAAGCTCACCATTCCCCATGGCTCTTCAGTTCTAATCTATTGGATACATGACAAAAACTTTTACACAGTTTGGCCCAGCCTGCCTGGGTCTAGGTCTGGACCCTGGAGACCTGGGTCTAATGCCACCCCAGACATTACCTTTGTGACTTTGGCTGAGGCTAGTAATCTCTCTGAGTCCAGACCTATGTTACATCTTCTTTCCAGGAGTTTTTCCTGTAATTGCTCCAGGCCAAAGTGGTCTCTTCTTTCTCAAACCCCTTACATGCCACTCCATCTGTATATTAATTTATCCTTTCCTACTCCCTAATTTTACTTAGATACTTTGCAGGTGACCAAAATAGCAATGGAAAATTGAATTGTGGGTTTAAAGTATACTACAAATCAATGTGGATTGTGGGAGACATAGCATAAAAATATCTTCAGACCTTGGAGTATCTGTAAAGGAGCTGGGCTGGTCATGTATCAAGGATAAAGGACTGAATAACAGCATCTTCAAACAGGTGTATTTCAAGAACACTGACATCAACTAGCTGAAGACACCTTATATTTTAATGCTTTATTCTATTTACACTTTAGTAAAGGGGAAAGAAAGGGAGAGAAGAAAAGTCCTGGTTTAATTCTGGACATCACAAGTCCTGCTTATGGAGAACATTTGGTCAGGTGCACCTGTGGTTGCTCTAAAAATCTAAGGCAAAATCATACACTTATGGTATGGACTTGGCCATATGTACCTTGCCATTCCAACTAGAATGTCAGCTCCTTGTGGGCAAGGTATCATGTTTTATGCCTATTTATTTTCTACCTATGACTATCTTGGCTACCAAGGAGTTATTCAATAAATACTTTGGGATTAAGTGATTTCTGAAATGCTTTTCTAATAGTATATACCCTGTTCGGATCACATTTAAATATAATAACTTTACAAAAATGTCTAAATTAAATCACATCAAAGAGAAAATAGTGTAGAATTTGCAACATGCAGATATCTTATGAATAGAAAATTGGTCAAATCAAACACAAAAGGACAAACACAAAATATATATGTACCATTAGTCCCAGTTCATCACAGATTTCATAGAATTCATCTTGCTCATAAATACCTCCTCCCCAAACTCGTAGAGTATTCATGTTAGCATCCACAGCAGATTGCAAAAGAAGTCGTAATCTATGGCAGAACAGAGAAATATAAAAGCTTCTGAAACCTACAAATATGAAACATAATAAATATACAATATGAAAAAAATAGAAAAAACATAACAAATTAAATAAGTCCTATAAGTATCTGAGTTAATCTGTAAAAAAAATGAGAACAAAAACATTAATAATAAGGGATGAAAATTAAAACAACTCTGAGGTTTCACCTTGCACTCATCAAATCTGCACAGAAAAAAAAGGAATATGTTACATGTTGGAGGGCTGTGAGAAAAGAGAAACACTCACACATTGTTGGTGGAGCTGTACATGACTTTAACTATTCTGCTGAACAATATAGAATTATAGTAGAAAAGTCACAAAACTGTACCTGACCTTTGATCCAGAGATAATAATATGAGGCATCTATCCCAAGGAAGTCAGGGACAGTGGGAAACATCAAAATATTCATAGTAGTACTTTTTGTGGTAGCAAAATAACTGGAAACAAAGTGGGTAGCTTCTGATTAAAAGAGTGATGTGAACCAAAAGATGGTATATGAATTGAATGTAATATTATTATACCATAAAAAGAATATGAATAATTCAGAGACACATGGGAATATTTGAATAAACTAATGTTAAGCCAAATAAGGAGAAAGAAGCAAGAAACAGTTTATACAATCGCCACAATAAGGTAAATAAAGACGCTGAAAGACTTTAAATTTCTTATCAATGCAAGTCCCAGTAATGACTTCAGAGAAACAGTAACTCTCAGAGAAGTAGTGTAATTTATATGGAAAATGAGGCAAAAAATTAACAGAGCCGATGTTTTGCTTTTCTGTGGTTTAACTGTACTTTAGCTTCATTAGGAAGCGACAGAAATGGGTTTTTAAGCAGCAATAATTTTTAAAAGAAAAGAAACTGAGGAATAACTGGGTATTCCACCGATGGACACAATTGACATCGCTGAAGGCTGTAGTAAAAAGCAAATATCTCCTGATATGAAAATGAGAACATTACAGGGTGAATGAGTAACTGTAGGCTTCATGCAACCTCCCTCATAAAATAAAAACAAATAAAAATGCAAATCTTGGCAGGAGGCATAGAATATTTTTATACCTTTGCAACAAAGAAGTCTTATGCTTATAACGAATGAATGAAAGGAACTATTAAGGGCTCACTACATGTCAGTCACTGTGTTAGGTGCTGGGGATAGAAACAGAAAAAGAGAAACGATTCTTCTCCAGGAAATTACACACTAATTATGGGAGGCAACACATAAAAGAAAGCTGAGCTTTCTAAGGATCTAAGAGGATCTCCAAGGAATAAAAGCAAGCAAGATCATTAGACATAGGGGCCCTACATCTCACTGGAGGGAAAACAGTTGGTAACCCCCATCTCATCTAAGTCTTGTGAGCAGTCAAGTAGCTCAGATGAGTTCTGGGAGGACCAGCATAGGGAGGGACCCGGTTAAGGGAGGAGGGGGAAGTACTCCCAGTGTGTTGAAACATGAATTGAAAGGAAATGTAATAAAAGTTAGCAGATGAAATCAAAACTCTGACGTGAGCACCAAGCTCTTTATTCTTCCTTCTAAAGCTTCTCTCTTTAAGGAGTTTCTACTCTCTCTTGTCTTCTTCCAACCTACAATATGACCAATCAAACCAAGAAAAAGGCCCATCTAGTTATTTTGGGAGTACTTCCCATAAACCCACAAGAGATAGCTCAGGAATGAATGTAGACACCTTGATGAAAAGTTGACCTGGGGAGAAACAATTACTAAGAAAGAAAAAAATAACGAACTTTGCAGAAAATTTCTCTGATAAAGATCTCATATATAGGACACATAAAGAACTAATTCAGGGTGGCTAGGTGGCACAGTGAATAGAGCACTGGCCCTGGAGTCAGGAGGACCTGAGTTCAAATCCAGCCTCAGACATTTAACACTTAACTAGCCGTGTGAACTTGGGCAAGGCACTTAACACAATTGCCCTACAAAAAGAAAAAAAAAATTAATTCAAAATTTTAAGGACAAAAGCCACTCTCCAACAGATAAATGGTAAACAAATATGCATAAGTAGTTTTCAAAAGAAAAAATATAAATGAAAAGGAGCTCTAAATCATTAATAATTAAAAATCAAATTAAAAGAACTCAGGTTCTTCAGGAACACATATGGTTGGCAAAAATGACCAAAAAAACAACAGTTGTCGTAGGGGCTACAAAAACTGGTACACTTTTGCACTACTCATGGAGTCATGAACTGGTCCAGCCATTCTGAAAAGCAACATCATGCACAAAAAGTCACTAAACTATGCATACATTTCAATCTGGTAATACCACTACTAGCCCTATACCCCAAAGAAATTTTTAAAAAAAGGAAAAGGGCTCATGAATTCAAAAATCTTTACAGCTCATTAAATATGAGCACCTTAAGAGCAGGGACAGTCTTGCTTTTCTATTTCTTTCTCCAGTGCTTGGCATACAGTAGGTGCTTAATAAATGTTTTACATACATTCATTCATTCATTCATAGCAGTTCTCTTTGTTATAGCAAAGACCTAGAAACCAAGGAGTTCCCATCAACTGAGAACCAGATGAACGAGATATGGCATATGAATATAACAGAACATTACTGCACTCTAAGAAATAACAAAAGGGATCATTTCAGAGAAAACTGGGAAGACTTATATGAATTGATTCTAAGTAAACTGAGCAGAATCAAGAGAATTATTCATATGGCAATATTATAAAGATAAATGACTATAAAAGACTTTGAAATCGATCAATGTAATGATCAAATAAGATTCCAAGGGACTAATGATGAAACATGTTATCCACCTCCTGAGAGAGAGGGCACAGACTCATGTTGTTAAATCAGACGCCCATTTTTGGACACAGCCAATGTGCAAATTTGTTTTGCTTGACTACATGAAATTATTACAAAGGTTTTGTTTTTCTTTTTTTTCTCAATCTGGGAGGGGTGAGAAGAAAGAGGGAAGAGAAAAAAAGAAAAGAGGGTCATTAAAACATGTTTTTGAAATTCATAGAAAAAAATGCCAGAAGAAATCACATACAACAAACAGGACAGCTTGAAAGTAACATGTTGAATTTATTATACATTTTAAAAGGAATGCAAGTTATACGTAACAGAAATTCTCGGCTTCACATACAAGCCTTTCTGTTCTATTGGGCATAAGGAATCATGTACTCTAGTACTGATATTTATTAAGAATTTTAAAAAACAAGAAAAAAAGAAAAGCACAGTATGAGGGGTGGGAGTGGAGGGAGAAGGCAGAACTGGGACAGAAAGTCATATGCTCTTTGCACAGGGACCCAGTTCCATCCATGGGTCCCACATACAAAGAAATCAAAAGTCAAATATGTCTACGTTCAGAAAAGATTACTAGGGGCGGAGCCAAGATGGTGGCGTAGGAGCAGCAACATATCATAGCTCTCTCATAGCCACCCCAAAATACCCATAAAATATGACTCTAAACTAATCCTAGAACTCCAAAACGCATACAAATATACTTTCCACTAAAGTCAGCTCAGCTATGAGGAACCATATCAGCACTGTGAACCGAAACCAGCCTGGCCTGAAGCCGGGGCTGTGTCCCGGGGCGGCTGGATGAGAGGAGCCAAGCACCGGTTGGAGCTTCAGGTGAGTGGATTGGTGGCAGCTGCGGCAGTGTTCAGAACTAGGTCAGTGGAGCTTGTGACGTCGTGGGAGAAAAGTGGTCCGGCTGAAACGCCTCCAGGGCTGAGAAGTGAAAGGCAGAGGTTCTGCACCCGCCTCTGCATTGCAGCTTCAGCGCCCTCGGCCTGCAGACTGCAGGGGGACCAAGCGATCATTCAGAGGTCAAGTGCTCTCACGTTGAGCGGCCTGGATCCGGATGGCGGTCTTGGGCTTTGGTCTTGGGCTTTTTCCTTCAGTGAGCCAGAAGTGGGGGAGGGACCCAGCACCTCCCTGAGAGCTACGGCAACTGGGAGGACCCCAGCGATTTGGGACAGAGCTTTCCCCTCTGGAAGCAGAGCCCCACAGAGATTAAAAAAGAAAGAAAGAAAGAAAGAAAACATGGACTGACCAACCATGAATAAGAATAAGTATAAGAAGCAAAGTAAGAACAGCAACCAAACCCTAGATTCCTTCTTTGGGGAAAAGAAAGACCAAGGCAGAGAGAGGGAGGACAGTGCAGCCAGAGCACCCCCACCAGGGGCTTCCAATAAACACGAAGATTGCCTTAAAGCTAGAGATGAGCTGAAGAAGGATTTTGAAAACCAAATAAGAGAAATGGAAGAAAAATTGGGAAGAGAAATAAGAATGTTGCAAGAAAATCATGAAAAGACAGTCAGCAATCTGACTGAAGAAATCAACACCCTAAAAAATAGATTAACTCAAATGACAAGAGAGGCCCAAAAAAGAAAAGATTACTGACCCTATAACCTGTGCCTTAAGAGTTTAACCTACTAGGGAAATTATAAAATATAAATATGAATAAATTACAAATAGAAAGATATTTTAACAATACTAGAGGAAGTTACTGTGAATCATTTGACAAATATCAAGCATGATGGTACCAGCCATACTTTTTACATAAAATATCATATAATATGTTGAATTTCAAAGTCATGGTAAACTTCAAAAACTAAGAAATTATTTCAATATTACAATGAGCATATTCGTTTTAATGCAATAGAGACTTTAGAGAGAATCTGTTCCATAATTTCAAACAAATGTTTCCAAGTCGTATTTTTAAATAAAAAAAGCTGTTAAATTCAAGTTATCTCCATTTTTTTTCACCAATCTAAAAAAAATTATTTCATTTAATTTTCAACTTCAAGGTTGAAGTACAAGACAAGTTAGCCTTATTCAGAAAACAGAGGTAAGGCTTATTCCAAAGCTAGTTTGTTTGTTTTTTAATCATTTTTAAAAATAGTAAAAAGCACAGACAGTTCTTGATTATTCAGGAACAAGTTTTTCAAATTATGGATTAGCCCAGAGGGCAATGTTCTCTAAAGCAGCTAAACATGTAAGCACATGGCTAATGAAATTATGGAATCTTTTTGGAAAGAAAAATTGCTACTTTGTCACCTATCTGGGATGGTTCAAACGTGATACTGCCTAAACGCAGGGATTTATTATGTTCCACAGCATCAGTTCCTAGCACAGCATGAATAAATGACTGACTCTTAAAGACTAGATATCATTTTGAGAAATGAACAAGGGGCAATGAATTCTAACTTACAAGTCTGAGGTTACTCGATCCTGGAAGGAGTCTGCTGGAATCCAGTTAGATCCTTTGAGAAACATGGGAAGTCCATTAATTTTGAAGTAGAAACTTAAGCCGGAGGACCCAGCTATTGGAGCCTCTATAAGTTCTACTGTCCGGAAATAAACCTATGATGGAAAACAACAACAACAAAAAGCGAGAATTCACAGAATCAGTGCTTGTAAGCAAAAAAGAAAACCCACCCCTCAGCTTTCAATAACACATGTGCGCTCACGCACACACACACACACACACACACACACACACACACACACACACGTAAATTTTAACATGCCTGCTGTTGACTAGGGGCATTTCAAGGCAATGGGATATAGTGGAAAGAATTCTGGATTTGGGGTCAAAGGACCTGAGGTTCAAATTCCAGCTCTTCTGATATGACTGGTTTGCCCAAAGCCCTTTGATGCATTGTGCAGACATTCCCCAACCCTGCCATCCCCTGCAATGTTGGCTGTTCAGGCTGACTAAAGAAAGCTGTGCCGGGGAGGCTGTGGTCTCAGACAGCAGCAGGACTGAGAAATCAAGGATCACATCAGGACTGGGGCTCAGAATCTGTGTGACCCTGGACATGGACAAGTCATCCCACATCTCTAAGCCTCAGTTTCTCATTTGTAAAATAAGATGATTTATATAATCCCTACATGGACCTTACAGCTCTCATGAATAATTCTATGAAAGCATTTCTCTTGAAAGAATTAAAAATTAAAAAGAAAATATTCAAATTGTTGAAACAGCCCAGTAGTTCTCTCTTTAGACAGGCTGATGCAGTGGAAAGAACCAAAAAGGAAGAGGGAATGGAGGTCACCATGAGGACAAAGGATAGAGCTTGGAGTTGAAAGACAAAGGGAAAAATGGAATGATAAAATAAAAAATTGAGAGTTAACAAACACAGAAGTGGAATACTTGTGAATGATGGTGAGATTAAGGGAATAATCATCTCTGTATGTAGCTGAGGTAGAGTGGCGCAGTCAGATCATCATACCATTATTAGAGCTGGCATTTACATGGCACTTACTATGCCAGGAAACGTGCTAAGCATTTTAACAAACATTATCTTATCTGATCCTTACAACAACCCAGGAAGGTAAGTGCTGCTATTATCCTCATTTTGCAGGTGAGGAAACTGAGGGAAATGGAGGTTAAATGACTTGCCCAAAGGCATGCAGTGTCTTAGGCTACATTTGAACCCAGACCTGATGCTCTATTCACTGTACTACCTAGCAGACTGAAGAACTGGGAAGTTTGAGAAAATATCAATATACATATATGCAGAATTCTTAATATAGGGTCAGGAGACGGAGTGGAGAAAATACTATGAGCCAGGCACTGAACTCACTGAGGAAGCAATGATAAGGTTCTGATGCTTAAAAGAGAACAGCCAACCAGGCTCTGGATTGGGTGAGAAGTCTGCATGGCATGAACCTCAACCAACAAGAAACAGTCGAGTGATGGTGATAGAGGGAAAATCTGGAAACAGCAATGGGAAGCAAGAAGTATTACAATTTCTCATAGTACCAGTGAGTTTGGGCTTTAAGTGAATGCATAAGTAGTAGTGGAAAGGGTGGTAAGGGAAGGAATGTCATTAGTAGGGAGCCAAGTCTCAGCCAGGGGACAGAAGAGATTTCAGATGAAAGGAAGTGTGTCAGTTAATGGGGCAAGTATTCCAGAAGGCAGAGCAGTGGCAAAGTGGATAAAGCGCTGGTCCTGAAGACAAGACTCATCTTCCTGAGTTCAAATCTACCCTCAGACACTTACTAGCTGTGTGACCCTGGGCAAGTCACTTAACCCTGTTTGCCTCAGTTTCCTTATCTGTAAAATGAGCTGGAGAAGGAAATGGCAAACTACTCCAGTATCTCTGCAGGAAACCCAAAAGAGTTCACCAAGAAGTTGAACAGGACTGAAAGACAACTGAACAACAAAGTCCAGAAGGCACAAGGGAAGTAGCAGGTGGATCTAAAGGTAAACATTAGAAGGGCAGGACTGAAGAGGTCAGGAATAAGAGAGAAGGCGGAGGGAGCTGGGGAACGAGACTTGTACATTAGGAGCCAGAGCCTCAGAATCCCTGGGACAGGGAGAATAAACAGAGATAGGAGCGTGCTAATTACTGAAAAATGACTCCAGGCAGCATTTGGAGTGAAGCACATGAAGAATGCACATGTTTAGACTGTTCAACGTCTTCTTCTTGAGGGTTAGTATCACAACAGATGGTGATACTGCATCCTGTGAAGACCAAAAGGTAGGAGCAGGAAAGGAAGGAGGAGCCCAGGTCTATACAGAAGAAAGCCCCACAAGCGGAGAAGTGGGGTCTCCTCCAAGGAGCCAAAGAAGGTCCTGGGAATCAAAGAAGAGGGAGATTTACAAAAATGGCTGAGATGGCTGAGACCATGGAACAGTGCCAGAAGCCAGAGTGGGGTGATCTCATCCCTTCTGACCTCTCTGCAACCTCTGACACTGTCAATCACCTCTTCTTCCTAGAAACTCAGTCCTCATTGTCATGACAGTCATGATACTCTTGGCTCTCCTACTACCTGTGTGATTATTCCTTCCCAGTAACTTCTGCAGGATCTTCATTCACGTGAAACCCACTAACTGCGGGTATCACCCAAGGCTATCTTGGGTTATCTTCTCTTTTTCCTTTTCTACTATCTCATCAGCTCCCATGGGTTCAATTATCATCACTGTGTCAATGATTTACAGACCTATTATTTATCCAGTCCTCCTCTCTCCCTTGAGCTCCAGTCTCAAAGCCCCAAATTTCTTTTGGGCATTTCAAACTAAATGTACCATAAGGTGTCTCCTATTCAACTACTCTAAAACAAAATTCATTTCTATATACCAAGATCAGCTCCAAATCAACTTAGATATAAAAGGTCAAATCTTAAACAAATTAGATTAACCAGAGATAGAACATATCCCAGAAGATAAAACTGCCAATTTTGATATCATGAAATTAAAAATTTTTTGCATGAACAAAAGCAAATGCAGCTAAAATTGGAAGTGAAACAAGTAGTTGGAGGGTAAACTCTTTACAGAAAATTTCTCTGATAAAAAGTATCATTTCAAAGATATATAATGAACTAATTCAGGTTTAAAATAATAAGAGCTATTCCACAGTAGAAAAAGGATCAAAGGATATGAACAAGCAGTTTTCAAAGGAAGGAATCCAAGTTACCAAGAACCATATGAAAAAATGCTCTAAATCATTAATAGAGAAATACAGATTTGAAAAATTCAGAGGTGCCATCTCATACCCATTAGATTGTCAAAGATAACAAAATGACAAGTGTTGGAGATGCTGCAGGAAATTAAACATAATGTACAATTAATGGAACTATGGAATGGCCTCATCATTTTCAAAAACAATTAGGAACCGTGCTTCCAAAGTCACTAAGCTGTGCATGCCTTTTGACCCAGTAATATTATTACTAAAGTCCTAAGAGACCAAAGAAAGAAGGAAAGGATTCACATGTAGAAACAGATCTATAGTAGTCCTTTCTGTAGATACAGAGAATGGGAAACTAAGGGGGTAGCCATAAATTTGGAAATGACTGATCAAATTATGGTATATAAGTGTAGTAGACCGCAATTATTGTTTGAAATTATGCAGCACTTCAGAGAAACCCATGGAGAATTGATGAACTTTTGCAATGAACAGAACCAAGGGAACAATTTACACAACACTGTAAAGACAAGCAATTTTAAAAGACTTAAGAATTATGATCAATGCAATGATCAACCATGATTCCAGAGAACTGATGATCTACACTACTGAACTCTTGACAAAGCTGGAATCATTTTTTTGCTTGATTATGCATATTCGTTAGAAGAGTTTTGTTTGTTCTATTTCTCATTCTCTCTCTCTCTCTCTCTCTCTCTTTCTCTCTCTCTCTCTCTCCCTCTCCCTAATTGGAAGGATGAAAGGTAGAGAAAATTAAATACTTAATTCAAAAATCAAATCAAATTTTCAAATACGGAACACAATTCAATCTTTCCCCCAAACCCTCTCCCTTGCTAATTTCTCTTTTACTGTCCCACCATCCTTCCAGTCACTCAGGTTTATAAGGCTTGCATTCATTTGTTCCTCTCACACACATGCCCTTTTCTCCACATATAGATACCACCCTGTCATAGTCCTTCATCATTTCATCTACACTATTATAAGATTCTTCTAATTAGTCTACCTGATTCAGTTCAGTTCCTACTCCAATCCATCTTCTATACCACAAGCAAAGTGAATTTTTTTCTCTTTTTTCTTCAGTATTTTATTTTTCCCCATTACATGTAAAAACATTTTTTCAATATTCATTTTTAAAACCCTGAGTTCCAGATTCTCTTTCTGCCTCCCTCCTCACCCTCCTTCCCTCATTGAGAAGGCAAACAATTTGATATAGGTTATTTATGTGTAGTCACACAAAACATTTCGTGAAAAAAAACATAGATTTAAAAAAAAACTCAAGAGAAATGAAGAAAGTAAAAAAGATATGCTTCAATCTGTATTCGGACACCATCAGTTCTTTTCTCCAGGAATGGATAGCCTTTTTCATCATAAATCCTTTGGAGTTGTCTTGGATTGTTCACTGTATTGCTGAGAATAGCCAAGTCATTCCCAGCCTATCGTCTTGCAATATTGCTGTTACTAAGTTCACAGTACATTTCACTTTGCATCAGCTCATGCAAGTCTTTCCAGGTATTTCTGAGAGCATCCTGCTCATCATTTCTTATTTCACAATAGTAATCCATCATAATCACATACCACAATTTGTTCAGTCATTCCCCAATTAATGGGCATCCCCTCAACTTCGAATTCTTTGCCACAAGAAAAGAACTGCTACAAATATTTTCATACGTATTTGTCCCCAAAGTGAATTTCTTAAACTGCACATCTAAGCATATCACCCTCCTAACTCAACAAACTCCAGGAGTTCCCTATTACTTTCCAATCAAATATAAAATGCCCTGTTGGTCATTTACATTTAAAGTGTTTCATAACATAGCCTCTTTCTATCTCTCCATTTGTCTTAAACTCTACTCCTCCCCATCCCCACTTTTCATGCATTCTACAATAACCTACGTACTGGACAACAATCTACTGATCAACTCCATGCTCTTGCAATGACTGTCCTCTGTACCCAGTGTTCTCTCTCCTCACCTCAGCCTTCAAGCTTCTCTGATTTTCCTCAAGATTCAGCTTAAAGATCACTTTTTACAGGAGGTTTTTACCAGCACCCCCCAAATGCTGGAGTCTTCTTCTCTGAGATCACCCAGCTGTCTGCATGGGGTCTTACCCAGTAGAAAGTAAGGGTAGCAGCTATCTTTACCTTTCTTTGTATCCTCATTACTTTGCACAATGCCTAGCACATAATAAGTGATAAATAAATATTTTTTGACTGAATGACTAACCAGAAAATCCCAACTCCAAACTTGGCTGCCAGTTCTGGAAAAATGGAGCAAATAAAAGAGAATTCATGTGATTCCCAGAACTTGAGTCAGTAAAACACCACCACATGTATATAATGAACTCAATACACACACACACACACACACACACACACACACACACACACACACACACACACACACACACACACACCCCAGATCTAAAAAATACCTTGTGCTTTGCAAAGTGTTAGGAAAGGCAGTCAATGCCTGTGCCCCTAAGAGGCCTAAGAGGGTTCAGGGGAGAAGTTATCCCTGTTACCCATTCCTCCCCTCTGGGCACACAGACAGGCTAAAAGTTAGTGGGCCTTGATTAGCATCTGGCTCTCATAGTCTCCCTGCTACTCAGGAGAGGTAACATCAAAGTCATCTCCTACAACAGGTACTTTACTTGGCATAAAATAACGTGCTGTGAAAGGAGCTTAGCAAAGGGTTGGGAGCAGGGCCAAAGCAGGCTCCAACTAAAGATAGTATTTTCTATGAGGCCAAAGTTGTTTTTCTTTAAACAGTCCAAACAAAACCAGCAAGTTTGAGCCTGCAGGTAACAAAATACAGAGACTGCTTGCCAGATGAGCTGATAAAGGGTCTAAATATGCAGGAACACCACTTGGATGTTTTACATTCTCCAATACTGTTGTTTTTCTTCTTTGGAGAAGGCATTTACAAGATTCATATATAAGACAGGCAGGCCTTCTACTAGCTTCATTGAAGTTGTTTGTTTTTTTTTAAACAGAATTGCTTACTGAAGAGTGCAGACCTGGCCAGCTCAATACCATCTTTCAGGCAGGAGTTAAAAGTATCTTTACAGAAGGGGTTAAGGGGAATCTTGCCTGATGAGTAAATACAGTGTACGTCTCAGATTTCTCTCCCCGGTACCAGTCACTTCATCAGACCAGATGGGTGATGTAAAGTCAGGATGTAATGAATCTTGATTCATCAACTAAAGGCTGTTTCTCAGCTGTTTGTAATCAGATACCTCAAAAACCAAAGCCATGTGACTGGTTTCTCAAAAGGGTTATTCTCTATTTGAAAACTTGCCTGCTTGCATGACCAGCACTGAGTGCTCCCCTCACTTCAACTTCAAACTTCAAAAAAATTTCCTGCTGGATCTATATCCACAATCCCACCTTCTAAATTCACTCCCTAACAGCAATGAGTCAATCAACAAGCATTTCCTAAGCCCTTCCTGTGAGTCTGTCACTGTGTAAGGCCCTGAGAATTCACAATGAACTCAATAATCCCTACCCATGCAGAGCTTGCCCTCTAATGGAGGAAACTGAGGCAAGCAGCAGTTAACTGACTTGCCAAGGTAACACAGCACCTGAGGCTAGATTTGAACTCAGGTCTTCCTGATTCCAGGTCTAATGCTCTATCTACTGCACCACAGATGTCTTTTAAAAAGATGAAAACAAGAGTCCATAAATAGACAGAAACACACACATACACACAGAAGACATCAAAGAGAGAGAAATTTCCTTTTCTCAACAACCATTAACATTATTTTACCACTTCTGGCTTAAGACAGTAGCATTATATGTTACCATTGAGGTTGGATATGCTGTTAACTGAAAAAAATGTAATCAAACACCCCCATCTTACATAGGACTAAACCGGGGCCCAGATAGGAAGCTAGGTGACTTGTCCAAGGTCATACTGGCAAAGCTGGAATTTGAATCCTTGGAGTCCAAACTCAGTGTTCCATACACTATACCTACAATGACCTTAGAAAAGATAAAATTGTATATGTATGTATGGTTATATATATAATATGTACATGTGTGTATGCATACATACACATACACATACTCGAATGCATATTCTACAAATAGAATATGTGTGTGTGTATATATGTTTAAATATGTGTGGATATAAATTTATGTATATTTTAACATATATTAGAAAAGAGCTGGTCATTTGGGGAGCAAAATAAATTTGTTATTTCTGGTATACCTAGTAGAATTAATTATTTTTTTTTCTTTCCACAAAATAGATGAAGGAAATCTACTTTGACGTATGTAAAACGATATACATATCACCATATTTCTTTCCCCCTCTATTATAATGTATCTTTGAAATTTTAAGATTTAATCACAACTGAAAAACAGCTCCCTTAGCATCTAATACAGGGGTGGGAAACCTGTGGCCTCAAGGCTACATGTGGCTTTCAACTATGGCCTTTTGACTAAATTCAAAATTCACAGAACAAATATCCTTAATAAAAGGATTTGTTCTGTAAAACTTGGACTTGGTCAAAAGATTGCACCCAATATAATATGAAATATATTATATATAAGACATATATAACATAAAACATATTTTATATAATATAAAACATAATATATTGTTATATAATATAAATATATTGTATATTATATAAAATATATGTCATATTGTATATAACATACAATATATATTATATAATATAATTCTCCACAACACAGAAAGCTTCCCTCTTAGGCAATGAACCTAAAGACTGAGTTTCTTTTTGTCAGTTTTCTCATCTATGTAGTAATAAGGTTATTAGGTAACAGGCTTCCTCAGGTTCCTTCCAGCTCTGGTATTCTAAGAGTCTATGGTGAATACAAAAGAAACAATAACAGCCTCTGCTAGATTGGAGGGAAAGGCTGGCTTCACTACTTTTTCAGAATAAAAAACTATACTGGGTTAAAAACATTTAATGAGACTTTATTGTGTATAGAAGGAATCAGTTTAAAGACTTATTTTTTCAGGGGAAAGGTAAAGGAAAAAGGGAAAGAGATGCCCAACTGAATGCAGAATTCCAGAGAATGGCAAGGAGAGATAAGATTTTCTTAAATAAACAGTGCAAAGAAACAGAAGAAAACAATAGAATGGGAAAGATAAGAGGCCTCTTCAAGAAAATTAGAGATATCAAGGGAAAGTTTCATGCAAAATGGGCATGATAAAAGACCAAATGGTAAGGATTTAACAGAAGCAGAAGAGCTAAGAGGTGGCAAGACTATTCAAAAGAACTATACAAGATATATAAACTGATGCTGAGCAAGAGGAGCAGAACCTGGAGAACACTGTACGTAATTACAGACACATCATATCTGTGATGACTAACTTTAATAGACTGGGCTCCTCTCATCAATGCAAGGCTAGAAGACAACTCCCAAAGACTCACGATGGAAAGTGCTATTTGCTTCCAAGAAAGAATTATGGAGACTAAATGCAGACTGAAGCAAACTACTTGCTCTCTCTCTTTTTTTGTTTTATTTCATTCCTTCTTTCTCATTCATTCCATTGGTCATAATCTTTCTTTACAACTTGACTAATGTTTAACGCGAAGGTATTTGTAGAATCTATATATCAGATTGTATGCTGCCATAGAGAGGGGAGAGGAGAGGGACAGGGAGAAAATTTGTAACTCAAAAGCTCGTGGAACTGAATGTTGTAAACTAATAGTAAATAAATAAATAAGTTTAAAAAGAAAAGAACTATACAATTAAGATCTTAACATCACTGATAATCACAATGGTGTACTTACTGATCTAGAACCAGACATCCTTGAAAATAAAGTCAAGTGAACCATAAGAAGCACTAACAATAAGGCTAGCAGAGGTGAGGGAATTCCAGCTGAGCCATTTTAAACCCTAAAAGATTATGCTGTTAAAAGTGCTACATTCAATATGCCTATAAATTTGGAAAATTCAACAGTGGCTACTGGAATGAAAAAGATCAGTTTATGTCCCAACCCTAAAGAAGGACAATGCCAAGGAATGTTCAAAATTCCAAAACAACTGTGTTCATTCCACATGCCAGCAAAGTTATGCTTAAGATTCTACAAGCTAGGTTTCAGCAATATGTGAACTGAGAATTACCAGAAGAGCAGGCTGGTTTTCAAAGAAGCAGAGGAACTAGAGACCAAACTGCCAACAGTCACTGGATTATGGAGAAAGTAAAGAAGTTCCAGAAAAACATCTACTTCTGCTCCACTGACTTCACTAAAGCCTATGACCTGTGTGGATCACAACAAAAATGTGGCAAGTCCTCAAAGAGATGGAAATACCAGATCATCTTACTTGTCTCTTGAGGAATCTACATACGGATCAAGAAGCAAAAGTTAGAACTAAACATGGAACAACTGATTGGTTTAAGCTTGGAAAAGGAGTATGACAAGGCTATTGCCTGATTTATTTAATTTATATGCACAGTATATAATGAGAAATGCCAGGCTAGATGAATCAAAAGCCAGAATTAAGGTTGCTGGTGAAAATATCAACAATCTCAGATATGTAGACAAAGTCACTCTGATGACAGAAAGCGAAGAGGAATTAAGAAGCCTCAATGAGGTTGAAGGAGGAGAGTGTAAAGCTGGCTTGAAGCTTAACATCAAAAAAACTAAGGTCTTAACAACTAGTCCCATCACTTCCTGTCAAATAGAGGTAGAAGAAATAGCAACAGTATCAGATTTTCCATTCTTGGGCTCAAAGATCACCGTAAATGGTGAAATTAAAAGATGCTTGCTCCTTGGATGGAAAGCTATGGCATCTCTGGACAGCATACTAAAAAGCAGAGACATCACCTTGCCAACAAAAATACGATTTTTCCAGTGGCAATGTATGATGGCTGTGAGAGTTGAACTATAAGGAAAGCTGAGCGCCACAAAATCAATGCACTTGAGTGACGGTGCTGGAGACTACTTTTGAAAGAACTTTGGACAGCAAGGAGATCAAATCAGTCAGTACTTAAAGAAACTAATTCAAGCTATTCGCTGGAAGGTCAAATACTGAATCTAAAGCTTAAATTCCTTGGTCACATAACACAAACAAAGGATTCACTGGAAAAGATCCTAAAGCTGAGAAAGACTGAAGGCAAAAGGAAAAGGGGACAGTAGAGGAAGAGATGATAGACAGTATTATGGAAACAATGAATATGAACATGGACAGACTTTGAGAGACAGCAGAGGACAGAAGGGCCTGGCGTGCAATGGTCCACGGGATATGAAGAGTTGGACATGACAGAATAACTGAACAACAAAATTTTCTCACTTCATTAATATTATCACAATTACCTAAGTCAAATAGTAACCTCACCTTCACATCAATCCCAAATACATTTATTAGGGACTCAACAAGAAGGAACATAATGTCTTCAAAGAATATTGGGACAGTTAAATAAGAAAAACAGAGGACCTAGGAATGGATTAATTCTTTTTCTGAGAGTTTTAAGAAGGAAAAGGTAAGAGAAGGTAAAAGGAAAAATCTACCAGCCCAGACAGGATGAAGAAAGGAGCAGAACTTATTATTTATCATAACTGGAGTGTACGAGAACAAGAGATACAACATGGAGGAAGGAGTGGGGGGTCTGGGCATTAGATAAACCTTACTCATATGAAATGAACACACACAATTTGATGCAGAAATATATCAAACACAACAGGGGAAAAAGAAAATGCTAAGGTAGTTGGGGAAGTTAGGAGGAAGGCTAACATCAGAGAGGGAGTGACTTACAGAGGAGAAAAAAAACTTCCTGATACTGAAAAAGAGAGTAAAAGGGAGGAGGGGAGAGGATGAAAAGCAAAAACTCTACGAAGGGCCTTAGATGACTTCTCAGACATAGGGAATATACAAAAAAAACCCGTGGGGTATGAATGTAAAGGAATATTATTGCACTATAAGAAACAAAGGAGCCAATTTCAGATTCCTAGATCATGTGATTTGACACAGAGGTGAGCAGAACCAGAAAAACAATTTATACAATTACAATGCTATAGAGAAAAAGAACAAAAAGAACTTTGAAAGACATAAAAACTTCCAGAGGCCTAGGATGAAGCATGTTATCTACCTCCTGGCACAAGGTGCAGAAAGAGATACACATTTTTAAACATGCCCGGAGAATGGATTCATTTTGTTTGAAATTGCAATTATTAAAAGGGTGGTTGGGTTTTTTTTCACTCCTTTTCTCTTAGTTTTTCATTGTGGAAGCAATAGTGACACCAAAAATCAAAATATGGGCCACTGAAATATTTTTAAATGAACAAAAGAACTTCAGAAGGAAGCACAGAGATGAGCAGGACAGTTTTGAAAATGACACAGAATTTATTATATACTTTTATTAAAAAGCAAATTGTATGAAATAGAAGGTCTATAAAGAATCCTCTTTGTGTTCTATTGTGTGTGTAAATGTTCTTTTTTGGTATTTAAGTTCAGAATTTAAAAAGAGTCATTCTCTTAAAAAAAAAATTGACAGAGATCAATGAAAAGAAATAAGGCAAAGAGAGACCTCACTTGTTAGCTTTCAATAAGAATAAAACAAGAATGTTGTCCCAATTTCATGTTGGGAAGTTGTCATACAACAAAGATGGGATTGTAATTTCATAGAAGATAATCACCATCCATGCACTGCTGGAAAGATGCTGCTTAGGAAGCACCTTAAAGTGGGTGCTTTATTTCCAAGCTGACTGTCTTTCTCTCAGACAGCCCTCAGCTGAGAATCCCTGTATGGTCTTCTCATCTCTGGAGATAGCTTTTCCACTGGTTGGGCCTTCAAGGCTAGGTATTACCCAGGGGTAGAATTGAAGAGTTGAATTCTTATGGTTCTCCCAGACACTGGGAAATACTCAAAGGATCTTTTCAAATATCACACTTTATCATTTTTAGACAGTCTATGCTTGTCTATGAAATATCTACTTTAGTACAACCCTGGTCAGTCAGCTTCATTTCCCACCCAGATGCTCTTCCTGATCTCCAGAAATTCATTATCCTCCAAAATGAAATCAGCTTTGTAACTCAGTGTCTCTTCAGATCATTTCCCACCCTTGCTGCAAGACTTGATCATGCCCTCAAGACAGGTACCCCTCTTGTCCAAATCCTTTTCAATTTCTTTTTACGTCTAATCTTTTGTCCATTAGACTGTAAGCTCTGAGGGCAGGGACTTTCTTTGTATCCCCAGCACTTAGCACAATGGTTGGCACATAGTAGGCAGTTAACATTTACTGACTCTGACTGAATTCCTGGTGGTCACCCAATGGACAATGGAGAAGAAAATGCTTGTGTGGGATTCTCCTACTAGCCACAAGAAATATCATCATGTGACAAACGCAGAGCATAAGTAGAATATGTGAATACTGAATACCAAAGTTTTGCCTAACCAACATATCTATATAAGGAACTAAATAATCTAGAGATTAGAGAAAATATACTCAACACACGTGGGACCACAGAAGAAAAAAAACAGAAACATTGTAGATGGCAGAGCAAGCCTTGATTTGGCGGAATCGAATATTTAAATATTGTTTAAATATGCCTATTAGATTTAAATGCTGAAAACACACATGAAACATGCAGATGTTATTTGAAATAATTAGCCCTATCTCTCCACACTGATACCATCAAGTGTTATTAGGACTTTGGCAGGGGGGACAATAACTCTGTGAAGTGTGACTCTCACCGCTTCTGTTTTAGGGAAGTTATTTATCTGAAATGATGTCATGAGCTATGCTCTTCTGAAGTTTTCTGTCACCATATCAGAGTGCAGGGAACCAGACAAAGATCCCTTTGTGGGAAGACTGAAAAGCTCCAAGCTGCCCCAGTTTTAGGTATACCCTGAGCATTTTCCATGTTTAATTTTTTTTATATATATAAAAGAAAATTTAAGAAGGAACTTGCATACTAAACCAAATAGAGAAAGCTTTATATCAATAATGTTTCTAAATGTTACCAAACTCCCAGCAGCCTTTTCAACACACACTCTGCAAATGTGATATATTGTTACATCAAAAGCAAAACTGTTTATATACTGCTTTTACTACATACAAAGTACTCCACTGTTTTCATAAATGCCACTAGCTAAAGGGGGATATTGAGGGAGGGGGAAAGGGAGTATTTATGTTTTAAAAACTCCTTCCAAATAAAGCCCAATTCTCTGGCAGTGATGAAGTTTAAGCAAGCAAGAGAAATACTGTACCTGGAACACTTGCCTGTTTTCAAAATTGACCTAAATGATCTATATAACAGCAGCTGAAGCAATAATAATGTTGCTGGTGAAGGCAACATAATGAAAGCACTTAACATGGTTATCTCATTGATTTGTAAGTTTTAAAATTAGCATAAAAAAGACCACAGGAATCAGAAGTGCTTACTCACCTTAGTTAATTTTTCAATACGATAGCCTCCTTCCAGTTTAAAAGTTACTGTCATATTGTACCCAGTTTGGTTTCCATGTCCATTAGGCCACCAAGTCTCCACTGTAGTGTTCTTAAGAAACAAAGTCGTCCCATGTAAGTAACCTGGCCACATGTCCAGCAAATAATTAAAAACAACTGTCATATGTGTTCAGCTTTCTTTATTCACTGCATCACAGCCAAGTTAGATAAAATGAAACACAAATTCAAATTCTAAGTCTAGAAACTTTGGAAATGAAAGTAGAATTGTCTGGAGAATACTGCATCTCACCAACAAGATCAGGGAGACAGAAATTAAGCAAAAAACAGCATTTCAATCAATGTGTCACATTTTCAGTAGGAAAGAAGAGAGTTAGTGTAACTAAATAGCAAAGAAAAGTACAAGAAAAGAAAAAAGTGGCAGCACAGAAATTCAGAAAACTGCACTGGTACATCATGTTTCTGATACTATGCATTTTCCTCTCCTCTGCAAAGCCTTTACCCTTCAGCACTCATCTTTCTAATCAGTTGCAACCCACAGTTTCAAAAGAACTGAATGGGTCACAAGTGGAAAAAGTTTAAGACGACTCTAGTCTAAAGTTTCTACTTTACCTCAACAGAGAACTTATTAAAGCTATGGCTAAGCTGGTTTCAGAATTCTGAATTCTGAATCGTGATGGTAAATTAATATAGGCATGTATTCACAGGGATTTGGAGCCTCCAGATTTTATGATACTAAGCCTTTACTTTTTCTTTTTTTTTCTTTTTTGGCTTTAAATTGATTTGTTTATTTACTTTTAGTTTATAAGATTCAGTTCCACAATCCCTTGAGTTTCAAATTTTCTCCCCTCCCTATCCCTACCCCCCTGCCATGGCAGCATGCAATCAAGTATAGGATCTGCAAATACTTTCATGTTGGACATTAGTCTGGTTGTATAGAATGGTTGTAACCAATGGAGTGAACAATGGGAAAAAAGAAAGAGAACCAAACATGAAAAAGAACGATAGCATGTAGATTGCTTCAGTCTCCATTT
>CM053592.1:29276869-29348185 GCA_028646515.1 Pseudochirops corinnae | reverse complement strand
TGTTCAAACTTCTGTCCCGCATTTTAAGATGGCGGCGGTTTTGCCTAGTCCTCTCTTATCTCTCTCTCTTTGGGCTCTAATGTGACAGACCTACACGCGATGATGGTTTGCTTTAATGTTGTCTTGGTCCGAGGGGGCCCAAGGTTAGGCCACAGGCTTAGAAATTTAATATTGCCAAGGGAAATGAGCCATTGTATTTTTCTAAGTCTATTATTCAGGGTTTGGCTCTTACACCATATAGGCGGGTGGAATATTTACAACAAACTTAAAAGAAAAAACTCTGGCCATGAACTCAGCCTTCCCAAAAATTAGGAATGGAAAGAAGTTATAGTGAAGAATTTTGATAATTACTAAAAAGAATTTTGTTTAGGGAGCTATCTGAAACCGAAAACTTTAAAGTAGTTTGAAATCTGTATCGTTTCCATTTATCAGTAAGAATGTTTTTGTATTTTAAAAGTCTCAGTTGGATGTGCTGTCGGTATTTTAACATAGTTTTGCTTTAGCAAGGCCAAAGTATTAAAAAAAAAAATTGAAGGAGATAACATATTAGTAAATTTACATTCCTTTAGTGCAAGGAGAATACTTGTCTCTTAGGCTAAAGTCTTGATTTTTCCTTTTAGGTCTTGACCCTGCTACTTACTAGCGGTCTGAACTTAAGGCAAATCACTTAACCTTAGTTTCCTCATTTGTAAACTGAGAGTGAGTTGACCTAGATGGTTTCTAAGTTACCTTGCAGCTCTAACAATCTGTAAATCTTTTTTAACTAATTACTGGTCTAAATATTTTCAAAGTTTAAAATCAGCAGGACTTCTTCATCAAACAGGTAGAACTCAGGTGGTTGAATAAGGGAAAGAATTGCTTCAAAGTTAAGTCCAAACCTTACCTTCTATTTGAAAGCTTTCTTCATTTCACTCATCTTATTATCTTACTTTGTATTTATTTTACATTTTGTTTTTATATTTGTACAAAATGTTTCCCCCAATAAGTGTGCAAATTGTTTCCCCCAGTGGAAGGTAAGCTTGGAATTAGGGTAAGAGTGTTTGACTTAAGTACATATACCCATAGCTTATGTGGCACATAGGAAGTGCATGTTGATTAGTTTACAATTTGCTCAGTTTTCACTAAACCTAAAGTTTCATACAGAGTTTTATTCACATGAAATTCAACATGGAATTTATGAATTCAGATTTGGATGGGACCTTGACAGTTTGTGTTAAAACTCATGGCCCAAGTGAAACCCTAACCATATTAAAATGTAATTGGGAAATATTTAATAAAATAAATTTTTTTTAAGGCAATACAGCATAGATAACGTTAATTTGTTCTTTTCTAAGTCAGCATGTGGCTGATAGGGAACTAATTCTATTTGAGTTTGTCACCATTGATCTAGTTCAATCCTTTCATTTTACTGGAATGTGTCAGAGAGGTGAACTAACCTTACCCAAAGTCATACAAGTAGTGACAGCTAGGATGTGAACTCAAGTCCTCTTGCTCCAAATATAATACTCTTAAAACATTTTGAAATGTAGTTTCATAAGTTTTTTGCTGGCGGCAAGCTTCTGTGATGCAAGTATACTATTTTTAAGTTGAAAAACATAGATTTTATTTTAGTGTAATCCTCTTTGTTATTGTTCAGTCATTTTTTCAGTCTTGTCCAACTCTTTGTGAAGCCTTTTGCAATTTTCTTGGCAGAGATACTGGAGTAGTTTGCCATTTCCTTCTCCAGCTCCTTTTACAGATGAGGAAACTGAGGCAAACAGTTAAGTTACTTGCCCAGAGCCACACGGCTAATAAGTGTCTGAGGCCAGATTGGAACTCAAGAAGATGAGTCTGACCCAAGGCCCTGCACTTTATCTACTGTGCCATCTTGTTGTAAAAAAAAAAAAATTAAAAACTAGGGAAGGCGTAATCCTCTCTACCTCTTCCTTATTTATATTTTTTCAGTTATACCGTTGACTTTTTTACAAAAACCTCATTTTGTGTTTATTTATATCCACCCCCAGTTCAACCCAGTGAATCTTGCCTTATAACAAAGGTAATTCTAAAATCTTAAGATATCCAAGTCTATTTTATTTAACTTAAGACATTTTTAGCGTATATCACTGTAGGAAAGAACTGATGTTAAGGCATTTAGTTGCTTACATAGTAATAGCTTTGTTGAGTTCAAGCATGATGTAGTGAAAAGGGGACTTTAAAAGAGGGAGTTGAGAGTTATGAGCTTCTGGGTTCAACATCTGGCTTTGCCACTTAATAACATTTACCTCTTGGCCTGTTTGCTTATCTGTAAGATGAAGGAACTGATAAGGTTCCTTCCAACTCTTCTGTCTGATGCTATAAACCTCTGTGGTATAAACTCCAAACAAATATTTGAAGACTATGTGTAGTCATTTTACAGGTCAGGAAATGGCAGCTCAGAAGGCATTAAGTAACTTGCCCAAGATGACACAGCTAGTCATTAGCATAGATGGGACTTGGAGTATATAGGTTTTCTCATTTCAGTGCTATTTTACAGTCAGACATCATGTTGCCTTAACCTGGAAGTTTTTCATAGGCTTCTACTTTAAAATATTTGTGGTTAATATTGTATAATCTTTACTATAATGACACTTGACCTGTTGGGGAAATTCACTTAAATATGAGTTATACTTTCATAGTCAACAACAAGGGTTGATTAATTGCCTGTTTATATGCTAGACATTCTGCTTACCTATTTTTTTGGCTACATTATCCAGATTTCGTTTTCATAAAAACAGGATTCCAAGTACACGCAAAGATTCTCAAATGCCTTAGTCTTTAATACAGATCATTGTGATATTTTTAATTGAATGGTTGATAATTTAGTAATGAGCTAGAAAGCCAACCTCAAAGTTAGGAAGACCTGGGTTTCTATTTCTAGTTCCTTTTCTGACAAATACTTAGGTATGTCAAATCACTTAACCTCATAGTGCTTCAGGCAACTAGCTTCCAGCTCCATTCCATCCTCCACTTAGCTATCAAATTGATCTTCCAAAAACAAAGGTCCCCCTGAATTCCATAAACTCTAATATGTCCCTGTTACCTTCAGGATCAAAAAGAAGGGAAAGGAAAAGAAATAAGCATTTATTTAGTACCTAATATTTGCTAAATACAGTGCACTCTAAGCACTTTGATGTTCACGACCATAGGAGTTAGGTGCTCTTATTACTGTATTGACCTGGGGTTTCACAGCCATTAAGTCTATGAAGTTGGGTTTGAACTCAGTTCTTCTGGACTATAGGCTGGATTCTCAGCACTGGGCCTTCCCCCTCCTCTTTCTTTTCTCCCTTTGCCATTCTTATCCCCATTGCACATAAAACTCAAAACTCACTGTTGACTGAGAGTGTAATTACTAAATCTTAGAAGCAACCATGGCATTAGTTTATAGATAGCATGCCTCAGTGCCCTTAAGAATTGGTTTTAAGTGCCTAATATAGTGATTGTGATTTTTGGCAAGTCACTTAATTTCTCAGTGCTCTATGCTCTGGGCAAGTTTATAAGTTACAGAAAAAAGTGCCTACCTGCCTTGGTCAAAGAAATTTACTCAAACTGGTCCTATTCTGTCATTCTTCTGTCCCTCCCCATAATAATGCCCTAATAAAGAAGGGAAAATTGCTCAGTTTCTTTAATTATTTAAAAAGAACCTTTTTTCCTGAATTTTAGGCATTTAGATTTTAAATATTTAAGCATGAAACTGGTTGTTTTTAGGAGGATTTTGCTAAGTGAATCTCATTGGCTTTGATCTCTCTTGGCCCCTAGTTTCTATAACTGTTAGATCAGAGGGTTGTGCTAAATTATTTGTGTGGTCCTCTTTGCTTTAAATACTAGCTTTCTAAGAATAATTGATAGATATAATCATTAATACAGTTTTAACCCTTCAGTTTGTTAACGTTAAAGTTTGTATCCTATAACTGAGCTGTGCCTTCACTCAAAATGTCCTTGTTTAGCTATGGTTTCTACTTGAAATACACTTGTTTGGGGGAGGGGATAATTTCTTTTTGTTTGAAAACTGTCAATAAGGTTGGCCCTAGTTGAAATTGAAGGTGAATTTGATTTTAGATCAGTGCCATTCTGGTATCACTGTGAAAACAGTTTTTAGGTTTAGTCATAGACAGAATTTAGAGCTGGAGGAGATCTTAGAGATCTAGTACAGTTCTCCTTACTTGAAGAAAGAGGTGAAGTGACATGTCATCTCAAAGTCACACAGGTAGCAGAACCTGGATATAAGCCCAGATAGGCTGACTCCAAAGGTAACCTGCTTCCCCCCCCCCCCCCCTTCTGATGCAGCTTCTGTTCCTTATTATTGCCTCTGTGACCTTGAAGCTATACTAGCCTATGCCTCGGGCTCCTTTTCCCTTGAATACAGCATTTTCCCCCTGGGTTTGTTGCCCTGTCCCATAGTTATCTTAAATATGAGAAAGAAATGACCTGCTGTTCAATCTTCATGCATTACCAAACCTGGGAAAGATTTGATACCAACCATTGTTTAACCAAAACTCATTTACACTGTTACAAAGTGTCCTTACAAAGAAAGCCCAATTCATTTAAACTTTTAGTTAATCCCTGCTAAATTCAAGCATAGTATAGTGAAGTGTATCTTACCGCCGACTGCCCTCCTCCCCCCCACGTTGCCGAGGCCTTTTTCACCTTCTCAGCCTCTCTCTCTACCCTTCTCTCCTCTGACACTGTTACTACTCTGGTGCAGAACCCTTATCACCTTCTACCCTAATTATTTCAATAGCTGCTGGAGGCAAGGGGTAGGGGTGGGGTTAGGTCTGCCTTATGTCTTTCCACTGAGATACATTCTCTATTCAGCCCCTAAAGTGATTTTCTTAACACACATCTGATCATGTCATCACCACCCCCTCTCTGCAATAAACTCCAGTGGTGGCTTCTTGCTTCCAGGAGCAAATAGAAAGCTCTCTGGTGTCCAGAGCCTTTCATAACCTGGTGTAATCTCCCAGACCCCAGATCCCCGCCCCCGCCCCCCCCACGTTCTTAAATCCTTACCCTTACTCTTTGATCCAGTGACACTGACTTCCTGCCAGTTCCCTAACAGAACACTCTTATTTTTCAGTTCTGGGCATTCTCTAGCTGCCCCCAATGCCTGGAATGCTCTCCTCCTCTCTGACTACTGACCTCTGTGACTTCCTTTAAGCCCCAACTAAAATCACACCTTATTAAAATCTTCTTAATTCCAATTCTTTCCCTCATTTACTTACTTTGCTGTTTTATCTATATAGCTTGCTTTGTATATTTTTGTTTTCATGTTGTCTCTTGTATCTTTGTATCCCATCCTAACCCCCATGCTTACCTTAGCACTTAGTAGGCACTTAAATGTTTATTGAATTGAATGTTACAATGCAGAATAGAAGATAATCTCATAAGAGAGACTTTGAGTCAAGACATCTTGAATTCAAAAGAAATTGTTTACATCTGAGATAGAATCAAGTATTTAATTTAATAAAGGGAGAATAGCATTTAAACTGGACCTTGAAAGGATGATAAATAAGATGTCCTTATGCAAAGAAAGGGAGGGTAGGGGTCATTCCAGATCACATAGGCTGAAGCATTGAAGTGGGAGAGGAATACATTTGGGGAAGTAGTCCCTCTGCGATAAAATAGTCCCAATTTGGTTGGACTATTTGCAACTGACAACTGCTTTGAGTGCCAATCTAAAGTAGTGTTTGTTGGCTATAAAGTGCCAGACTTATTTACATTATAAGTATTTTCTCTGATTTGGAAATAACTACTGTTAAAGGAATTGCCAACTTTGTGGTATAGTGCAGGGTAGATGGACCAGGGGGCTGGTTCTTAATTTGGGCTTAAGGCCAACCCTGAGGGAAATCTATTTTAGTGTTACTGTGAAGTTAGGAGTGAGTACCAAACATTTTTCCCCCTTCAAATCCTTTTCTAACAGCTCTGGAACTGACTCTACCCCTTACCCATGGATAAAATTGAGATAGACTGGACAGATAGGTACAGGATGGCATTTCTTAAATTTACAAATGGATTTTGATATTTTCCTTCAATGGATTTTCAGTTTTGACAGATTCTTCACCACCTCCCCACCCCTTCCCAGATACGACATCCTAAGTTATGAGTTAAATAAGCTTTTTGTCTATGACTTCAACTACTATTGTGTTTAAGATCTAACTGTTACAACATGGCTTATTCTCTGACTAATCTTCATTAAGGTGTTCATATATATTTGTTTTCCAGATAACCCTATCAAGTCACATTTCTTTGACCTTCTGATGAATACAGAACTTTTCTTTCCCCTTCTCAGTGATCTTGAAAGTTCAACTTTTCCATTTCCTCTCATTTTCTTGTCCTCTACTTCTCCAAATCTACCTTTAATGATTTGCGTTTTGTTTAATTGTTTTTGACTCTTTTTTATTTTCCCCAGATTTTGTCTACTTTTACTTCTGGTATCCACTTCCTACTGACAATTTATGGGCTCTCATTCCTAGGTCCAAGTTCATCATTCTTCAATGTTTTGACTCCTTTTGTACCTGTGCTCTTTAAAAAAAAAACCACAAAATACTTTATTTAAATTAAGCAGTTTGGTCTTTGAGTGGTTTCCTTGAAATGGAACTATTAAGCTGAAGTTTTTGAGTTTAACCTTGGATATCAGATTGTTCAGAGTTCATAAATTATGTTTCCTATTTAATACTTTGGATTTTTATATGTGAAAGTTGAGGAAAGCTAGTAAAAGAAATTAATCAGATGCCTAAATATAAAATAAATGCTACACAACTATCTCCACTGACTTTTAAAACTCTTAACAAAGTTGTTTCTCCTTTTATGTTTGGATATCCATTTGGAGGTCAGTTACTGAGCTGCCATTTCTTCTTAGTGGGTTTGAAATTCCCTTGTGAAAAATTTGCATCTTAATGTTGAAAGAAATACTATATGAAAATGGTTTTTATACACTTAAATTTAGGACTGACAACCTTTTGTGTCCTTCTATGCTGTCTCATAGCTTTAGTGGGAAAAGTTAATAGATTTAAAATCCATTTAATTCTCATTTTCTTTTGACTACATAGATTTATTCTTTGGAATTTATGTGATGGGAATAAGGTTTTTGTTTTCATAGAACAATGGACATTGTTACTAGTTACTGTAATTTAATTTATGTAGCTTTGTATGGTTTACAAAGAGTTTTTTTCACAACAGCCCAAGAAAGCAAGTGCAAGTATTATCTTCATTTTTAATGGAAATGGAGGAATTAGATGAAGTGACTTGTCCAGTGTCATAAAGCTTTTAAGTGACAGAGTTGAGATTTCAACATGAGTCAAGTGTTTTTTTACCAGGGCAACTATATCATGATAGCTTTGTGCCTTTAAAACATCAGAGGGATACTTTATTATTTTTTTAAATTGTATTCATTATATGATTCATGTCATTAAACCTGTCCCTTTAACAGAGAAAAGCATTAGTAAAACCTATCAACAAAACTATTGTTTCTGACAACATATGCAACATTGTTCCCCTGTAGTTATCTCTAGAGAGAAAGAACTGTGTTTCATCTATTCTCTTGGCCAAAGATTTTCATTGTGGCTCATCTGGGTACCCTGATGCCTTTTCTAGCATTCATATCTCTAATTTTGAGCTTAGCTTTTTAAACAAAATTGAAAAAACAAAAATATATTAAATAACTGCATCTTTATTTCTAAATGTGTCAGTATGGCAGCACTAGAGAGAGGAAAATTCCTTATCACCAGTTATCAAATTGTTTATATTTCTCTAAGACTTAGTTTCTTTATCTATAAAAAAGGTCTTCTTGTTCTACCTGCTTCATGGTACTTTTTAGAGAAAAAAGGCTTCTTAAACAGAATTACTTTTATTAATCATACGGTTAATTCTCAATGCTGTTTTGGGTCCTGTCACATGATCTGTGTCCTCAGGGAAGTGCACCTACTTTTAAATTGTATTTGATATTTAGTCTTATTTTTGTAATGTTACGAGTTTTAATTGTATTGTTATGAGATGCCTTCTAAAAAGTTAACTGGAATAATGGAAATGACATACCATAAAGAATTGTTATATAAACTTCTGCATGTGTTTCTTAGACCTTGCTTAGAATGTGTTGCAAACATGAACTTAAATTATTAAATATTTGTTCCATTCCTAACCCACTGTTCTTTTGGGTTTGAGCAAAATAAGAATATACATTTTTCTTGAGGTTTATCCATTATTTCCACTATATTGACTGAAAATGTAATCTTCCTCTAAATTTGCAGATTTTCATTAATGAAGAAAACAATATCATAATGCCACACTAGTGAGTTTTAAGGTTGAATATCAGTCATATACATTTTAACGGGTGGCTTTTATTATTTACCTTTTTTACTTCTTAAATCATCTAATTGCCCACCCTCCAAAATGTACCTGTGGCCAAGAGTACATTTTGTTAATAACCCTTTGTTTGCTCTGCGATTTCTTTCTTTTGGCATCTAATTTCTTCAGCTCTACCATTTAATCTTTTATATCACATACTGTACTTTCTAAAAAGCCGTTTTCAGAAGTTGTAAGTTAACCCTACCAAATCCAATCTCTCCTTAAAGATCTCTATTTCATGTTTTATACCAGGGGTTCTTAACTTAGAGTCTGATGACTTGGTGGATAATTGTATTTCTGTGCAAATGATTTTCTTTGTAATCCTGTGTATTTTATTTTACACTGGTAAAACCTTTAGGCTCCTCAGAGTAATTTTTTTATGAGACTGCCAAAAGAAGTCAGAGGGTTCTGTGATACAACAAAGGTTAAGAACTTAAAATTTTTTTTCCTTTGGATTGTATTCAGAGTATTTTATTGATTCTTCTGTTTTTTGCATTACTGTCACATTCCAATCTTCTTCTGCCTCTCCGAATAACTGAAGCAATGGTTTTTCTTTTTGCAGACAGGAAACTGGTATTTAAAGTAAGCATTTTGCTACATATAGACTTATAATTCCAGCTGAGGTCCCTCTATCCCTAAATGCAACACATGTTCCATTCATCAACAAGTGGCATTTATTACCAAGCCTTTCTTCTCTACTTTATTACTACATTATTAATTTGAGTGGGGATTTGTGATTTTTCACAATTCTGCAGGTGCAGATTGTAATGCAACTCTTCCTTTCTTCAGCTTTCTTAACCTTGACCAATATCGTTTTATAAATACTCCAGTTTACATGCGGCTCTAGTAGCTTTTTCTTGCTTTACTTACATAATGGACCTGATTCCTGGTTTTTAACATTTATTCATAATTGCAACATAACATGTGCAGCTAAGCTGCTAATTTTTAAATCATGTTAACATAGTGAAGATTAAAATCTCTTAAATCGATTTGTTCCTGGGTTGTCTAGAAACTTAAGATTTGTTGAGACCAAGTAATTATTTACACAGATGATTTTAAAGGGAAAATGTTATTGGTGGTAAAAGCTAGCTTCCTTTTGCCCATCATATCTAATTGCAAAGAACATACTTGTTTTATGTGTCTCACCTTTAATTATAATTAAACCAGAAGTTTATGTCTATCTTCTTAGTGATGTGAAATGAGAAATATAGTTCCAACTAGTGAGTCTTGAAGATAAAAGTTTTCAAGTGTGGCTTAAGAGTCAAAAAAAATCATTACTAATTTTGTATTAATGCCAGTGTATAATGACCAAAGAGTAAATATAAACCCTAATACTTAACAAATTTTTCTTATTGTTTTGAAGTACTGCTTTAACAATTAATGCTTCAAAATAGAGTTTAAAATAGGAATTAGTAAAGCTTTTCTGAATTGTATCACTTTATCACAATTGAATTGTATCACTTCACATTATTGTGGAGCTCTTTAATTTTTGTTAAGGACTTTATCTTTCCCTTCTTCAAAGATTTAATTATCACTCTTCCACAAAAGTATTTCTGCAGTGGAAGCAGTGATTGTCTTTCTTGTCACCCAGTATGCTCTAATTTTAATGTCATATTTAGATATTTCATAAGACCCAAACTGTTAAATAATAAACCTCGTAAATGTTGATCACTTTAGTTTAAAGTGATTTTTCTTTTTTGTATTACTATATAGCATTTGGCATCTAGATATCATAATAGATAGAATGCTAGACTTGGGGACAGGAAGCCAACATTCAAATCTGCCTCAGACACAACTCTGTGATTCTGGGCAAGTCCTTCAACTTTTCTATGCTTCAGTTTCCTAGTCTGTAAAATGGGGGGAGGTATGGATGATTTGGCCATAATTTTTAAAGTAGTTAATTATTTGCAGTCTTGAGGATGGGAAGCTATTTAATTCTTTTGTTTGATTTTACATTTATTTATACTAGGTTAAATTATGTGAGCTCTATGAGGAAGGTGTGGGACCTTACCTTATTCGTTCTTATACTGGCTTCCATCTTCCCCAGTGTTAGCTAGTATTATATACTTAGCAGCAAATACTTGTTTTGATTTGAGTATTTTTCCTGTAATATTCCCTGTTTAGAGACATTGGGAACTTAGAGCTGGCCTTGGACCTAGGAAGCCTTAAGTTCATGTCGGCCTTAATTATAGACAGTTCACTAACTCTTTCAGTACTCTAGTTAACTTTCTCCCTTATATAAAAAGTACCAGTTGGTAGAGTGTTTCCTTATCTGGTAGTTCCCTAAATCAATGCAATCACAAATCCAGTCCGTCTCTAGTCTGTGCTATTACTATATGACTTGTAAGTTTTAAAATTGTTACATTTTATAGCACTGGCTTTGGAAGGGTCCTTTGAGGGTTTCCAAAAGTTCAACTAGTAGCTGAATAGAATCTCTTGGTTTGGTTGGTTAGTTGGTTTTTTTTTTTTTTAAATAATTTTTGCCCTCTGCACCTTTTCTCTCTTATGGAGACTGTGGTTTGTTTCCCTTGCTCAGTAAAAAAGAGCAGACTGGAATTTGAGTCCATTAAAACTAGTATCAGTTTAAAGTATAGTTTTAAAATAGGTGCAGATGTATAACCTATATCTGACTGTTTACTGTCTCAGGGAAGAGAGGAAGGAGGGGTTGAATTTGGAATTCAAAACTTTAAATAAAAATACTTTATAAGCTCTACAGAGTTTAATTTGCCACATACATTTTTCTCCCTCACCCTGCAAGTCTACTGCCTATCCTTTGATTAATTTAATATTTTTCTCCCCCATTCCCTTTCTTTTTACACTTGGAGTGACCAGTAGACAATGAATTGCTCTCAGGTGTCAAACCTACCTGGCAGGCAAAATTCCATAGCAGGGTCTGAACCAGATCATTTTTGGGATATATTTAACAAGAATAAAAATACAGTGCAATGCAGATGTTAATTTGTGGGTTTTTTTTTTAAATCAATATTTAGCTCACTGGGATTTGTTTCTATTTGAATTTGACCCCAGTGGTTTAGAAGGCCAACAGGCTTGCAATGCAGTCTGACTGGAAATTAACTGCCCTGCCTAGGGATCAAATCAGTTACGTTATTAACAGTCTGACCAGTATGGGGTTACTAACTAGTTGTAGTTTTGAAATAGTAGGACCTGGGTAAATTTAACTTACTTAAGACAATAATGAAGTACTTAGAAAAAGAGATGCTACTTACTAATGTTGACCTCGTCTAAAAAAAACATGTCTAAGAGACTTTCTTGAAGGGAAGACAGGGTAGAGCTTTGAAGATATGGGTGAGCTCAGTAGCTGAGTTAATTTGCACACCTACCTTTCCCTAAGGCAATAATGTTGTTAATTAAAGGGTCCCTCGTGGGACCATTTTTATAAATCACTTAAAGAAAATTTCATTTTTTTTTCTTTAAATAGATTATTGTTTTAACAATAATCTTTATTGCTGTGTAAATTAAAATGCTTAAGTTTGGCCTCAAAGAAGAGAGGAAAAACTTTTATTTCTCTTACTTTGCAAAGGTAGGGGCCTGCACATTTTCCATATACTGTCAGACTGGGTATCTTAGTTTTGCTGAGCTTTTAAAAAAAATTGTTATGTTAAAAGAGAGAGCTTTCTATAGAGAGAAGGGAGGGCAATGTGGAAATAAAGGTTATAATGAAAGCTAAACATCAACAAAACATTTAAGCATTTTAATCCCTCTTCTTGTTTTTACATCACCTCTATTACCCACAGAATCTACCCCTTCTAACCCAAAACTTCATCAAAATGTAATGTAACATGTTACTAAATAAATACCATGATCTCTGCCTTTGTAAAGAAAAGGAAGAGTGGGTAGTAGGTTTCATTTTTAGCTCTTACATATGTAGCTCTTTAAAGGAGTGTCAGGTTAACTATAGTTTCTTTAGAAAATTAAATCATTTTAAAATTTTGTTCAGTAGTACCAATTGTTATAGACATGTGACCTCATTAGGAGGCAGCGCAATTAAATGTGGTTTGTGTTTGGAGCAGAGTTATGGTGTTTTAGAATATTACTTATTTTTGTATTATCCTTGATTTCATCCAGCCTGACGTGAGAAGGTCAAACAGTTGTTTTTGATCTTGAATTTTACAAGTGACTTAGTTTAGTCACACCAATGTCTTTTAAAAACTAAGCAAAAACATGTTCTGAATGATTGGGTTGTGAAGTGTTGTTGGTATTATGGAGGAATGACGGTATATTTGGAAGTTGATCCTGGTACTAAATTTTAAGGATTTTAACAAGAAAAATGTTCAGTTTACTTGTAACTTCTTATCATATGATGTATTTCTATTGGCAATTAAATTACTTGGAGTTATCCCCACTCCATGCGAAGTATTTAATGTATCTTAAATGTTCAAAGATAACCCATATTTTTTAAAACTCTAAAATCATTGAAATTTTTTTCTTAAATCCATTCCAACAATATATATGCTAGAGAAGGTGGAATGCAGATCATAATTAAGGTGATAAGAAGGCTAAACTTTCTGTTTAAACATTTTATTTCTATCTTTGTTTTTATATCATCTGTATTTCCCACTGAATCCATCTTGTGAAACCTTTCCTCCAAGAGCTGGTTTGAGACTCAGAGACCATCTAACCCAGGCCTTAAACTTCTCCCACTCCTGACTCCTTTACATACTTCCCCTGCCTTGGTGTTGGCCTGAGGGCACGTGCCGGGCAAAGCACCCCTGCTTTGTGTTGTGCTCAGAGCCACGATGCCAGATTCCAGCCACAGGACAAGGCTGTCAGAGACACCTTGGATTCATCACGCTCTTAATTCTGACTTAATTTTTGGGCCTTGTGTTTGAGAAACCTTTTATTCCCCAACTTTTTGTGACCCCCAAGGTCACACAGTGAGAAGCTTTTAAAAAGCAAGGAGATGGTGAAGAAAATTATTATTTGCTTCTTCTCAAGACTTTAAAAATAATATTTAGTGCTTTTAGTGTTGTTATCATAGTCTTCCAAATTGAAGAATGAGGTGTTTTTTGGTATTGCATGCTATTTTAAAGTGAGATTGGTTGCAATTTCTTGTTTGCACATCTGAAGTTTGGGACAGAATGTATATAGAATATAAATTTGTGGTATATAATCCAGTGACTTTGTACCAGTTTTATGGCAATAAAAGAATTTAGGGAATTCCTCTGAAGTTGATAGTATTAAATTATCTAACTACAGTAATTGTGTTAATGTTCGGCTTTTGATTTTTCTAGTGAATTTTCTTTACTGGCTTGAAGTTCCTAACCCTATTTTCTATAGAAAATAATTTCATTTTTGAAATAACTTTGGTGTTTAGAATTTATTACATCTAGAATGGGCCTTTCAGATGACTCTTCTTTGTTGTATTGCTTAGTGATACATGACTTTGGTTTAATTTCAACAACCCTTTCTCCCATTTTTTTAAAAAAATTGACAAATTTTTCAAAATAAATTGTATAAAATTTTCATAAAGAAAGTCAGTTATTGAATAAATGACTCCCACTTCCCTTACCCCTCCAAATTAGCATTTTGAAAAAGTGATCTCATCATCTCTGGCTCCATTGGTTGCCTTTGCAATCACCCATCCATGTCCTAGCTCACATCCATGTCCTAGAAATCAGTCTACTGCAGGGACTACCAGTCCTCTTGATATTGTAAGAATACCAGTAAAACACAGGCTTTCCATTAGTTGTTCTTAACTTTTACTACATAACTAACTCACTTTTATGATTTTATATTTCTCTTACATTATACTTCTGCACAGTTCTTCATTTTGTAGTATGTTGCAACCAACTCATGCCTACTGTAGCTCACCTACAAATTTGAATTCTGATGGATAGCATTATCAAAAGAATACTGGTATTTTAAAAGATGGTTCCTTATTTCAGGAAGAAGCTTGGTTATAAAAAAGCCCTATATAACATACCAAAGACAATCATGCGTTGGTAAACTTACACACTCAATAGATTGTCCAGTCAGCTGTGTATATCAAAGTCTAGATATATAATGTTGGTTATACTTTTGTGAGTATTTAGGCTCAATTCATTTGAGTGATTATGGATCTAATTTAGTAGGCAACATTGTTTTAGGGCTTAATGGAGTTAGTACAGTGTCACCTACACTCAGTAACATGAAGGATATGGCAAGATAACCCCAATTCACTACTTGGCAGAGGTGGGAGATCTACGGGTGGTGTGGAACACTGCATGTTTCAGCCTTTGTGACCTCTCAGTGGGTTCTGCTAATTTTTTCTTTTTTTAATCATTGTTCTACTAGATAAGCTTGTCTGCAAGGGGATTGGAAGAGGAATACTGAGAGAAATTTTGATAAAAAGATAAAAGAACTAAATTAAAAACGTATATATTTTTAAAAACCTCTGAAAGCCCTCACCATTTATAGGGAATCCTTCTTCTGTTAGAATTCTGCACTAGATGTCCTTTATAGCAGTGACAAACAGCTTTGTCCAAGCATATATGTCCCTGTTTTGTGCCTTTCTTAGTATTAACATTTAGTGAGTTAAAAATGTTATTTCTTTATTTCCTTTCACGAATCCTTAGGATTTTGATTTGTGCATTTAAGACCCTTCCCTTGTTGCAGGAGAGTCTTTAAAGATAGCTTAACTGTTTAAAATGTTTTTATATTTTAATAGTCTCTGACCTTGTTTCCTCTGTGTTTTTCATTCAGTTCTATGAGTGAAACAATGTGTGCTGTATTATTGTTTGGGAAAGCTTATTTATTCCTTTCTCATATTTTTTATGTTTGTGTGGATTACTATAAAATTTTTGTGTAAATGGGTTAGTAAATAATCTCTTTTTGCTTTTTCTTCCTCAGTAGTTGGTATTCACTGTTTCAGATACCTAGACACTTAGTCCCTAAACACCCTCATTTATGTCCCATCTTCATTATCCTGTGGCATTTCTCTCTGTCTCTCTCTGTCTCTGTCTCTGTCTCTCTCTCACTCTCTCTCTCTCTCTGTCTCTCTCTCTCTCTCTCTCTCTCTCACACACACACACACACACACACACACACACACACACACACACACACACACACTCTTTTTCTGTTTCTCTCTTTCCCTCCCCTTCCGTCCCCCCATCTGTGATATTTGTGGACATGTGGTATATACATTAAACTGTCATCAATTGAGTTAGAAATCTTCATAGATATTTCTCATTTTTAAACACTTGTGTTTTTAGTTTCATCCTTAAAAGTGCCATGAAGATGATCTCTTGCCAAGGTTATGTACAATTATTTCCTCTACTTCTCAGGGTTTTATGAGACAGTACCACTTAAAATTTTCCATCATCTTACAGCGTAAGACTTTATAAGCAAATTAAAAAAATACAAACTAGACCTAGGCTGTCATGCCTCTTAACTTGTAAAGGAGCTATAATTTTTGCTAACTTGAGGTTATTTTGTAATGAATGATTAATATTGCTTAGCATACTTAGAAAATAGCTGTAGTCTTTGTTGTCTGTTCTTTTATCCACTTCCCATTTTTTAGCAGCAGTAGCTTTTCAAAATAGGTCAAATTGAATTTACCTCATGTTTTTATTTTTAAATGTGATTTTGAATATTAATCTCTCTTTGAATACATTTGAGATAGTTAATTCAGAAATAACTCCTACATTTGTAACTAGGTATTTCCTTTCTCTTGTTTCTTTTAGTATAATCAGGTTTTTTGTGGGATATTGTTTGGTTGCTGGACATTCCTAGTACTGTAAGCCCTCTAAGAGAGCATTAATGATACATAGGCCTGTCTGTATGGTATACAAGCTCTTGACCTTTAATTTCTTACTCCAGAACCATGTTTTCCAACATTTTTCGCCATTTCCCTCATGTATTACTTGTATTACATGTATTTTACATGTATTCCTTGAGAGTTTAAAGTATATACTGATTTATATAATTTTTGAGGGTCTTAAGGATTCATGTAACAGTACAACCTTCTGTTATTAATTGAACTGTAAGACCATATATATTAGGTAGCTTCAAGGATGTTCATTGTGGTTACTGTTTTTTCTTTTAGTAGTTGAAGTTGTGGTATGTATAGTCTTTTGGTACCATTTCTTCAATTTCATTCCTTTCCCGTAGTTTATTCATAAGAGCATTTAATTCTACAGGCAATGTAGAACTTTGTTTCCTGAGGAATATCCTACAATGATTGTATTTCTGTATTTAATTTCAAGAAGTAAATTGAATTTGAAATGAAAAAGTACTCCTCTGAATTAGTAATAATGGCTACTATTACTTCCTTATAGCCACATTTCATGGATTCAGTAGGAAGAACACTATAGTCTGTGGTCTGTGACTGTGAGACCTACCTAGGATGGCCAGCTCTGTATGATCTTTTGTTTGTATATTTGACTTGATAAATAAATGAAAACTTACTCACATAATTAGAAGAGAATTTTTAAATGTTAAAAATAAAAGTTTTCTCACTGTTTACACACTTTGTGTCCAGTAGCCAGTTATACTAAAAAAATAATTCTTGAACCATATCCAACAGGACCTTAAGACTCTAACCTGTAATAATAAAGTTTAATGATACATACCCCAAGATGGTTTTATTACTAAGAGTAGTGCATATAACTACTTTAGCAACGTGTGAGATTTTTATATTCTGAGTAGCATCTTCTATTTATGAGCATCATCCTACCTATGAGGAAAAGAAAATTTGTTTTAACATTGGGTATTAGGTTTTTTTCCAGACCATTAGAGAATAATTTTATTCTTTGGAAAGTAATTTTTGATGGCTACTAGGAATCCAGCACTTCTCCTGGAGTCTTATTCTTTACTGCCTCATTTTGACTTAATAATGTTCTTAGGTTCTTAGAAGGTTTCTGTCATTGGCATGCAAGCTATGGCAGATCCTATCAGGATGGGGAGGTTTTGAGTACAGATGAGCATTAATAGATTGCACTTGTCTGTCTGAGAGACAAATTAGCCAAATGTTAAGGGGTTGTCATTATATCAGATGAACTGTTTTGGTCACAGAAACTTAAGAAATAGCTTATTTTGGAAGAGAGATTGTGATTTTTCATTAGTTGAGTTCATACCTACACTAAGGAAGCAACAAATCTTTAAAAGAAGTTTTTGAAGAAAAGAGTCGTATGTATCTAGATCTCTCTCTCTATTGTATATGTATTATATATATATATGAGTTTACAGTTTTTTTTCATTTCCTTATTTCGTAAGTACATATAGTAGTATACCTTTGATCTATTTGTCCAGAATCCCAAAATGAACTTAAGCTTTACAAAAAAGAGATAAGATACTGAAGTGCCTTTTTGGTTCTTCAAAGAAAAATGATGTTCAGCAGTTTGTAGATTGTATATTTTATTATAGTCTTTGAAAAACTGGTAACTTATGTGGCCTCTGTCACGTTAATTCTGCTGTGTTTGTAATCCCTTCCCCCCAAATGTTTCATAAAAAGGTGGAATTTGAGAGAGTCACTGAGGGTTTTTAATAAAATTTTAATTGAACTGAACAAAGAAAATAAGTCCCAGACAATATAAAATATTTCAATATTAAAAAAAAAATCAAACTCAAAATTACCCTTAAATTTCACACCTATATTTATTTCATTAATCTTATTATTATTATTAATTCAAATTTTGCCTTGAATGCTAATTTGTCTTGCCTTGTACTAGTGGTTCTCTATTTTTGAAATAAGTCCCAGACAATGAACCTTCAGGCTTTTTTTTTTTAAAGCAATCTTGACAAAACATTTTATTTGGTCTAGATCATCTTTTTACTGTATGTATAACTTCTGTGACCTTGTAAAATATCTTTCCCCATTTGAAGTCAAAATGAATGTACTAACTCTTCAGTCCTTGTTTTTTGTTTTACTTTGTATGTTTTCCACATCTTAAATTCTTTGTAACATTTTGTTCCATTCAGTAGCTGTCAGTTTACTTTGGTTACTCCTCAGTAATTGAAAAATCAGCAATGTTTTTATCATGTACGGGTCCTAGGTCAAAAAATATTGGCAGTTTTATTACTACTATGGTATGTTGCCAGGTTATTGTCGAAATGGATATTCAGCTGCATCTCTCTTTGAAAATAAGTGAATTTATATAAAGTTAATTGTTTTTTCTTATTTTATATATGTGTGTGTATATATATATATATATATGTAAATTTAAAGAGGTAGGAAACTATATTGACCATTGAGGGTCCTGGCTTTTGTTGAATTGCCATCAGAAGACAGAATCCAATGAACAGATTTTTAAATTTGTCTATTATAGCATTATAGTTATTGGGGGGTGCATTTGTATGCACGACATTTTTGGTGAAAAGTAAGTTGATGAATTAATTTTATACATGTCCTTTAAAAGATTTTGTTACTATCAGTTCCAAGTATCTTTTTATGTTAGTAAATTTGGGGATACATGTGCTTCCAAATATGAATGGTTGCTGTTACTTCACTTCAAAAATCAGGAAAAATAGAGAACCACTAGTACAAGGCAAGACAAATTAGCATTCAAGGCAAAATTTGAATTAATAATAATAATAAGATTAATGAAATAAATATAGGTGTGAAATTTAAGGGTAATTTTGAGTTTGATTTTTTTTTATATTGATAATTGTATTTGAAGTAATCAGTTTCCTTTTTATTCCTTTTGTTTTATTTCCTGCATTTAAAAATTTTGAAAAGGGGCCTGCAGCTTTCATCAGACTGTCAAAAGGATCCATGACACAAAAGTTTATGAAACCTCCTTTTAAAAAAATGTTAGGGATAATATTTGTTTGTTTTTAACAAACATAAAATGGCACATCAGATGTGTTTGCATATATGTCTGGTAAAGAAATGAAACAATGATTGCCAAAAAAGATTAGGTTTTTCTCTTGAGGTCTTATTAAAGGTTGATTCTTTTGAAAATCAGATTGAATTTTGCCTGAGAGAATTCACTAATATAACAGTATGCAGTTTGTGTAGGCCTTTTGTTGACTTGAAAGAATAAGGACATCAAACCTTTCTTATTTGAAAACAAAATATTCAAAATTAGAAAATGAACCTTTTTTTTCTTTTCAAGCTAAAACTTCTTGAAATCAAGTATCAGAAGAAATTTTTAAATATGATTCGATTATCATTGATTAATGCTTAGTATTTTCTTTTGGCTAGCAGTCAACAAGCAACCATTTTGATAATTAAAGCAAATAAATTGCTGTAGTCCTATATCATTAGTCACAACTTTAAGTTAAAAATTTTTGAGAGGATTGGTCTACCTATCATCTCTAACAGGTTGCTTGTAACAGGTGTTCCAAATTTATTGTATTCCTTCTTTCTCATTCTTCCAACTGTATTCACCACTCAAACTTGTACTTGCATCCTGAGAAGACAATACTATCTCTCTTCTCTATGCCTTTCAAACGTTCTATTATTTTTATGTAGACTTTCTTCTCTTCATTTCTGGCTTTGAGAATCTGTTTTTCCTTGGAGACTTAGCTCAGGGGTCCCCCACTTTATAGCTTTTCCTTGTAAAGTTTTTATATCCCAGTTTCTAGTACATAATAGGTAATTTATTTTTGTTGAATTAAAAAAAGGTGTTTGTAATTAACTCCTTTGAGAATGAAAAAGACAGTATGGCACTCTGGAGTTCAAAAAGCTTGCAATCTCTTGTAATACCAGCAAAAGTGATCAAATTCGAGGAGAGGCAGTGGCAATGTGCAATGAGAAATTTGAGTTGAGAGAGAGAATTTAGAGGTGAGGAAGGACTTTGCAAAAAATGTGTGGTAGGCAAATTGAGGCTCAAAAGAAGGGGCTGAAATTAAAGGAAGAAAAAGAAGGGTCCATTTCAGGTTTAGTGTGAACAAAGGCATATATAGAAAACAGGAAAAGGAAATTGTATAAATATATGAAAGGAATTAATAGAAATCACAAGATCTTTTGAAGTACTATAGAAAATCAACTCCCATCCAGCTTGATTTTTACTTACTGATTTTCTTGGAAGTTTCTACCCATTGCCTGACCTACCTACATTATCTTTGACCCCTTACAATTTGGATCCTGGTTTCCTATCATTATCTTTTAGTTTATCCTAAATATCACCAAATGATCTTATTGCCAGATCAAATGTCATTCTAACTTTCACTGTATAGTTTGATACTTTTCATCATTCCCTATTGGCCATTTATTTCCTTCTTATTTCTTTCTGTGTCGTTAGTTTTTGTTTTTTGTTTTCATTGTTGGTCTTCTGTAATGATTCCTTGTTCTCTTTCCAACCTGAGGACAGTGACTTTTCCCTAGGATTTTTTTTTCCTTGTTCTATTTGGATCTTAGGATCTTAACTGATGCAAGAAACCACTAGAGATAATGTAAGAGAATCATAGACTTTTTACATCTTCGCATTTGAACCCATTCATATTAAAAACCTAGTGACATTCCTTCTACTTTTTAACATTTTGTCCCTTGGCGGTGTCGTTGGTGCTCTCAAGTCTTCCAGTTCTGTCCTATATTATGATTCCCTAAGTGTTTGTATAGTTCCATGACCCTTAGTTGAACATCTCCAACTGTTTAGAATCTTTGTCCAAATGCCCTTCCAACTAGCAGTCTCAACTTTGTGTAAGTAAAACCAAGCCTTTAAATATCTTTTCTCCCCATAACTCCTTCTGACTTGATTTTCTATCAGAGGCACAACTATTTTCCCACTGTCCGTGTTCAAGACCTTAGTGTTGTCTTGCATTCTTCTCTCTCACATCTCATGCATTCATTCATGAAGTTCCTTTTTTTTTTTTACTTGAGCATATCTTTTACATCTCATTTTCCCACTACCACCATTTTACTTTCATCATCACCTGTCTCTACTTCCCCTTTATTCTACTTGACTGGTTGGTCATGCCAGTCTACCGCACAAAAATTTTCGTTGATTCCCTGTGCCTAAGAAGTGTTAAAATTACTTGAGAATTTCCCATAATTTGGTACCACTCATATCATATCAGATACTCTTCTTCGTTAAGCACTTTAAGCTTCAATTAAATTGTATTCCTCTGTATCAGGAAAAACTTAGTAACCCCTTTTCCTTCAATGCTTCTTACCTTCTGTTTGATAATTTTCTCTTTTATATAGATTAATTCTAAAACCCTTCCACTCAAGCTTTTGTACCTTTCTGATACAATGAATCTCATTTTTACATATTAGTTACTGGTGGGTGTATCTTAACCTCCCCTTTCCCCCAACTAAATTCTGTCCTTAATTGTTTTTAAGATCATTGTGGGGGATTGGGGAGAGGAAAAGGGAGTTGATGCCTACCTCACACAGTGATTTTTTTTTTTTTTTTACACAAGTGATTCCAGTTTGCTTTTTCTAGAGTCAGGAAGACTCATCTTCCTGAGTTCAAATCTGGCCCCAGACACTACTAGCTGGATGACCCCGGGCAAGTCATTTAACTCTGTTGGCCTCACTTTCCTCATCTGTAAAATGAACTGGTGAAGGAAATGGCAAACCATTCCAGTATCTTTGCCCAAAAAACTCACGAAGAGTAGGACACGATTGAAACGTCTGTACAAAAACACCACTTATGTAATTTTTAGTAATTTGAGGTAGAACGTTTAGGTCTTCCCAGTCTTGTGTGCTCTGAAATCTTCACTTGTCACACTGTTGGAATGTCAACTTGTCATCAGGAATCTGTTTGGTATATTGTAGAGGAAATTCTTAAATGTGATAGATAAAAGTTTTTTTAAGAACTTTTTTGCTGTTTTGGAGGTGCAGTTGGGGTTAAGTGACCTAAGGTCACACAGCTAGTAAGTGTTAATTGTCTGAGGTCATATTTGAACTCAGGTCCTCTTGACTCCAGGGCCGGTGCTCTATTTACTGCACCGCCTAGATTACCCATCGATAAAATATTTCATTAAATGATCTTATGTATCTTTTACAATCTTGTAATTCTTAAGATTTTGGAAGAAAGAAGGTCATCTTTGCCTTAAGTTGATTTGTTTGGTATGGAAATTCTATGTTGTAAGCTTTCTTGGCGAAGGGATGGAGTTTGAATCAAGCTGGTTTTAACATCTAATTAGTAAGACTGTAGTAGTATTTCCTAATCTTTACTGATTTTTTTAAATGATTGTTCTTTTGTAATTTAGTATCTTACTTGCTTTTTCTTTTCCTTGAAAACTTTTAAGGGCTAGAACCAGGATCTTACATAAACATGTTTTCTGAAAAGTGCCTTGTACTTTTGTCTATGAAGGGGTTTCTAAATACAGAATAACTTTTTTTTTGGTTCTGCTACTATATACATCAGACATTGGAGATTGTTAGTTTCAGGTACATGGTAGGGTAAATAATGTATAGAATTGGCCTGAAAATCAAGATGACCTGAGCAAGTCACTTAAACCTCTAAAACTAAAAAATTCCAGAGAACCTTCTTGTCTGCTTCAGTAGAGAACATTCCTTCCTGGGAACTCCTATGCTGATGAAAGCACAGAATTGATTCCATTGTATTCCTTCTTCAAGACCACAAGGAATTCTTTTACATGCAACTTTAAACGATCTAAGTATACATGTCTGGGATTTTACAACATATGGTAAAGCAAGATAAAACTTAAAAAGATGTAGTTGCTTATCTGTTGATTAGGGGAAACTAGGATAACATAGTTGAGGAAATGGTTATATGGCAAAAGAAAAATAACTTTAAAACAACAAAAAATAATAGAAGACAAGATGGTGGTTTTTCTGTTCTGGTAAAGAACTATGTTATTTATTATTGGAATAGAAGAACCATTTTGGAAATTGAGTTTAGAATAAGATAGCACAAAACTGTAAAGTTTTTTTAGTTGTGTTAAAGCAGTTTTATGTCCTAGTGGTTAAGTTCTATAAAAGTAACCTGTGGGGGGAAATTTTTGTGTCATTTATGAAAGGACATGGAAATTAAGGTTTCTTTGTAGCTTATTAAGTATTTAGGACTGGAAAGTTGAGCAGTCTGCCCCTGACCCAAGATTTTTTTTTTTCTCTTTGCATTCCATAGATTGATCTTCTGGCTTATCACTAATATTTTGACATAATTTATTATTATTATTACTATTATTGCACTTAGAAGGCACTTAAATATTTGTCTTGGAGAGTTTTCACAAGCATCACTTTTTCTGTATTGTTACGTGGTGTGAGTGCTAGTTAATAAAACTACTGTTTAATGGAAGTGAGTATTTCATACTTTTCATTTTAGAGTTCATCTAAATTACAAGTTAGATATTGACATTTAATTTTCTGAGGTCATAATCCTTACCCTGGAAAGTTTAACTTTTGCACAAATTGGTATACAAGAGCATGCTTTTAATAAGGAGAGCCACACGTAGGGTTACTTTAGGCCCAATACAGTACCCTCTCAAAAGCAGTGGGTTAATAAATCAAGTTTCAGAACTTTGGGGAAACCCTTATATAAGGAAGCATTGATGGCAAGGCCTGACTTTGAAGCATAATGAGTGGAAAAGGGCAGTTGCTGACTGAGGTTCAGATAGTTCTATAGGGCCACCATTATGAAAAATCTATAGCATTAGTCTCAACTAATCAGATTAACCCATGGCAGCTACCCGCCCCTCTCTACACAATATAACCCCTGGGAAAGTACAAATTGCCCTGGTTTATATCTGCTTCTCTTTCTGTACTGTATTCCGTGCTGTCTCTGTGTATCACCTGTAAAACCAGAAACCTGTAAAGTAATTGTACCAGAGATTGCTATTTTTATGTTGTGTGTCTACATATTATATTGTCTTACTAATTTTTTTTCTGTGTAGGAGCTTAGCGATTTGGCCCGTGATCCTCCAGCACAGTGTTCTGCAGGTCCAGTTGGGGATGATAGTAAGTGCCTTCCAAAACTTTACTATTTAATTTGAAAATAGTATATACATTTTTTTAGATGATAACAAAAGTTTTTCTTTTTCTAGTGTTTCATTGGCAAGCCACAATTATGGGACCTGTGAGTATTGTGAACCTTTTTAAATGATGATTTTAATTGAAAATTCAGTATTGATCTGGTTAGAATTTTAAATTTTACTAGACCTCTGCTTAATGAGGTGGTAGTCATAAAAGTTTGTTTTTAAACAATAACAATATTGCCCCTTAAGGAAATATCATGTAATTTAAAGACTCAGTCACAAGTCTTAAATTCCATATTTGTGACCCATCTTGTTAAGGTGTGGCACTTGCATGAAATGGCTCTATCCAGATGATCTTTATAGCTGTTGTTCAAAGCATTCTCATAGACTTTCCTGGTTATTGCTGTGATAAATTATTTAAATAATTCTGACCAAACAGTGAGTCAGGCATTATTCGAAGGTGTTACCCTAATTGGAATTCATGATTATTAAATTAAGTGTGTAGTGGTGAATCAGCAATGTTAACATTTAACTACATAATTTGTATTAGTAGCTTTACAGAAATGTAAAATATTTTTTAGGTAAACAGTATGAGGAATAAATAGTAAACTACTTTTAACCCAGCCAAGATAAAGATTAATTGTATTATCTGAATTACCATATCATATAGGTTAAAGACTTAAAAGAATTGTCAGATAGTACAGTAAACCACACTAAAATGTATGCTGAATATAACAATTTTTGGATTGGAACGTATTTTAGGATTTTGTAGTGTCCGTTTGAACAGTGATTTTTCTGTATTAAAGGATTAATTAGTGTTTCAGTAATTTTGGATTTGAAATAAATGGTAGGTTTTCATATATTACTCTATACTTTATTGTGTAAATGGTAGCCATTTTTACAATTCCCATTCAGAAGTGTCAGGGGTTAGGAAAGTTTGGTAAGGAAAATTAAAGTGAAACAAAAATAGAGCATCTTACACAGAGTCAGAATCTTTATTTGGAGTACTTGAGCCACATGTCATTTTAGAGCCAAGAGTTACTTCTCCTACCCTTCTACAGTTTCCTCTCCTTTTGGGTCACACAAAATTGTTTAGTATTGGCACTCTGGGGTAATAGAAAAAAATTATTTAGCTTTTTAGGTTGGTATGTATTTGATAATTATTCTAAACCAATTTTCATAGATTGAGATGTAAGCCTGAATTTGTTAGCACAAACTTTTTTGTGGTGGGGGCTTACATAGGATAGTAGGATTTTGTGGTATGTGTGAAACTTAAAAGTAATTTTAAACTATATCTTGAGAATACTGAATATTAAATTAACTTACTAAAAATATATAAACCCGAACCCTCAGTAATTAAGACTTCCCAACATAGGTTTTTTTCACATAAGAGACAAATTTTGTGAAATGCTGAAAGTAAAATAAATTTTAAATATACTAGTAAAATATGCTCACCACTCTGATTCTTATGTTCTGTCAGCTTGCAGAGAATCAGAATTCAGCAAGTAGACACACTAAAATTATACTAGAGGTCATTTTATTTCAGATTTATAAGATTCTTTAGGATCTTGTGCCTTATGCTCTTTATGAGAACCACTTATTTATATAGATGTGGCATAGGAATAGTTGTTGAATAGTAATTTCTAGTTACTAGAAAAGCTAACGTTTTCACATTTAAGGCATCTGTTCTTGAAGTTTGGGTTTCAGAATTAAGTGGCATGACATTTTTTTAACATATATAAACTATATCAGCACTTTGCAAAATGTAGAATGTTGTCAAAACAGGTATTTTCTTCCATCTTTTAGTGGAATTAGAACTTTGTATTCCCAGCAACAGTTACATGTTAATGATTAGGTGGGGAGGATGCTAATTGAAATTACTTTGCAAGCTTTTCAGAAAATGAGTACCACTTTCTTGACATTTCCTCCAGGAATAAGTCGATTAATAGAAATTTTACTTTCTAAAATATAACCAAATCTTTTAGATTGATTTTGCTGCATCCTAAAGTTCAGGTGCTAACTTGAAGTCAGTTCCCTAATAGATATAAGAAATACATAATTTTTAAAATGATGGTGTGTGTGTATTTTAACAAAATATAACTTGCATTCCCTGATTTGAAGGAATGGAAGCCTTACGGATAGATCAACCTATTTGTGTACTTATTTGCTTTTGTCCTGAAATATTTATCACATATACTGACATTAATACTAGGGACTCATCTGACTTTTTGCAGTAATATAATGGATAATTGATAAAATAGTATTGTCTGTAGTCAGCCTTTATTTGGGTAACTATTTTTAGTTAGCCATTGTTCGTGTGTTGTCTTATGTAGCACTTAAGCACCTACTAAAGTTACCAACTATACATTAGGCACTGAACTTTAGAAAGTTTTAATTTTAAAAAGGTTCTAATCTTCAGAATTTGCTTTCCACTTGGGAAGGGAGACACCTGGGGAACAAGGTATGCATAGATAAATCCATACAAAGTACATACATAGTAAATTTAAGGCATTTGTGAGGGTAGGGGGAAACATTTCTGGGTGTAATCAGGAAAAGCCTTATGAAGGAAGAGGGTTAATTGAACTGAATCTTGAAGAGTAGTAGATGTTTCAGTAGATGGGAATGAGGAAAAGAATGCATTCTAGATGTGAAACATCCTAAGCAAAAGCTTGAAAGTAGGAAATTGAGTTTCGTGTGTGGGCATCAGCTAATGTCTGTTTTTGTAGACTGGGGAGTAGAGAGGAGTAAATAACAAGCCTGCAAAAAAATAGGTTGGAGTCAGATTATGAAGAACTTTATATACCAAACAGGATTTTATATTTTCTCCTAAAAAGCAGAATGGAGCCACCATAGCTTCTTGGTGTATTCAAACTTAAACTTTAGGAATATCAATTTAGCTGCTGTGTGGAGGATTAGATTATTGAGAAATTAGATGCAGAGAGATAATTAATAGACTGTTGCAGTGGTCTAGGCCAGAAATATTGAGGGGCCTAGTCTAGGGCACGTGTGGTAGATTAGAAATGGAGACATAAATACAAAGTAGGTTGTAGTAACAGAATTGACCAGGATTAGCAACCGATGGAATATGAGGAGTAAATAGGGTGAAGAGTTCAATTGTGAACCTGGATGAATGGGAAAAATGAGTATACCCTTAATGGAAAAAAAAAAAGAGATCAGGAGGTTTAAGGAGTTGGGGAAAAGACATGAATTCCCTTTTGTCCTTGTTGAGTTTGAAATACCTGTGGAACATGCAGCTGGGCAGATTTTTACTGCTCTCGGGTTGGTTGACTGGAATGAAAGGATTTAAAATAAAATAAGACTTAGAAAGGTAAGGCACAAGTATATAGTGGAAGGCTTTAAACGCCAAATTGAGAAGTTTCTACTTTATCCTAGATGCAATAGGCCACTGAAGATTTGTGAGTGTGCATGTGTAAAAAGTGGATTGAAGAAGAGAGCAAGTAGTTCCAGAGAGACTATTAGGAAACTGTTGAGGCATATGAATCAAGAGATGATGAGGGTATGAACCAAGCTGTGTTGGTAAAAAGTGGGATGATTGTGGTTTTATGTTCAGTTTAAGAAATATGATACCCATTCTCAGGCAAAATATATTTCCTCATTAGCCATATTGAAAAAAAAAAAGGTTTTAGTACGCACTCAGTCCATCGGTTTCTCTAGCATTTTTAATCTTGAGACCCTTGAAATTGAAATTGTTGTGGATCATTGTATGGATCAGAGTTGCTCATAGGGGTGGGAAGCTTGTGGCCTTCTAGGTCCTCGGGTGCAGCCTTTTGACTGAGTCCAAGTTTTACAGAACAAATCATTTTATTTAGGGGATTTGTTCTGTGAAGTTTGGATTTAGTCAGAGGGCCTCCCATGAGGACCTATAGGGCCACATGTGCCCTGGAGGCTACAGGTTCCCCTCCCCTGCTAAATCTTTTATGGTTGATTATTGTTGGTGTTTTTGTTACTGTGTGCATTGTTATCCTGATTTTGCTCAGTTCACTTTGTATTAGTTCATATAAGTCTTACCTGGTTTTTCTTAAACCTTGGATGGACTATCATTGAGGGTAGTATGGATGTCGTTGAGGGTAGTAGTGCCAAAAGAGGATTTACTCTTTTTAAAAAAAGTTCATATTTACCCCCAGTTACCTGTAAAGACAATTTTTAACACTTTTTAATTCTAAATTTTCTCCCTACCTCACCTCTCCCCTTGAGACTGTAAGCAATTTAATATAGATTATATATGTGTAATCATCTAAAACATTTCCATATTAGTCATCTTATAAAAGAAGAAACAGAACAGAAAGGGGGGGAACATGAAAAAAATATGTATACTTTGATCTGCATTCAGGGTCTATCAGTTCTTTCTCTAGATGTGGATAGAATTTTTCATCACAAGTCCTTTGGAATTGTCTTGGATCAGGATTGCAGAGAATAGCTAAGTCTTTTACAATTGAACATTGTGCAATATTGCTGTTACTGTATACGATGTTACTCTGGTTCTGCTCACCTTTTAGTTCCTATAAGTCTTTTCAGGTTTTTCTGAAATCAATCTGCATGTGATTTCTTTTAAGTAGTATTCCATTACGATCGTATACCCCAACTTGTTTGATTATTCCCCAATTGATGGACTGGAAGTTTTAGTTTCAAAAAGTTGCCTGATGGATATGAGTTTCGGGGAAACATCAAGGATAACTCTAAGATTGCACACCTTGGTGATAAAGGATGGTAGTGCTGTCAAATGGGTAATTTGGAAGAGTGATGTATTTTGGGCTTGTTGAATTTGAGTTAGATGAATCTGTCCAGATGGCAGTTGGTCAAGTGGGAGTGGAGTTAGAAATTTGGACTGGATCTCATCAGTAGATTTGAAAGTCTCCTATAGAGAGATGATCATTGATCCCCTGGGAGCTGATATCAACCAATGAGGAAAGAGAATAGCACCAAGGATGCCTAGTGAGATGAAAGAAAGAAAGATTTTTTTAAGGACTGTTCATGGGAAAAAGGAATAGATTTAATCTATTGAATCCCCAAAACAATGCTAGGAACCAGTAGAAGGAATTTGTAAGTACAGGCTAAACTTCTAGACAAGGGATCTTAGTGGAGAATTAGAACTAGAAGAGTCTGACTGGGTTCATATTTTGCCTAGCTATACCTTTGGCAAGTTAATTTTTCAGAGCTCCTGTTCCCTCATCTTCAAATAATAACCATTGTACCATATAATTCTCAGGGCTATTAGGAGGAGACATTTTATAAACCTTAAATTATTCTAAATATGAGTTGTTATTACTAACATATAAAGACAAATGAACTAGATGGCTCAAGGTTCCTTCCACTCTGAAATTCTCTGATTCTATAAATGGAGTGCACAGCTATTTAAACTTGAACAGATCACATCCTCATAGACCTCACTTATTCTCATACATGAAATAAGAGTCAATCAGTTAGGCTAGATGGCCTTTGAGGGTCCCTACTAGCTCTAGAGTAGGAGTTCTAGACTTTTTTTTTTTTTTGGCAGTCTGGTGAAGCCAATGAATCCTTCCTCTGAATTATATTTTTAATTGCATAAAATACATAAGATTACAAAGGCAGTATGTTGAAATACATATGTATGTTCAGGCTCTTCAGGTTAAGGACCCCTCTTTTAAATCTGTGGTCCTGTTAGCACATTGGGGATAGGGGTAGGGCAGTGATCCAGTAGTCAGAAAACCCTTCCAAAAATCTTTGAGGACTTAGAAATGTGTTACTGGTTTGTCTGCTGTGATCCCAAATGAACTTTATTCTCCTGGATTTTCGTGTATATAATTTCCTATTCATTTCATAGTTAATTTATTACCAAATTAATGTTTTTTTAGCTTTGATAATTTCCATGTTAAAATTAACTTTGCAGTTTCCACCAAATCATCACCTTAGTTATTTCTTTCTTTTTTTTTTTAGTTATTTCTCTTAGCAATGAACACAAAAGGAATTCATAATCCAAAATCCTATTATTAGTTTGTTATTGTTAAGAAATATTGAGTTGTAGCCATTGCTGCTCAGTAAAGAACTTAAAACCATATTACTGGGACCAATATGTATTCATGTTAATATAAATCTTACCAGAATTTAAAATATTATCCAAACTCACCAGTTTAGTTTTTGAGGTACCTGATATTTATGAGTTAACTAGTAGATGTCTTTTTTTTTTTTTTCAGTTGAATGGTAGCCTACTTCCTATTGAATTTAAGCACTATAATACTGACTTTTCAACTGGTAATAAGTGGGGTTTTGTAAAAAGCATTTAAAAATCAGAATCATGAATTCTATAGTCTTACAGTTTGGGACAGATCTTCAAGCTTATCTAATTCAGGTAGTTGCTGAAGAAGTATCTCCTCTACAAGATTTGAGACAATTAGTCACCTATCCCAGCCCCACTCTACTTTTTATTGTATTAATACATATTTATAGAATAAAAAAGAATTTCTATAACATAGTACAATTTAAAAAAAATCATACACAAAACTGCAAATCTGCGAAGTTACCATGTAAATTTCTTTTTTCCCCCCTTTTTTCTGCTCTCCCTACCCCATCCTAGCGAAGGCTACCATTAGACACAAATGGTGTGTGTGTGTGTAAACATACACATACATACAAACGCATACCGACATGTAATTATTCTGTACTTCTGTTTTTCAGTTCTTTCTCTGGAGGTAGATGGTGTCTTTATCTGTCCTTTATAGTTAGGTATTTATGGCAGTCAAAATAACTTACTCATTCAAGTCATTCTTAAACACAGTGTCCTCTTGGTCCTGCTTATTTTGCTCTTAATTACATTCAGGTCTTTCCATGTTTTTCTAAGATCATTGAGTTTATCATTTCTTAGGACACAGTAGAATTCTGTCACAATCATTATACCATGATTTGTTCACCCATTCCCCAGTTGATGGGCATCCCTGCAATTTCCATTTCTTTGCCACCACAAAGAGAGCTGCTGTGAATATTTTGGAACACAACGGGTTTTTTTCCTTTTTCCCTTTTCCTCTCTGGAAATTGACTTAGTAGTGGTATTGCTAGGTCATTCAATAACTGTTTCAGTAACAAATTAGAATTCCAGATGGCTCTCTAAAATCATTGGGTCATTTTACAATTCCACCAACAATGAATTGGTGTCCCAGTTTTTCCATATCCCCTCTAACATTTATTGCTTTCCCCTTCAATTGTTTTAGCCAATTAGGTATAAAATGTCTCATTTTATATAATTGGGAAATAGTATGACAAAAACTGAGTATAGACCAATATCTTACACCATTTACTAAGATAAGATCAAAATGGATACATGACCTAGCTATATAGAGAGATGAGAAAATTTTTAAAAATGTAGAAGCATATTACTTATCAGACATATGGATAGGCAAATAATTTATAGATAAACAAGAGATAAAAGCAAAGTTAGGTGTAAGATGGACAATTTTGATTACATTAATAAACTAAGAAGTTTTTATACAAATAAAATAAATGTTTCCAAAATGAGAAAGAAAGCAGAAGATTGGGAAAAAATTTTATAGACAGTTTATCAGAGAAAGGTCTCATGATCAAAAATATATAAAGAACTTTGTCAGATCTGTAAGAATGAGTCATTCCCCAAGTGGTCAGTAGTGAAAGGATATGAACAGGCAGCTTTCCAATGAAGAAATCAAAAGTTTATAGTAATGAAAAAAGTGCTCTAACTCAGTATTGATTAGAGAAACAAAAATTAAAACAACCATGACACATGACATTATCCCAGCTTTTGAAGACCTTACTGTAGCAAAAGAACCCATTTCTTCCTTAGGTGGTTTAAAATTTTTAGTTTTAAGTCCTTTCTCTTCCCACCACCCCCTCTCCCATTCATTGAGAAGGCAAGCAATTTGATACCAATTATACAGGTAAAATCACTCAAAACTTTTCCATGTTAGCCATATTTTTTAGAAAGAAGAAGTGAGAAAATTATACTTCAGTTTGCATTCAGTGTTAGTTCATCAGTTCTCTCTGGTATTATACAGCATTTTTGCTTTTTCTTTTTTTTCAGAGGAGAAGGCAGGGCAATTGGGGTTAAGTGACTTGCTCAAGGTCACATGGCTAGTAAGTGTTAAGTGTCTGAGGCCAGATTTGAACTCAGGTCCTCCTGACTTCAGGGCTGGGTGCTTTATTCACTGCACCACCTAGCAGCCCCTTGTATAGCATTTTTTTCAGGGAGTCTGGACTTATTAAGGTTTTTGAAGTGAACCTGAATCTTGGCAAAACTTGTGACTTTCATCCATTGATCTTTGTTCTGCCTTCTGAGGTAAAACAGGAACAACTCTAATCCTCCTTCTTTGTAATAGCTGTTTGAGTATATGAGCAATTACCATGTTTTTCCCCAAGTCTTAATCTTTTCCAGGATCAATAGTCCCAGTTTATTCAAGTATTTCTTGTATGGAAAGACTTGGATTCCTTACTATAACTGTACTTTGTCCAGAGTGTTTTGGAGAGTTCCTAGAGCTACATAACATTCTTTGAATTGAATACTGTACCTTTCTCACTGAAGCCTAAATGAGCTTTTTTTACTATCCTTTCAACTTTTGTCTCATTGTGCTTATAGTCCACCAAAACCCACAAATCTTTTTTAGTGTTTTTTGGTGTCTTGGCTACCAAAATACAAGGCAAAACATTCCTGCCTTCAAGGAATTTACATTCTGCTAAGGGAACACACAAGTCAGTTCAAATAAATAGCATATATATAAAACACACAGTATTAGGCAAGGCAGGGAGCAGCACTGATAACTGGGGATATCAGTAAAGGCCTGTTGAATAACTTGGCACCTAATCTGAGCCTCGAAAAGGATCCAGGGCTTCCAAGAGGTAGGGAGAGGAAAGAAAGTTTGCCAAGCATTAGTGACAGCCTGTGCAAAGGCCTGGAAGTGGGAGAAGAGTATATTCCTTATGGGCAACAGGAGCAAGTAGTTCGATTTGGCTTCAATGTAGAGGGAATTGGAAGGAATGAGATGTGCACATATTCAACATAACAATCCATTTGTGGACAGATAGACTGGAGCTAGATTGTGAAGGTCTTGAAATAGCAAATGGAGAAGTTTGTATCTTGGAGGAAATAGAGAGCTACTGAAATTTCTTGAGCAGTAGAATGACATGGTGTAGGATCTTTATTTTTAGGGATATTACTTTGACTTCTATTTCGTTAGATTGGAGAGGTGAGACACTAGGTCATCAACTCCTGTGGCTCCATATATTCAGTTGCCAAATCTTAACCTTTTCTGCTTCTACAACATGTCTTGTATCCAGTTTCTTTTCTTTTCTCTAACAGTTACCGACTTGGACTCAGACCATCAGCATCTCCCAGCACAAATCATGGTACTCCCCAATGTGATCAGTTCCAGTGGCTCCCTGGTGTCTCTAGTATCAAATATAAACTCTTATTTTCAGTTTTTAAAACCATTTATATCCTGATCCTAGTCTACCTTTCCAGTCTCCATATACATTATTCCTCGTCCCACATTCTGCGGTTTAGCTGAACTGGCCCTCTCTACTCCTTATGCCAGAGGCTTCGGTGCCTTTGCTCTGGCCGGTCTGAGTGAATGTAGTGTTCTTCTGGCACAGAGAAAAAACCCTCTTTTAATGAAAAGTTTAGCTCACATACACCTTTATGTGAAGGCTTTTCTGCTTCACTTCATTCAGTAATGCCTTCTGTCTGCAGCTGCGTCCCAGTTTGTGTTCTCACTGTATGTGCTTATAATAAGCTTGTTTCCCCCATTAGAGTGTAATTGCACTGCTTGGGAGCAGGAGTTATTTCATTGTTATATGTATCCCCTAAGTGCCTGGCACATAGTAGGCAGTAACTGACTGATCTGGAGATGCCATTTAGCTGTTGAAGTAGCTTGTACAAGAGACCCTGAGGGCCTGAACTAAAGTGGTAGTAGTGTGAGTAGAAAGAAGGATACAGATGCAAGATAAGTTGTGGAGATAGAATTGACCACAAGACATAGGTGAGTGAGAATGATGAGTTGAGTGTGGTTCCTAGATTTTGCACCTCTGTGTCCAGAAAAGAAAGGCAGTACACTTACCAGAGAAAGTAAAGATGGGTTTAAGGAGAGAGAAAACGAGTTCTTTTTTGTACATAAGGAGCTTGAGGTACCTGTGTGACTTGCGGGTAATGACTACAAGATTATCTCTACATAACTGGAAGGGCTTTCAGAAGCCATCTATTACAAAACTCATTTGACAGATGGAGCCTATTGAGGTGATGTGAATTTCACCCAGGTTATGCAAGGAGGGGCATGAACCCAAGTCTTCTGTCACCAGAACACCAAGTAGTTATCTTTCCACTGTGCCAATTCAGCAGGCAGTTGGAGATGTGGGACTGGAGCTCATGCCTGTTTTTTTTATTTAAACCTAAGTAATTGTTGTTGATGATGATTTGTTCAGTCGTGTCCTACTGTGTGCGAACCTGTAAACATATTGAAGTGGTTTGCCATGTCTTTCTTCAGTGCGTCCCCATTTTACAGATGAGGAACTGAGGCAAATAGTGTTTAAGTGATTTGCCCAAGGCCTCAGAACCAGTAAGTGTTTGAGGCCAAATTTGAATTTGAATCTTGATGATTTCCAAACCTAAATATAGCATTTTGCATTTATGCTTAAGCTTTTTCCTGGATTCTGCCTATTGTGGACTTCGTGCATCCTGATTCTTTTAAGCACAGTTAGCTATCTCTTTTTGTCTTTGTTTGGCTCTGTCTTTGAATAGACATTTAGTGCCTTTCTACTGTTGAAGATGGAAATTTTAAATAAAACTTGGAACTTAGGTTTTTTTGGAGGTGTTTTTTTGTCTTATCTACTAGCTATTAGTTTGAAAGGTCCTGAGAAGTCAAGAGAATTGTTATTTCATTTTTGTGTCCCTAGGGTCTTAAGAGAGTGCCTCGAATTTGGTAAATGTTAAAGTTAAAGTTTGGAAAAAAAACCTCTTAAACTAAACAGATACAACCTTAATTTTCTCTGTCAGAGTAAACAAGGATTACATTTCTTTCCTGGACTCTCTGACTAAGGCTTTTATAAAAATAGCTTGGGACAGAGAAATGCTTTCTTATTTCTGTAACTTTTGTTAGGGATAAAACAATTCAGTTGCTTAGCTTCCTATAACTAAATGCAGTTCTGGTGCATTAATAATTAAGTTCATAGATTTCCTCTTCTCTAGCTTTATTCACATTCTGCAAGTAATATTTTACCTCCATATTTGTCTCAATATTTTCCTTTCCTGTCTATTCCCTAATTTTTTTCTTGGTTATTGGTATATATGTTTGTATGGAAGTTAAGATTGTGTTTTTCCATAGTAAAGAACAGGGAAAATCAGAGCCTGTTAGAACCAAGAGGCAACATTAGGATTTAGTTTGGTCCAGATGTGAAAATTTATCTCATATAATTAAGTTGCCATTTCCAATATATGGTCATCCTATTGAGGCTACTATTATTCATTGATTGAAAGCAATATTCTTTTGCCTAGGAGTTGGAGTGGCCTTTAAGTAATTTCAATCCAAAGATTTACCTTTTGTTAAGAACTGGTTTATAGTTAATTGAGTATTCTACTTATTTGTTGTCTTAGCTTCTCTCCTGTGTATAGTGTTAGTATGGTATGCTTAACATGGAAACTGTGCTTAACAGTGTCTTTCTTTTAATATTGTAGAGCAGAGATGTCAAACTCCCAGCTTGTCTCATTTTGAAGGAACCAAATTAAAATGTAATTGGGAAATGTTTAACAAAATGAAAATATGATAAAACATAAATAATGTTAATTTGTGATTTTTAGTATACAGCTGTAGGGATCTCTTTCTACTTGAATTTGACACCTGCTGTAGAGCATAGGATATAGAATATTCTTGGAATAAAATAATTTTAGATGGAATATTTAGTTGGAATTTTGACAAAATTAACTTGGATTTAATTGTGGTACTGCTTTGTAATTTTGTGTCTTGATCATAGGTGTTGACAATAGATAAAATTGTTCGTTTTAAATTGGCATATTTAAATAATACCATGGACATTAAACAGATTTTTTTTTGACAGAATGACAGCCCATATCAAGGCGGTGTATTCTTTTTGACAATTCATTTCCCTACAGACTACCCCTTCAAACCACCTAAGGCAAGTATTTCTCAAAATTATTGACATATAGTGATGTTTTACTTAGGAGGAAATACTTATGCATGTCCTTCAAAAATACAACTTAATAACTTAGAGTTAAAGAATTCTAATCTCATCTTTTAATTTTAAAACCAACTTTGTTGTTTGTGACAACGAACAGCAAACATCTTAATTCGTTTTTGTAGACTCTTCAAACTAAGATTTTCAACTTTCTTTAGTAAGAAAAATATCAGTTATATAAAAGTTTGCATTATAGTGAGTCTTGAATGAAACTGAAACATACATAGTCCCTAAGAATGACTTGACTTTATAGAAATGATGAGTACATTACCATTGCAACAATTAGATCCAAAGCCTAATGAATGTTATTGGTCCAAATGCAAATATTTCCCTTCCTTTTTTAGGTAATATTTTATGGTACATCATGATGGTACTTTGGGACACAGTTTTTTAGTAGAATCCCAAAAGTATTAATCTTAAACTTTCTACCAGTCCTGCCATACTAAAAATTCTCATATTACAACAATTGAGATTATTTGTCTCCAGAAGTAACATTCAACTTTTTAGCCCTTGTTAATTTGTAAAAGCTAATTTTTTTACTTGACTGCAACATTAAAGTATATGGTTAACTTTTTTTTGTTGTTGCTTTATATCTGAGTGATTGAATTAGATGCCAGTGTTAAAAATGGATTGATTTTTAGGCTTATTTAAAATCCTTTTTTGCTACTTAAGTTGGTTCATGAAAAGTCTCCAAAAATGTTGATTTATTTCAAAAGCCTTTAAATATTTTGTTCTTTATTTTAGGTTGCATTTACAACAAGAATTTATCATCCAAACATAAACAGTAATGGCAGCATTTGTCTTGATATTCTAAGATCACAGTGGTCTCCTGCTTTAACTATTTCTAAAGGTAAAAAAATAAAGTCTATGTAGCTCTTTATAGTACTTTTTCTCCTCTTCATTGATTGATTGATTGATCTTACTCAGATCTCTCAGTTAAAAGTTATTTTTGGTTACTACTTGTTCATACTTCCATCAGTCGGTGAATTTTGTCTCTACTTAAATAACCCCTTGTTATAAATTTTCTTTGGGTTTTTTAAAAATAATCTATCATCCAGAGTTCTGAAATTTGTATAGGTTGTTCTCTACTCTTTTAAACAAAATACTCTAATATTTTGACATTTCTTGTTAACTTAGCATGCAGAGTGAAAGGATCTTGAGATTTTGGTATTACCACATGTTGGTAACAAAAAAAAGACCATTCTTTGTTTTAAAAAAAATTCTTTTTACATTTACCTTCTCTTCTATTAGCTGAATTTATTTAACTTCATTCTTGGAACCAGATACCTTAAGCATTTGATCCCATTAAGCATTTCAACCACATATGCCTATGAACTTGTAAGACAGTTGAATTTCTAAAACTGAAAGCTTGAAAACTGTGTTACATATTAAGAAATTAAAGTTATACATGAATTCCTACTTACGTCATATATCATAGATTTGACTTCATTTCAACAAGTTCTGCCTGCATGCAAAACTCTCTGCTTAGACACCTTGAGAAATAAAAGGCTTAAAAAAGAAACTATGGGGAACACCTCATACTTAATCACAGATGTCCTCAATGAGTGTGTAAATACTTCTAATAATATTGATTTTCTATAGCTAGGATTCCTATGATTTTAGTATTTTTTGGTCACCTTTGTGAAGATGGGAATAGAAAGAAGAATATCTTGGAATTTGTGTATCTTTAGAGCTCACATATTTCACTGTCCTTTCCTTGACTGGAATAAGAGCTTTTAATGCACATCTTCATATGTCTTTTCCATTTCCATTTTGTTTTTTCAGTTTCATTCTGAAATGTTCCTTAGTATTATTTTGACATGTTAATTCATTTCAGTCATGTCCAATTCTTTTTCACTTTTGGGAGTTTTTTCTCGCCAGATATACTAGAGTGGTTGTGATTTTTCTGTATCTCCTAGTTTTCTTCATCTCCATTGCCTGTTTTTTATATCATAGCTTCTGCCAGTATTCCCCAAGGCTCTGTCTTTGGCCTCCTTCTCTTTCAGTTATTATTTTTTAAAATCTCAATTTGACAGATTAAAACAATAAACAGTTTCCATGTATGATTATCTATGAAGCAATTCTATGAAGCTTGCTTCTTAACACCAGTTATTCAGCCATTCCTCAATTGGTGGCTATCCCCACAGTTTCTTTACTTTTTAATTTTGATGTTCAGCACCAAAAAGAAGCATTTCTATACATAGATCAGAAAAGAAAAAGGATTTTAAACACAATTTGAATCTCCATTTTATATATTGCTTGTTTTCTTAAAATATACAACCAAATCGTATTACTTTTCAAAACTCTTGTTTATGCTTCCTTTTGAACTTCTGGGCCACTTTAAAAATGTTTCAGTGACTTGTTTTTAAATGTCCCTTATGTTTCTCCTCCCCTTCTCCCATTAAGAGCCAAAAGGAGGAGGAGAATGGAACTTGGTTAGCAACTAAGCATATTCAAAGAAAATGAGTCCACTGTGGGACATAAGCAGAAATGGTTGGGGATTCTGCCTTTCAGAAAGTTATTTTTCTTTATAATGCTGTATACATTTTTCTTCTCTCAATTCATGAATACTGCTTTAGATTCCTATGCTTTTATCTCCCCTGCCTCTCTTGCTCCTTTCATCAGGATTGTGACGTTTATTTTGTTTGCTTACAACTACAAGTGCTTCCTTAGCTCTTACCCCCACTTGTTTCCTATCTATCATTGAGATATTTTTACGACAAAGTACTGAGTATGTGTTAGGTCCTCCTCGCTGCAGTTCAGATAACAGTGAGGTTCATCCGATGCCCTACTCCCTCTTCCCTTCCTCATGGATCTCCTTTATGAGGAAGAGCCAGGGTTCATATACTTCTCCATTTTTCTTTTTTTTTGCTCTCTTTCCCTTCAAGATACCATTCGTCTTCTACATGAAACCTTCCCTGGCTCCATCCTCAGCTGCTAATACATTTCTTCTGCAAATAGCTAAATTTATTTATATTTTCTGCATAAGCTTAATATGTTACTTGTTGAAAGACTTTTCTCTAATACCTCTCACATAGTATTATTTAATATTTATTGACTTTTTTTATACACAGCTGCTTCAAAAATTCCTTTCTCGCCCACTGTTCTTTTCAGTTTTTGTGATATTATTTGTTACTGATTAGTTCTAGTGCTTCTCAACTTTTTTGAACTTTTTATGCTATATTAAGTGTAAAGCCTTTGGACTCTTATTTTAACCTTTTCTTCCCCTTTGCATTTGAAGTCATTGAGGTTTTCAGGCACGTAAATAGGAAGGATCTCTATGCAAGACCTTCCCACCATGATTATTATCATTGACTCCTAGGGAATTACTTAAGGAACAGAGTGGTGAAGTGACTTGCCTACACCTTAGAGGTGGTTCTTGAATTCGTGTGCTCCCAGCCAAATTGAGCTCTCCTATCCACAGGGTATTCCAGAAGTCTTAATGCAATTTTAAGCTTTAATAGTTTAAAACTTCTCTGAGACCTTTGAAACAGCATATATTCTGTCATTAAAGTGTATGTTGTTATATTTTGAAGGGTTTTATTCAGGTCTTTGTAGAATTTCCCTTCATCTTAATCTTTTGCATCAGATATTGATGCAAAAGTTGTAGTTACTTTTGTGGAGGCTTTTGCAGATACTTATCCATGAGTACTACAAAATAAAGTAATCAGGTACCCCCTGGAATGTTACTATTAGACATATGGTCAAACCAATTCTTCTCTTTTTTTTTTTTTTTTTTTTTTGCTTTTTTTGGGGGGGGGGGAAGGGCAGTTGGGGTAAGTGACTTGCCCAAAGTCACATGGCTAGTAAGTGTGTCGAAAAACTGAGTAAGAGTCATGTTAGAATGTCGAAAGCCATGTTGGTGGGTGTCTAAAAAGTATGATTCTTCCCACTCTTTCCCTTTCTCTCAGTCTTAGCATTACTGCAGAAACAGAAGGGCTGAGGCAGGATTAAAGGTGTTTATATTTCTTTGTTTTATGGGTATTCAAAGCTGAAAAATTCATTACTAAAATTCTCTCTATATAGGTTAATTTGCTCTCAAAAAGCAGATATAGCCTGTTGTGAGGACTGTACTTGAGGCCTTGCCAACATCGTAGAACTTGCCAGAGCTTACCTCACCTGTTGGCATAATCTTCAAGAAGCCAGAACAGCCTACATGGCGTAAGAAATGATTAAACTAGGATTTTGTGTCATAGCAAAATAGACTAAGATTACATAATGTGTTTTTTTTCTTGTGTTTACATCCTTTTATTTACTTCGGTAGCCAACTGTCAGAGTTTCAGACTTTGATTCTGAAAAGTTCTGTAGAAATATGGCTGTGACTAAAAGAAGCTCTTCGTAATATTTCTTTATCTTATTCCCACCTTATGAGTGAAATTGTAAAGCTCCAAAATGTTTTTTTTTTTTTTTACGAATTAAGTTAAGAAAGCCCTACTACATATTTTAAAGCAGTCAAGTATTATTTGGACGTTTATTTATGTTTCCAATTTATTTCTAATTTTCAGCATTCACTTCCATAAGTTTTAAATTTTCTCCCCCTCCGTCCCCAAATAGCATGCAGTCTGCTATGAACTCTACACATACATTCCTATTAAACATTTTCACATTAGTCATGTTGCATAGAAGAATGATGATGAATGGGAGAAACCAAGAGGAAAAAAAGACAAAAAAAAAAAGAAATTAGGCTGCTTTTCAGTCTATTTTCCATCGTGAGTCCTTTGGAATTGTTTTAGGTCCTTGCATTGCTGAGAAGGTCTAAGTCCATCAAAATCAGTCATCCCACACTGTGCTGTTACTATGTACAATGTTCTCCTGCTTCTGCTCACTTCACTCAGCATCAGTTCATATAAGTCTTTCCAGGTTTTTCTAAGGTCTGCCTGCTCATCATTTCTTACAGCACAATAGTATTCCATTATATTCATATACCACAACTTGTTCAGCCATTCCCCAATTGATGAGCATCCCCTCAATGTCCAATTCTTCATTCCCCAATTGATGAGCATCCCCTCACTGTCCAATTCTTTGCGAACACAAAAAGAGCTGCTATAAATATCTTTGTACATGTGGGGTCCTTTTCTCATTTTTACGATCTCTTTGGAATATAGCCCTAAAAGTGGTGTTGCTGGGTCAAAGGGTATAAACATTTTGATATCCCTTTGGGCATAGTTCCAAATTGCTCTCCAGAATGGTTGGATCAGTTTGCAACTCCACCAATGCATTAGTGTTCCAATTTTTCCATATCTTCTCCAGCATTTATAATTTTCTTGTTTTGTCATGTTAGCCAATCTGATAGGTGTGATATAGTACCTCAGTAGTTTTGATTTGCATCTCCATGCAATAGTGATTAAGAGCACTTTCTTCATGTGCTTTATAGATATCTTTAATTTCTTCCTCTGAAAACTGCCTGTTCATATCTTTTGACCATTTATCACTTGGGCTATGATTTGTATTTTTGTAAATTTGATTCAATTCTCTAGTTTTTTAGAAATGAGACCTTTATCAGAGACATTAGTTAAAAAATTCTTTCCCAGTGTTGTGCATCCCTTCTAATCTTGGTTACCTTGGCTTTGTGCAAAATCTTTTCAATTTAATATAATTAAAATGATCCATTTTGCATTTCATATTCTCTATCTCTTGTTTGGTCATAAATTCTTCCATTCTCCATAAATCTGACATAAGCTGTTCCTTGCTCCCCTAATTTGTTTATAGTATCAGTCTTTACCTAGGTTGTGTACCCATATGGATTTTATTTTGGTATACAGTGTCAGACATTGGTCTATGCCCAGTTTCTGTCATACTATTTTCTAGTTTTCCCAGTAATTTTTGTCAGATAGTGAGGTCTTAGCCCAGAAGCTGGGGTCTTCGAGTTTATCAAACAGTAGATTGCTGTAATTATTGACTACTGTGTCTTATGTACCTAACTTATTCCACTTATCTACCCCTTCATTTCTTAGCCAGTACCAAGTAGTTTTGATGATTGCTACTTTATAATACCATCTTACATGGCTAGGCCACCTTCCCTAGCATTTCTTTTTATTAATTCCCTGATATTCTGTACCTTTTGTTCTTCCAGATGAATTTTCTTATTATTTTTTGTAGCTCTAAAAAATAAAATTTTGATACTTTGGTGTGGCATTGAATAAGTAAAGTAATTTAGGTGGAATTGTAATTTTTATTACATTAGCTCAGCCTTGAGGAGCTGATGTTTTTCAGTTATTTAGATCTGATTTTATTTGTGTGAAAAGTGTTTTGTAATTGTGTTCATATAGTTCCTGCGTTTGTTTTGGCAGGTAGTCTCCCAAATATTTTATGAAGTCTACGATAACTTTAAATGGAATTTCTTTTTCTATCTCTTGCTGTCAATTGAATATCTATACAGATTGGTTTGATGTTTCAAATCAAACTGTTCTCTTTCAGTTCTTTTATCCATTTGTTCACTGCTATGTGATCCAAACCCAGATGACCCCTTAGTGCCAGAGATTGCACGGATCTATAAAACAGACAGAGACAAGTAAGTAAAGAAACTTAAGGAAAAAAGTGTAACTTTGCTTAATGGGAAAAATTATTTTACTTACTGAACTTTTTATACTCATACCATGTATGACTTTCTTTAGGAAAACTCCCAGTTAAGACCTCCAGAAGTTTAGTATTGAAATGGGATTTAGATTAAGAAAACTTTTTATTTTGAAGGGAAGATGAGCCTTTGAAAACTTTTTTTTTAAGTTTAAAACTTTAAAATAGTTAAACATTTTAATATGTTATAGATATAAGTAGCTAGCCATGAATTTTAACTTTAACCATTTTTTAAAATGATAAAATTGGTCATCTTATGTTAATCAGTGTTTACATAATTTTCATAAATATTTAATCTTTGTAACTTTGAGTATGTAGAATTCATCACCAACATAATTAGTTTTGTATTTGTGATAATTAATCCCAACTTGTTTAATTAGGTACAATAGGTTAGCCAGAGAGTGGACAGAGAAATACGCTATGTTGTAGGGTAAGGAGATCTGCACTTTATAGTGCATTTAACCATGAGTATTGTCAGCACTCGAGTGCTGCATGCTTTAAAGCACTGCATAACTAACAAAAGTTAATGGATGCAGTAGTTAACTGAATCTGTACATTTAACAGCTTGATATCTGATTAGTGTGGAAAATATAATTGAGTAGTTAGTGCTTGATGATACATATGCATGGCAGAATAATTACAGTAGTAATAAGAAATTCGAATTAAATAACTTGTCTCTTGAACAGGTAAGTAAGACAAATTTAACTAACAGCTTTGGTAGCAATGGAATGTAGTAGGCTATAAAAGGGCCTAACCAAAATTTCACTGAGATGTAGAAGTCATCAAATTTATTTTGGGAGAAATGTTGTTAATTTGGTTCAGTTAATCATAACTGTTACTACTGATCAGCATGCATGTGTATCTGTGTCACTTTGTTGTGGATCCCACTATATATTGTTTTAAGGTGCAGGTTTTTTGAAGGAGAATACTTAGACAAAAGCTAGTCGTAAATATTGGTGGAACAGAATTTTATTGAATTTATGTGAAAGCACAGGGTGGGTTATTGTTTGTTTTTGAGTCAAAGAAAAACACCTCATACCCTGTACCCAAGCATGTATACTTTTTTTTTTTAAGAGCTGTCACTATATTTTAGGTCAAGATCCTCTAGTAACATTGATGTCCCTCTGACATTTTAAAAAGTAATTTGTGGCATTTACTTCTCTTGTCATCTATTTAATTTCTGCACCATTTCTCCTCTAGTCCTTTTCTGCCTGTGTCATAGGCCTATTAATGGTCCAGAAAGTCATTAATCTTTTTAATGATAGTTGGGGGCTAGGTAACTTACCAAAGCTTATTTAAATCTTACTTATTTTTCTTTTTTGGGGGAGTGGGAGGAACCAAGGCAGAGCACTGTGTGAGAATGAGTCTCCCTGTCTCTCTTAGCCTGGAAGAACAGTTCATACATAGGCTTAATCCCAGTAATGACCAGTGCTTATTTTTTAACCTCCTGTTTTCTCATCTAAACCAGTTCCTCCACCTTGACCTGACTGGCCCTACTGTAGTTCAGAACTTTCAACTTAAAGTGATCTGCCAACCTCCCCAACAGCAAAGAACTGCAGGCAGGAATCTCCTGGTACCATGCCTGGCCTAAATAAACAGTTAAGATTAGATAATACCTTTTTGTGATTGTGTGCAGTATTATAATTTAAGCATTTTGTTTGCCAGACTTAGATATGGTGAGAAGGGTTTTTTAAATATCTTGTACAAGTTTGAACTTTTCCACTAACATAAAGTATTTTCAAATGTGGAAATACAATACTTCTAACTAATTTTAATGTGTTTTAAGTCTATTAGAAACAATAAGTGGGGGCTTTCCAAATAAAAATTTTGTTTGCCCCCGTCGCAGTAAAATAACATGAGTACCAAAAGCTCTTTGCCTTTGAATGATGTCCTCTGAAAGGATTCTGTGACTAATTTTGTGGTAATTTTCTTTTCCTTATTAAGTGTTTTAGAGAATTTTGTGACTTACTGGTTTAGAACTTCTCAAAATCTTTTCCATTATTTACAGGTACAACAGAATATCTCGAGAATGGACTCAGAAGTATGCCATGTGATGCTACCTTAAAGTCAGAATAACCTGCATTATAGCTGGAATAAACTTTAAATTACTGTTCCTTTTTTGATTTTCTTATCCGGCTGCTCCCCTATCAGACCTCATCTTTTTTAATTTTATTTTTTGTTTACCTCCCTCCATTCATGCACATGCTCGTCTGAGAAGACTTAAGTTCTTCCAGCTTTGGACAATAACTGCTTTTAGAAACTGTAAAGTAGTTACCAGAGAACAATTGCCCAAGATTCAGAATTTTTAAAAAAAATGGAGCATGTGTATTATGTGGCCAATGTCTTCACTCTAACTTGGTTATGAGACTAAAACCATTCCTCACTGCTCTAACAGATGCTGAAGATACCATCTGGGGGAGGGAGGGAGATGGATGCCAAATTGTCATATCAAAGGAAGCAACATTACTGTAGCAGCATCCATCTTGTTTAAGCCTTCCATTGTTAGAGATTTGAGGTTTCATGATATACTTTATGCTCATAACTGATGTGGTTGGAGAATTGGTACTGAATTTATAGCATCAGCAGAACAGAAAACGTGATGTATTTTATGCATGTCAATAAAGGAATGACCTGTTCTTGTTCTACAGAGAATGGAAATTGGAAGTCAAACACCCCTTGTATTCCAAAATAGGGTCTTGAACTTTTTTGTAATTTTCATTTAAATTTTGTTAGGAGGCTTGGAGCTATTAGTTAATCTATCTTCCAATACACTGTTTAATATAGCACTGAATAAATGATGCAAGTTGTCAATGGATGAGTGATCAACTAATAGCTCTGCTAGTAATTGATTTATTTTTCTTCAATAAAGTTGCATAAACCAATGAGTTAGCTGCCTGGATTAATCAATATGGGAAACAAAATCTTTTGTAAATGCAAAGTTGTTTTTTGTATATACTGTTTGGATTTGCCTCATTGTTTGACATCAAATGATGATGTAAAGTTCAATAGAGTGACTATTTTGCCGTGTTCATTTAAAGTACACAGTCTATTTCAGGTTGACACATTGATCAACTTGATGTGTGCAAAAGTTATAAGCTAATCTGACAACAGTGTAGCTGGACTGCTGCCCCAATGGCTGGTAACCCAGAGTTCCAGTGGACTGGGGACCCAGAAGTTTTGCAAAGAGTTTCTGCGGGGGTAAACTGTGTCCAGGTGCCACCCCTTCTTGTTGACTTTTTCTTCACCATGTACATTTGAAAATAGCTTAAAAATCCTAACAAGGGAGTAATAATGGGACAAATATACAAAATAAAGTACTGTTTGGTGTGGGAGTTGTCAAGAGGCTGTGTTGAAGTTACTTTAGTCATGTGGAATTTTCATACGCATTGAGGAGGATTTGTTCAGCCATTTTACATTAAACGCTTTTTTAAATGCAGCAGAGGACATCAGGAGACTAAAAATGAATGGATAAAAGTCATTGCTTCCGGGAGGGTTTTTTGGGGAGCAAGAAGCTCATTCAATAAGTGCTATCTATACCATTAGTTTATAATTTAATAGCAACAAGGGCATTATGTTGTCATTCTTCATTCTCACACTCTCATGTTCTGTTCTGAAGTTTTCGCTTGTTTTCCCTAGTTGTTTTGATTGTCCATTGCTTAATTTCTCAACAGTCCTGTACTCAGTTTTTAGTGCATCTGTGACTTCTCTCCACTCTATTTTTGCACTACTCACAGTTATGTGCAATCTTATTCCTTGTCTGAACACAGACTTGGAAAGCTAGCTGTAAAAATAAATGTGAAACCTTAATTTTTATAAAAATTTGAATATGTAGTTTGGACATGATTTGTTGAGTTAAAAGAATTTTTTTTTCTCTAAAATGAAAGTGAGATGCATGCTTTCAGAAGTAGTTTTTTTTTATATTAATAAGAATGACAATGGAAATTCATCTTAACCCAGCTAGGTTTGCTTTAAAAATTCTCTTATTGTCATTCTAAACTTAATGTTTGGCTGAATTAGTTCAAAAATTATAGAATGATGGTGGGTAGGTAACCTGTTTTGCTGAACACTTAAAGCATTTTGAAAAACCCAAATCCAATCTTTTTAAAAGCAAGATTCTGAAAAAAAATTTATTTTATTTTATTTTTGGTGAATGATAAAACCTAAGTTCTTTATACCCGCATGATTGTGAAGAGTTTCTTTGGTTTGCCTCGTAAGATTAATTTTCTTAAATGTAAAAAATACCTTCCGTATCCAGAAATTCAGTGATTAGTTTCTGGAACCAAAAGTTTGAAACTGTAGGATAAGACTTAGAATCTTAACATTCACCGCAAACTGATTCCTTAACTAGTCTCTTAAATTTGACCTTTTCAACATTAGACTTTGCAAATAGTTACACTTTAGCTCATAAGTTATTACAAGTGGCAAAGACAAGGGGTTAGGACTTTGAGCTGATAAAGAAGGTAAATTTAAAGTGCACCTTCTTTGTGAACCTAAGCCCCCACCTTTTCACAAGACAATCACTGACTTCTTGGAGAAACCATCCAGAAAGCGTTCTGGGTCTTGGAGAACAATTATGATAGAATTGGAGAAACTAGTGTGCTGTTTTAAATTCTTATTACATGGACTCTTGATATCAGTTCATTACAACCATAAACTTAAGAAGATTCCAAAAATCACAAGGAAAGGGCTGGAATGAAAATTTTAAAAAATGGCCAAATGACCACTAATTACCAGTATGTTACCTAGTGATGCAGAATATTGAGGTGCATTTGTTGAGGATATTTGCTGTTAAGTGCTGTGTTGTTCTGGATTTAGAATTGAGGGTTCAAATCTTACCTCTGCCACTTATTATCTGTGTGATTTTTTTAGGAAGTCACAGCCTCTCAGGGTGTCAATTCATTTATAAAATGAGAAGGTTGGATTAAATGACCTCTGGAGTCTCTTCTAGCTCTAACCCTATGTTCCTATGAATTTACTAACCAAATTGGATCATAGGTGATTTAGTACTGGAAACTACCATAAGTTTTTAATGCAAATAGTCTGTTTAGGAAAAATCCAGTTGGCCTTTTAGTAGTACTTAAGAGCTTTGTTTAAGTGTCTTTCTGTCTTTAAATCTTTCAGGTAAATGTTCCTGGATGCATTTGCAGTATTTTTGTGTTTTCAGAAAACTAATTTTGGGGAGGGGGAACTATTCAGAAATAGTACCACTTGAAAATGAGCTTTCACATTTAAGTATTAACTTTAGTTGTGGGTATTAAGGATAGTGTCATTGGGGTTAAAGGTGTTTCTAGTTCTAAGATTGTCTCTATACACTGTGCCATATTGCCTCTTTCACACCTATTTAATGAAGGATGTCACTAAAAATCTCATTTCACAAAGGTACCTGCAGAAGGCCTTTGACAGGATGAATTGAGCTTCAAGGAATTGTACTGTTATACATGAAGCCTGTTTTAGATTTCTTAGCTTTTTAAAAAAAAATGTAAGGGTTTTGAAGAATATTAATAATAGTAAAAAAAAAAAAAACTCCCCTAATCTTTGACAATATCCCTCAATCAGAAGATTACAATTTAGTTGTTACAGCTATATGAACTACCACATAATGAACCTTACCCAATTTAAGGTACATCCTTGAACAACAGATACAGTATGTTAAAAATAGCCCCATTAAAATTTCCTATCTTGAGCAGGAACTTCCAAGGGAGGGCTCTTAATCTTTGCTGGCATAGTCTTCAGAAATCCATGTTCATCTATTCATTCTGATACTAAAGAAGTACTTTGGTACAGAAGTAGTATCCTTGGTCCATCTTGTCACTCACCTTCAAGTTCTTTTCACATTCTTTCTCCATCTTATGGGATAACTAGCACTACTAAGCATTCCATGTTTCAGCACAAGATGTGACACGAGTAGTTATTTTTATTATATGGTGTTTAGCACCATAAATTTTAGAATATTTGAAACTGCTTTGGATAATGATAGTTTTTATTATAGCTCTTATAATAATGAGTTTTTAGTTGTCATTCAAGAAAGTTAACAGAACTTAAACATGAATAATGGGTCTTGATTTGGCTAAAGCAGTTTTAAATTTATTAAGAATGCATTTTAAAAATGTTGATTTTCAGAAATTTGATTATCTTCTGGGGAAAAATCCAGACTTAAAAATTACCACAAATACAGATTCATAACCACAAATTCTTGACAAAATGTGATTTCTTTAGTTGTTTGGAGCTTAGTTTGTGTTTTTTAGTCACAAAACTTAATTTTCTATTTTTTTTAACTGACCTTTGGTTTTGTCTGTTTAGGGAGCTCATCCTGAGGAACTACCAGTGCAGTATTTTGACAATTGTGCAACTTGGAGAGTTGCCTGGGGCACTAAGAGTTCAAGGGACAGACTGGACTTGAACCCATCTCTTCCTGACTGAGGTCAGCTCTGTTGAATTGGCCAGGCTGCCTTAGATTTTAATTGGGTGAAATCCAATCGGAACCAGTAGATTTGAAAGTTAGAAGGAACTTTGTAATCATAGTCAGAAAACCTTTATTAATAAGAGGTGACTTGCCCAAAGGTCAGAGGAGTAGAACTGGAACTAGACCCTATTCCAGTTCTCTTTGACCCTGTTGTGCTTCCCTTTGTGTATTCAGTATTGCGAACTAATGGTGAAACATTGCCGCAAAGAAATCTTCTAATTATATTGTGAATTGCAAGCCTTCTTTGTAGTTATTGCAGATTTATTTACAGCTGAGTTCTGAATTGATGAAGTTTGGAAGCAAGTATAATTGGAATTTGATTGAGGAAGATGTGAGTTCAAATCCCTCCAGAGATGCTAGCTCTGTGACTCCTAGGCATGTGACCTAACCTCTTCACCTGTTAAAAAAAGAGGGATAATACTAGCACCTACCTCACAGAGTTATTAGGAGGACCAAATGAGATGGACCAAAGCACTTTGCAAACCTTTAAGCGTTATATAAATGCTAGTATTTTGTTAAGAAAAAAAGAAAAAGGAAAAAAAAAGTGTTCAAATTACCCAAATTAAAATATTGGTTCATGGGGGGTATAGTCCACAAAGTAGACTTTTATGCTATTATTAGTTTGACCCTTCTCTAAGATATTTTAGTTAAATAATCTAGCATTCCATTAAAAGCATTCTCATTTGTAAATGGGAATATGTTAAAGCAACAAGATCTGAGCATATTTGAGGATAATTATAAAAACATCTGCAAATAAAACTAACATTCTCAGGACTCTACTAGACTTGACTACAGATTTAGAATTGGGAAGGAGTTGCCTTCTAAATTACTGAGCCTGCTTGCTTGTCCTATATTAATTTTGAAAAGATGATCCATGCCAAGGTGAAGGAGCAGAGAAAGAACTAATATTGCAGTTAAAAGTATAGCAACATCTTGAAAAACTGGTATTTTGCATCATCTGTTCTTTTTCTCTGTAATTAATGTTTTGGAAAGTGTCAGGCTTACAGTAGTTTGTTTGAATAATAAAGCTTAGGGGAGGAGAAAATTTCTCTTGATGCCCACCTCCTTCTTGAGTTTAGTAATGTTAAAAATTTTGTGCTTAAAATTTTGATTTTATTTAAAAGTTCATTTTAATATTTTTTTTCTAATGTCTGCACCCCAGATTGCTACAGCACATGTGATTGATTACCTAGATCCTTTCTTTTTATTTTCTGTTGCCTTACAAGTTTTATGTTCTCTCTCCAGTCTTTATATTAGATAATGAATTCCCACCTTCCACTTTGGTCATCATCTTTTGATATTCATCAACCACACCTACTACCTGAACTCTTCAATTAAGTAAAGAATATATACATTTTAAGAAGTAAGCATATACAGTAGTTTTTAGTGTTCTGATCCTGAAGCCAAAATTCAGTCTGTAATAAGGGTGTAATTTCTATTTTGGAATGAAAAAGACAGTATAAGAGGTTACTCATTTTTCTTTTATAATATAGTGATGATAATGAATGAACAAAGGTACAATGAGCCACATTTTTTTTATAATTATGACTGATATAGCCAGATTTCTGTCCCGAATTTATCTTCCATATCAGACGTTCTCTACTTAGCAAATGAGCACTGCTTTAGATCTGATCATAGATCAAGTAAAGCTTAGTGTCATGGAAAATATTTTTAAATTATGTATTGGAGCATTTGGTTTTCTGGATTTTATATTGCTGTTCATTTAAGTTTAAGCCATATTCATTCTTTTACCTTTCAGTCTCAGAATACAAATTCTTGTACTTTAGAGAAGCTTTGAGCAATAGTTGTGACCACTTGTGATTTAATTTTTTCCCGTTTTGAGGCAGCAAAATGAAGGTGAAGACCTGATGGCCAGTTAGTTTGCCCGTTTTTCCCTTAGCCTACTCACTAGTCCAGGTGAAACACCATTATAAAAAAATGGCTCTGTGAAGTAGTTATCATGGCTCTATATCATGTAGTATCTAATTGAAATTTCTGGAAGGAAAAATAAAGGGAGAAACCAAAAGAGCTGGGTCCTTTAACTAAAGGGAAATACTGTGAATTTTTCCATTGCTTTTTGAGTTAACCTAGAACCTTGATTCCTTCGAGTTCCTGGTGATCTATTATTTGTGGCTATATAGACTGGAAGAAAAGTATGTTAAAAAAGATGAGCTTTTGCCTCACAGAGCAGCTGAGGATCCTCACTCGAAAGTTAATGCAGTTCCCTTAGTGCTGTCTACCTGGCAATCCCTAAATCTGGGGCCTAGAGTTCGTTGTCCACCTTCAAGTGCTTGTGCAAATTACATGTGGAAACCTTCAGCACTAATTCAGTGAGCTGCTGAAAGTTAAACAGAAGACTTTAGTTTAACTTCAACTGAACCCCTTTATTTTATAATTGATGAAACAGATACTCAGAAGTTAAATGACTTGGCTAGGGTCACAGAGGTAATGACAAAGCTGGGATTCAAATCCAGGTCCCCTGACTCCACTGTTTCCACTATATTGTTTCCCAATTCTAAATCTAGTAAAGAGAGTTGTTTTCTTGCTATAGGAATCTGGGAGTAGCAATGGTTTAATTTGTGCCGTACAGAGAAACACTAACAGTGTCCAGGGTATCTTGGACTTCTGCCATGGTGGACTAGTTCACTTTGGTTCTGTTATTCAAAGTTCAGTTTCATAGTTGCACATATATTGATACCTTTCCATTTTTCAGTACTTTTGCTATAGGTGTTATGTATGGGCTGCTGGACTGGTAATGATGCTATTGATCAGCTCTTTGAAATGTTTTCTGATATCACATATATGGGAATATATGTGATATATACCTGGTACAGTTGAGAAAAAGGAAGTTTGTTCCTCTTAGTTGTTCCTTGGACATACCTCACATCCCATCTGTGCAGTGAGCACACCCCTGCCTTTTTGCCAAGTCTGCTTCAACTGCTCCTTTCATATTATTGGTAATAGAAAATCGCCCAAGCCAAGTATCTTAGGATCCATTTTGGAGATTGAAAAGTCAGTGGTTGTATAATATTCATTGTGATCATTTGCTTCTATCTTTTAAACTTCTATGTTGGTTGCATGTATCATCAAAGTGTATAGATATTGGGTCCTGGCTTCTTGTATGCATTATCCTTCTAGTATCTTAAACAGACCGGAATTGGTTCCAGTCATTGCAGACATGTTTTCTGGGTCTCCATATACCTGGGCTATGGTGTCCAATTTTCCTACTTAACTTAAAAGCCACCTTACTAGACTCAAGTTTACTCTGATGTAGTCCAGATCTAAATAATATTTGTAACTCAGTACTCTTTAAGTCCAAGCTCTTCTAGAGGCTCTAACAGCTTTTCTTAAATACCTGTTGTAAAATAACCAGGAAATAAGAGTCACTTGTGTTCTCCTTCAAAGTACGACGTGCATTCTTCATTCTCAGTCTTCCCATCACCTCTTTTCAGGAGTCCTATGTGTTTCCATGTGATGGACCCATAAACAATTTAATGAAACTCTCTCCATGTTCTAGGGAGACTTCCTTCCTTGTCTCTTACCTTTTTATTCACAGTTCTGACTTTACAAAACCCAGCTTCTTGTAGCACCAGAGCTGCATTCTTTCCATAATAAGTACATTCAACCTTTACGTGACCATTTTTCTCTGCGGTTTTAGTAGAAAATTGATCTGCCCTTTTAGCTGTCTTTTTTGGTTTTTATTTGTATATTGTGTTTTCATGGCATCCATTCTTTTAAAAAAGAATTTTAAAAAATTAACAAGTATTTATTTCCTTTAACTCCCAGCTCCTGCTTAAAAAAAAATACACTTAAAACTCTTGTAACATGCTTAGTATAACAAAAAGGAAAAAAAAAATGGCCATAATGTGCTGTTACCTTTACAGATAGAGAGTGGTTCTTTCTCACCATTTTCTATGGTTTTAGAGCCTTGAAGCTCCATTTGCATTGTGGCTTCTTTGTTTTCATTTCCGGATGCTGCTGGCATACTGTATGATAGAACTTCTAAACTGCAGCTTTCTTCCCAGGTGTGATACATAGCTTTCTCTCTTTCCTTAAATAGGGCTTTTGGGACAAAGTATCTGTATCCACATTAGGCTTACCTGGTCAGTTACGTATGCTGAATTCATAGTGCTGCTCATAGTGCATGCCTAGCGTTCCTAATCATGTCTGGCAAGCAGCATCTAAATTGGCACTGCTTGGACCACCTCTCTTCCACTAAGGTATTTACGTAACATTATGATGATAATTTGAAAATATGATTTTTTAAAATTTTGAGTAATTAGTGCTTTTAATAACATTAAAAAATTCAATGTTACAGGATGGTTTTAAATTGACATAAGGCTTAAATGCCTAAAGTAGACTCACTTTTAATACATTTGTTTTCTAAAGCAGCTCATTCTAAAAACAGATGTTAATAATTATGTACTTGTTAAGTGTATCTACTATGTCACAATTTCTTAAATCATAAACTATAAACTGAAAGGATTGCAAATTTTCCTTTCAGCGTGTTCTCTTACCAATAAAGCTGAAAGAAAATAAATAATGAAAATAAAATGTCGCTTCAATTAAATGCTGATTCCTTCTAGTCTGTAATAGGAGTATGTTGAAATGCTGTTGGACACATTTTCTCTCCATAGAAGGAAGAATCATATCAATTTGATTTAAAGACTTGAAGAATACTATGATACTTATATCTCACAAACCTCACAGTTTGTAGCTCATATTGGCTGGAACTCTCCATTACGTGATAGTCATAGCAACATAAATTTCTCTTCATTAAAATACTTCCATGTACCTTAATTCATATGCTTTCATAGCCAATAAGATTTAATTGATGAATACTAGTTACTATCAATATCTAGTACTTAGACTTTGTTATAAAACCAATCTTTCTTAGTTGGAGAAACCTTTATAAATTCCAAATAACATCTTGTCATATCAAAGGACAATCACTTTTTATCATGTGCTATTTAGAAGCATTGTAACAATGTATCCCAAACCTAATTATGAAGGACTAACAAGTTTTAGTAGTGTTTCTAGTGCCACATTAGATTAAATTTCAGAATTTAAATTAAAGTGGAAGGTCTTATAGAAAAAACTACTTGGGTAGTCTGAAAATCATGTGTGTGTGTGTGTGTGTGTGTGTGTGTGTATGAGAGAGAGAGAGAGAGAGAGAGACACACATTGTTCCCAAAGATAAAACTGAAATCTTCAGTTCTAATGTTAGAATTAGGTTGTTTTGTTTTTTAAAGAATTTGATTTGATCAAACTGTAAATCATGATCTTATCGGGAAGGCTCAGCCAAATGTTTTCCTTTGGCTACCTAGACAGAAATCTGGAATTCTGATTATTGCTGATCATTGATAGAAGCAAATGTATACAGTATTTAAACCTAAAAGACTGAATAAGAAAAGGCTATTTTAAAAAATATATAGCCCTTTTAAATTATATCTCTCATTTTTATCAAATTAGTTTTCTTCCTATTCCTTTGGTAGAAATGAACTGCTTTCTGTTTTTCCAGTCCCACCTGCAGAGTGATCTTGATACTGATAAATACATTTTTATTGTCTATATTCTAGTTTGGTGAGGGTGAGCCAAAGAAGATAATAGATGGTAGCCAGATAGACATATATAGAATTTGTTCATTTGCCTTATAACTCAACTGTCTGTTTCATCTGTCTGTCAACAAATCTGGTCCATTTGCCTTTCTATACCTGTCTTTTTTCCACTCAGCTTATGGAAGGCAGCATGGTATAATGGATAGAGGGCTTCTCTGAGAGACAAAGCCTAGATTCCTGCTTCTGACCTGTGCTGGCTGTTGGCAGCTCTTAAAAATAGTCTGTTGCAGAATGTTTACAGCTCTGCATTGGTAGGAGTGTCCTACAGTAAAGAAATCACTGGTCTGAACCAAATGCAGTTCCCTGAAATAAACTACCCAGAAAGGCTGCCATGCTTTTTACCTCTCTCCCTGTACAAAAGCTCCCAAACTTTCTAGTACAAGTTCGTAAATTTTGCACTTTAGTATTAAACTCACAGTAGTATGCACACTTTGGAGAGTGGGTTAAGTTGAAATACAACTCAAAATACTCTTGAAAAAAAGTTTTTATTCAGAATTTAGAAAAAATAGCTCGTTTCTTTCCTAAATCTACACATTCTTGGTCTGCCGCCCCCCACTTCCACCTCCCCACTCCCCGAAAAAAAATCTTGGATTGTAGATTGTAATACATTTGTCTTGGCTTTGTTTTTATCATTTCTGTGTATAGTTGCCCCTAGGCCACCCCTCCTCTCCAGCAGAATACTTCCTTAAGTCAATCAAAAAACGGCAAGTAGTGTTTTCATTATCTTGCTTATGGCTGAGATTCTACTCACCTATTTCCAGATTTTTTTTTCCATTCACTTCCAGGTTGAGTTTCTACTTCTCTAGCTCCCAAACCCACTGCCCTCATTATTCTTAGCATTTGACACATGGAGAGTCCATCAGAATGTGAGACCACCCTAATTTCTTAGGGAAACGTGTTACTTGTCAGTTGAAAGAGTTAGTGACAATTGATAGTCAACAGTCCAGTAACTTGGCTAAGTTGGGCCTTTTCGACAACCTGTAAATGGAAGTGGGGGAGGGAGACAGCTCTGCTATTCTGTAATTCATCTCCTTTATGGAGAAACATGTTCTCTATGACCATCTTTGAAAATGAAAAACACCACAAATTCTTAGTCTACCTGTATTTTTTTTACCTTTCTGACTTCAATCCCTTTCAAGCCCTCATTCTCAAAAACAGTTAAATGTTGATGAAGTAGGATGCAACTAACTGTAACTTTCCAGTAGCTGATTTTTTTTACTTAATTTTTTATTCCATTTTTAGGGGAAAGAAAATACCAGAAAACAAGGAAGGTTTGAAAAAAAGCACCTTTCAGGGCATATCTTGGAATTAGTACAGATTCAGCTCAATGTATACCTTTTATGAGACTACAGCGATAAATGAGAATCTTAATCGAAATTCAAGGTGTTCATTCCCAGTTAAAATTATGTCATCAAGAATTAAATTAAGTTCAGCAGATGATAATTAGCAAAGTGTACAAATACTGTTAATTTGTTTATTACGAATAATAACTTGCCTCTGTGTAGTGCTTTAAAGTTTGTGAAGTACTCACAACAGCTCTAGGAGACGGGTGCTATTATTATCTCCATTTTACAGCGAGGAAACGGGCAGACTGGTTAAATGACTTGCCTAGGGTGACACAGTTAGTAGGCAAAGCTGGATGTGAACTCAGGTCTCTCCAACTCCAGGTCCAGTGCTCAATCCACTGTACCACCTAGCTGCCTCTTAATCATTAATAAACATAAACATTTCGGTATGCCAAGAACAAAAAAAAGGGATTGTATATGAACCTGTGAACTTCTGTTATGTACAATTTTAAAAGCTATATTAAATTTAACAAGATAAATAAATTGTCCTGTTTGTGTCCCCATTTGAACTTTTTGTTTTCTTTGTATTTTGAATGCGTTTTTGATGCTCCTTCTTTCTTTCCTTTCCACCTTCCACCTTTCCCCTCCCCTTCATCCTTCTTCCCTCTTCTTTCTTCCTTCCTCTTCTCTGTCTTTCCCTCCCTCCCTCCTTCCTTCTCTTTCCCTTCTTTCCTGCCTTCCTTCTCTCCTTCCTTCTCTTTTCCTTCTTTCCTGCCTTCCCTCCTTCCTTCTCTTTCCCTTCTTTCCTGCCTTCCTTCTCTCCTTCCTTCTCTTTTCCTTCTTTCCTGCCTTCCCTCCTTCCTTCTCTTTTCCTCTTTCCTTCCTTCCTTCCTGCCTTCCAGCCTTCCTGCCCTCTTGCCTTCCCTCCTTCCCTCTCTCCCTCACACTACCTTTACCCCAACTCTTGCCTAGTAATAGTTTTCAGAAACACTTTAAGGACTTCACTAAGTACCCCTTCTGAGATCTCACAGAGGTATGATAATGACTCATGTTCTCAGTTGCCTGTACTAGCAAGAACATCATCTCTGGAAGGTTAATAAATTTGAAAAAGCACCAGGGCCAGGGGCAGACCAGCCTTACTGAGTTTAAAGGGGCGTATCACCAAGTTCTGTACAGAGTGATGACTTGTTTGGCTATCACAATTTCTGAAATTCATTTACTAAATCATGGACAAGTTGAAATATGGGTCAGTCAGATGATAAATCCTTGAAGTATCAAAGCAATTTTGAACAAATATAGTTGAAATATAAAGAATTAACATCAGTTAACCAGAATAACATATCCCCACAAGCTTAGAATCAAAGAACTTGAGCCCCATTTCAGGACTAACAAATCTTTAACTATTGCAATACTTTACATGCCTGGCCTATGTGCTTCAAGACATGGCTTTGCTTCTTAGAATTTTGCAAGTGCTGCTACACACCTCGGTCTGTGGAACACGCACACATGTGCATATATGTATTCATGTATGCCAACAGATTTGTACATAGCTATGTGAAGGTTTTTACTCCCCTGTTTAGAGTCTTTGTATACTTTTTTTTATCATTTCATCTTTCCTTCTGCCTTATAAACCCTAATCCTGTTCTTTGTCTTCACTATGACCTCTAGTGCCTTCACTCCTCGGTTCTTTTCCCAGATCATTACACCTCCAATAGTTATCCCCTGTCTTGACCCCTCGGAGAACCACTTCATCTTTACACTAGCCTCTTCTTTCCAGTCCTCTTCCACTTTATCCTTATACAAGCCTTAGCCTTGGATTACTCCCACCATCCACTGCCTTTCACCTCTTTTCATGGGGCAGTACAAAACTGGAGAAAAATCCCAAAATTGTGTTTATAGGGTCCACTACAAATTTATGTTACTAAATCTCTGCTGGCCCCCTAGATGGCCAAGTAATTGTCTTTTTTGTCTTCCCAAGTGACTTTTCCATTTACCATTGAGATTTTTCCAAATCCTTTTATCTTTCTTCAGACCTCCTATAGACCCCTCCCCTCTTTCTCCTTTCACTGGTCTCATATTTCACTGAAAAAAATGGAGGCCATTCAGTGGGAGCTCCCTCTTCCCTCATCTAGCATCCAGATACCTTCTCCCACTTTCTTCTTCACCCCTGCTTCATGTGTTGGAGGACTCTTTGCAGAGTCAAAGCTGTACACGCACGTGGTCTCTTTCCAATCTGTCTTCTCCAACAGATTCAGATCTCTTATCATCTCTATTCTCTTACCAATGTCTCCCTTCTTGGTTGCTTCCCTCCTGCCTACAAACTTCCCATGTCTTCCCCCATTATCAAAGACAAAAAGTTCACTGGATTCATCCACCCACATTGTCCATCATCCTCTGTCTCTCCTCCCTTTTTGTGACTAAACTTGTTGAGAAAATTGTCTATACTCAGTGCCTTCACTCCCTCTCTCCTCGCTGTTGTGGGTTTTCTGTCGTCTGGCTTCTGACCTCATCTTTTGCCAGAAATTCCTCCTGCCAAAGATACCGGTAATCTTTTAATTGACAAATATAATAGTCCTTCCTTAGCCTCATCCTTTTCTGACCTCTCCAGGTTTTGATGCTGCCAAATCATTCTCTTCTCCTCTCTGTAAAATTAGGGTAGTAATAGCACTCACCTCCTGGGGCTGTTTTAAGGAGAAAAGAAGGTATTTGTGAAGTGGCGATGTAAACCTTAAGGTATTGTGTAAATGCTACTAGCCATTGGCCTCTTTGATACTTACTTCTCCCTAGGTTTTCATGACATGACTCTCTCGGGGTTCTCCTGCCTGTCTGAGCTCTTCTCCTCCTCTGTGAAATCTTGGTCCAGATTACACTTAACTAATGGCAGCTGTCGCCTTTTTCTCTTCTCCTGTACTCTTGTTTGGTGACCTCGTCAACTCCTGGGGATTCAATGATCATCATGCGTGTGATTCTCAGATAATCTTTTTCCAGCTCTAACCTCTCTCAACTATATTGAACATCTAAAACTAAAAATGTTTCATAGATGTCCTAAACTCAAATATGTCTAGAATTGAATTTGTGATCTTCCCTCCCACGCCCTCCTTTTTACCTAATGAAAGGAACCACAATCATCCCGTCACCCAGGCTTGCTTCCTGGGTGGCATCTTTGACTTTTCAGTCTCGAAGTCTGTTGCTAAGTTCTGTTGATTCTACCCAGCATTTCTTATATACTCCCTCTTCTCTCTCTCACGACCATGGTGCAGGCCCTCCTCTCCCCTCATAACGGGACTATTGCGATTGCCGCTGGTGGGTCTGCCTGCATCAAGTATCTCTATATATATTCCAGTCCATCTTCTCAGCCACCAAAGCGGTGTTTCTTCAGTGCAGGTCTTACTAGTTCACACTCGTATTCAATAAATCTGTTGGGCAAACCCTAGACCTTCCCATTAGACCCGTATTGTTATAATCATTCCCTGCAGAGGGGGTGCCAAGATTCATGTCCCTTGCTTCCCCAAGCTATGAATTTCTTTTGCTAGAAGGGATTCTCATCTTTCTCTAGGAAGCATGCTACTCAGGAAATCTTCCTTTAATTTGGGGTTACTTATGGTTCCCTTTTACCCCCAGGATCAAATATAAATCCTCTGGCTTTATCCTTCTGAATCTTGTTGCCTCCTCCCTTCCCACTTTTCCAAACTTTTCTCCCCCTCAGGTAGTCTGAGATCCTGTGATATTGACCTCCTTGTTGTCCCTCCTACAAAACACTCCATCTTCCAACTCTGTGCCCTTTAACTGGCTGTCTCCCATGCTTGAAATTCTCTCCCTCCTTGTCTCTGACTCCCTGGCTTCTTCGAAGTCTCAGGTAAAATCCCACCTTCTGTAAGAAGCCTTTCCCAGTGCCCCTTCATGCGTGTTCCTTCTTTCTGAGATTATCTCCATAGTTCATCTTGCATTCTGTCTTGTTTGTTCATAGTGGTTTCTGTGTCATCTCCTCCATTAGATTGTAGGCTCCTTGTGGGCACGGTCTGCTTTTTACTTTCTTTGTTTCCTTAGCACTTTGTGGACCTTGCCACATAGTAGGCAGTTAATAAATGCTATTTGATTGACAACTGGAAGTTTATTCCCCAGTTGTCCCTACAGAAAGAGTTAGTATTTTTCATGTAGAGTCTTGAGCCAAAAGCAAAATAATGAATTGGTGAGTGAATGAATGAATGAATAAATAAATAAAAATAAGCATCTCTATAAGACCTTTGATCCCTCATTTGGGTGAATAACCCCAGGCTATTCTCCTGGAGGTGGTCAGAAAATCGGTATTTATGCCATAGTAATCACCCTCCCTTGCTTTTTTGCTTTGACCTCTAAAATCAGATGAATTCACCCACTCTTTTCCCAATAACAGCCCTATAGAAAATGTGTCTTCTTGGGCCCTGATAGCTCATAGCACCTGCCATCATAGAGAAGACTCTCTCCTTGTTAGGGTAAATGAGGAAGCATTCAGGTCCCATACTCTTATTCCCCTCAACCAGTTACTTATACTCTAAGATCCCATCTTGTAGATTTGAATGAGGGGGTAACAAGATGAATGAACGCTTGCTCCAAAAATTACTATTGGAACCTTCAAAAGGAGAGAACATCTTTAACATCAGAGATGGGAATTTACCTATGCCAAAAGGGATTCTGGGATGATCCCAGACTGTGCCCTTCTGCCCAGAGAAGGGAGATTTCCTGGGCAAAACCAGCCTCGGGGATCACCTCATAAGTAACCCCAAATTAAAGGAAGATTTCCTGAGTAGCATGCTTCCTAGAGAAAGATGAGAATCCCTTTTAGCAAAAGAAATTCATAGCTTGGGGAAGCAAGGGACATGAATCTTGGCACCCCCTCTGCAGGGAATGATTATAACAATACGGGTCTAATGGGAAGGTCTATGGTTTGCCCAACTACTAAAATATGAGTGATTTGGGAGGGAACTTTATGGGTTCCTTTGGTGCTTTATATATTTCTGTGTAGTATTCTCTTATGTATCCCTAACTGAAACTTACACAGTGGGGTAACCATTTGTAAGTTCAGGGGTCTGAACTCCTAAAACCATAGTGTAACAGTTCCCACTGGTATAGTTCCCTTTACTAGTCAACCAGAAGAAACCATTAGCTCAAAGCAAATAAATTTGTTAATTTGACATAGCAATATCAGAAGCTTCAAAACATTTCTCCCCATAAATCTGATATGGTTTTTTTGTTTGTTTGTTTAGTCATTTTTCAGTTGTGTCCAACCCTTTGTTACCTCATTTGGATTTTCTTGGCAAAGATACTGGAGCAGTTTGCCATTTCCTTCCCTAGCTCATTTGAGAGATGAGGAAACTGAGGCAAACAGGGTTAATTGACTTCCCCAGGGTCACACAGTAAGTATCTGAGATTGGATTTGAACTTAAGAAGACAAATTTTCCTGACTCCAGGCCCAGTACTCTTTCACAAATACAGCATCAGGGCAAGAGTAGGCACATAGAGTGCTAATGAGACACACATGTAGGAAATGCCTAAGGACATGACTCCCAACACTGCAAAGCTTAATTGTCCTTTCTCTTCTTGTGCTGTAGCAGGAAAGCAATTCACATAATGGTCATGATCATGTAAAATAAAAGTACACTGGAATTCTTTAGAAGGCCAAGTAATACACTCCCACCTTTCAGCAGAATAGTATAGGTTTTGGAATGAGACATCACGTTTTTGAACAAGGCCCCTGTAATGATTTGATTTATTTTATGATTCTAATTTGTCACAATGGAGGATTCTTTTGGACTGCTGGGGAGTGGAGGGGCAATCATAGGGCAATTACAGTACTGTTTTTCCAAAAAGAGCATCAATAGTTCATTTAAAAAGAGATGAGGGAGAAATTTTTTCCTGGAGAAAAACTCCAAGTGAGTGTGGGATATGAAGTAAAGTTGTGACTGATTTTTGAAATATTATATGTGGATAGTTGTGCATTTTTAAAACCCTGGACATCATTTATAGATGTGCACCATGGTAATGACAAATGCTTCTGTATCCGAATGAAGAAAGAAGGCTTCAGCTCTTTGCATGTGGGGAGAAGCACAGCACACCCCTGCCTCCTGCAGTAGAGAGGTACCATCATTCTCCACTGGACATACACTGTACAGATACCTAAATATAACATATGTGTGGTCAAGGGGTTATGTGTGCCTCTGCCTTTTGCTTCTGGGATCACTGCTAAAGCTACTGCTATCACTTGGGCTTGAAAAATTCTCTCTCAGGATCTCTGTACTCAGACCACATGGGCCAGGTCATGCAGCCTCCATGAGCTTCTGCCCTGAGACGATAATTATGAGTTCCTGTGTGAGAGAAGGGCATAGTCACTCACCACTCCCCATCCCACCCTGCAGGATAGCTGTCTTAGATACTATGTTCTGGTCTGTCTTCAGAGGGCCTGAGAAGTGTCTCCTTTCAGCTCCTAGGACAAAAGTCTGTCTGCCTGAGATGCTGTCACACAAAATCTTTGGGGTAGCTTCAATCCTTGGAACAGAATCAGGAGCTGTCAGTTATCCCACTGTAGATACCCATACTCAACAGTGAGATGTAGTCAGATTGATGAAGAGGGAAGAGGACCCTCAATCCATGTCCTTTACATTATCATAAGTTAGAAACTGCCTTTTATGATTTTATTCTGTAATTTGATTCTTCCTAATTTATCAGTAAGTTAGTGTGGCTTTAATGTGGCTTAAACAAAAAGGACCAAATTACTTTGATCAATTATACTTAAAGTTTTATTAAAGTGTTAAATTAAAAAAAAAAATTGAACTCTGAGTTCATCTAATTGACAGTACTTAGGTCCATCACTTATAAATGCATGCCACCTTTCCCCCTTATCTCCAATATTATTGTCATCAAATATTTTTCCCTAAGTATTTCAGCATTTTAGAAAGGGTCAAAAGTATGCTTTCTATAAAAATTCAGATATTTTAAAAAAAAACAGCTTTATTTAAAAGCTCATTTGTGTTTTTCTGTTTTCTCTGTTTATTTTTAAGTTAATTCTGAGGTTTTACTTCTGCCCAACAAACGGGCAAATGTGTCAAGTGACAGAAATGTCAGTGTTGTAAGGATATTGAAAGATAAGGACACTAGTACATTGTCGATGGAGCTATGAATTCATCCAATATTCTGGAAAGCAATTTGGAATTACAATAAAGTGACTAAAAGGGCCACACCTTTTGAGAGCTGACTGCTAATTGGTACTACACCCCAAGGGGGTCAGTGACTAAAGGGAAGGTCTCACATACACCAAAATGTTTGTTTCAGAAATTTGTGACTAGGAAAGCGCTAGAAACAAAGTAGATGCCCTTTGATCAGGGAATGAGTAAACAACTCATGTGTGAATGTAATGGAATACTACTGTGCAGTAAGAAGTGATGAATATGAAGAAGACTGAGCAACAAGGGAAGAATCATATGACCATGCAAAGTGAAGTAAGCAGAACCAGGAAAATAATATTTTTGCCCACAATGTAAATGTAAAGATGAACAACAAAAAAATTGGAACTGAATGGTGCATAGTTGGTTGTTAAATGACCAAACTTGGCGCCAAAAAAGATACATGAGAATGCCACCTCTCTTCCTTCTTTGTAGAATCAGGAGGGTTCAGAACACTAGAAAATGTCAAGCCTGATTGATGTACTGGGTACTTTTAACTTCTATGTTATTTTTTAATATAAGGGCCCTCTGATAGGAGGAAAAAGTAAGGAATACGCTGGAAACGTAGTCTATATAAAAACAAAAGCTATCAATAACATTTTTTATCCATAAAAGAAAGTTGATAGTTTACTTAATAGAAATCATCTAGTAGCATTTTAATTAAAATTCCCCCAATGGTCCCTGCTCTTGAACTGCAATATAAATATATCCGGTGCAGAGTTCCTAGAATTGAGATCTTTCTACTATCCCACACTGCCCCTATATTGAATGCAGTAGTGTACTGGTAAATAAATGTTTAACAATAGGCTGGGGGAAATATACCTCTGTCACACTTTGATGTCTAATATGCATTTTTTCCACTGCTTTCTCAGGGATTGCCAGTTTTGCAAGTGTAAATGTTCAAACAAAATTTAACAATTGGCTCTAGTAAACTTGCTGGCTCCAGCACACTCGGGATTGTATATAAAAAACAACTGCTGTACAAGATATAATTTAAAGCTACACAAAAACAAACAAAAAATTCCAGTTTCCTTTCTAGCTTCCCTTCTGAAAGGCTGGGTCTATTCTGTTTTATTTGGAACCGTAAGATGCGGGCTGAGAAGGAAGAGAAAAGCAAGTTGGGGAAGACATGGTTGGGAGGCAATTTAAAGCACATTTTCTCTAGGAAACTTTTTCTGATATTCCCAGCTCCTATTGCCTTTACTCCCAAACTACTTTGGATTTAACTATTAATTCTCTTCTTTTTTGTTCTGTATGTACTTATGTATATGTCCACTGTCTCCCCCATTAGAATGTAAGCTCAATAGGGATTATTTCATTCTTTGTCTTGGCAAATAGTGGGTTCTTAATAAATGCTTGGGACAGCTAAGTGGGCAAGCCTGGAGTCAGAAGAGTCATCTTTCTGAGTTTAAATCTGGCCTCAGACACTTACTGTGTGACCCTGGGCAAGTCACTTAACCCTGCTTACTGCAGTTTCCTCATCTGTCAAATGAGCTGGAGAAGGAAATGGCACACCATTCCAGCATCGTTGGCAAGAAAATCCCAAATAGGGTCAGGAAGAGGCAGAAGCCTCTGAAAACGAGCGATCAACAGTAAATGCTAGTTGATTAATTGATTGGAGTAGCCAGGTTACCCTCACTGCTCCTCTCCTACCCCCTATTCTGTTGTCCTCCTGTTTGCCTGGATTCCTCCGTGCCCGACCCCCCACCATTCACCTCCAGCCCCCTTAACAGAACCAACCCATTCCTCCAAACTGTCCACACTACCCCCACCAGCATATTTCTAGCAGTAGGAAAATCAAACTGCATTAACTGACAGTTCATTTTTTTTTAAATCCGCAAAGGCAGTAAGTAGATAGTAGGATGAAAATATTAACTTCAAAATAAAAAGTTTTGCCTCCGTTGACGCTCGTGGCACTTGTCGTGCTAGCCAAGCCATCTTCACCCTATTCAAGGGTTTTTAAATTTGACTTAGGTGGCACGGTGGATAGTATCAAGCCTGGAGTCAGGAAGACTCAGCTTCCCAAGTTCAAATCCGGAGCTCAGTGACCCGCTTTGCCTCACCACCATCTGTCAAATGAGCTGGAGAGGGAAATGGCAAAGCACTCCGGTGTCTTTGCCACAACCGAACTGATTTCAATATATGTAAGTGCTTTCCTTTGTCATCCTCTCTGTTTTATTTTATGCATTTAAAAGTATTCTGGGAAGGAAGCCATACCGGCAAAGGAGGCCAGGCCACTAAAGAGGTGCAAAACTCATAGGCTGAGAATAGGGTGCCTCTCCTCCGGGAGAAGCGGCCCAGCAGGGCGCATGCGCCCTGCGCTCAAATATGCCCCAGACTTCCCTCTGTGTAGCGCAAAAAAAACTTTAAAAAGCGGTTCTGTGGCCTCGGCTCAGCTGACCCCAGGGGGCGGGCCGGGAAGGTCCCAGGGGTTCCAGTGGCTTCTCCAGCCTGCTGCGCGGGTGCCCGCGATGCTGCCCGGGCCGCAGGCGAGCTGCCAATGCCTCCTGCTGCTGCTGCTGCTGGCGGCGGCCTCGCCCGGGCAGAGCCGGCTGAAGTCCGCCGGCTTCAGCTTGGCCGGCAGCTGGCTTGTCCGGAGCCAGGACGGCTCCGTGGCGCTGCAGGGGCAGGTCCCGGGCTCCGTGCACAGCGCCCTGCTCCAGCACGGCCTGATCCAGGTACGGGGCGGCGCGCGCGCCCTGGACGCTGCGCCTAGGCGGGGCCCACGCCCGAGCTTGTCACCCCCTGTCCCTTCTGCCTCTCCCCAGCTCTACGGAGGAAACGTGGCCCGAACGGGTGGACGTCCGAGACGCTTCAGCCTTGCTCCCGGGCGTTCCACTGGGAACCGAGGGAGAGCAGGCGGACGCTGGAGGGAGGAGGGGAAGCGGGGGCAGGAGGGGAGGATCTGAAATCAACCGGGTCACTTTCTGGTTCTGCAGAGTGAGAGCAGATATTGAGCACTGTAGGCCCGTACGGCGCTTTGTGAGAGAGAGTGGAGAAAAAGAGCTGCCTAGGGGAGCCCTGGTCAGAGTGGATGATTAATTACTGCTGTAAATAGTTACAAGGTGTGGGTTTTTAATCACCACCACCACCGAACTTGCACTTTACGCCCCCCTCCCAAACTCTGAATATCCCAGGTGAAAATAGTTTTGTTTTAAAATTAACTCGGTATAATTTATAACCTAGGCTTTTTGTGGGGTGGTGGTGGTAGTGATGAAAATTGAACAGGAACAGAAACAGTATTACCAAAGAAATGATTGTAAAAATGTTTTGCTAGGGCTTTTTTTTTTCCACTTTGGAAATTTTACCTTTTTCCCTGGGATTTAGGTGACTTTTCTTTTTTCTTTAAAACTTTTCACCAAACTAAATACAATGAAGAACAGAAAACAGCGTCAGCACGAGAACGACAATGAAAACAGTGGATAGTGGGAATGATACAAAGCTGAGGTTTGGCCAGCAAGTTCTACAGTAGGATAAGGGGACAAGGCACTCATTCTGTGACAGTATAAAATTGAACTTGTTCATCAGGGGATCGAGATGGCAAAGGGAGGAGAGTTTAGCAGGTGCAGGCAAGATGGCCTAGGAAATGCCCTATATCACACTGCCTCTCCTTTATCGTGAAAGGCCCCAACCTACATCTGGATTATTCTCTTAAAGATTTCGTTGAGTTGGGGAGGTGGTCAGTATGGGCAATAGTTAATTGATATTTCCTTGGTTACCTTTTTTTTTCAGTTATGATATATTTGTGGTTTGTTACTCTTTTTCCGCCAATCACTTGGTATCCTTTTTTCTTTTAGATATATCGGGAATCAAGTTTTCTGATTTGGTGCTGATTTTGACTTTCACTTTAACACATCTGTGGTTTGAATATAAACAGTTGATTAAGCAGTGACTCTTACATCAATCACTTGTTATTTCCTTTCCGTTAAAATATAACAAACTTTGTTCCTTTTTTTTGTGGTGACTTTTTGGCGTTTGGAATGAATATTTAGCATCTTCCAACCTTTTCCTTGAGGAATGTATTTGTGATATATAGGTGTAAGACTTTTTTTTATGATATATAAGCCTTTGGCCTCTCTTGTGTTACTCCTGAACAGCTTTTTTTTTTTTGAAACAATGTATTAACATTTTTTCTGTCCTCTCTTTTGCATTTAAAGTCACCAAATATTAAACTACACAATGGAGTTGTATTATATGTCCCTTTAATTTAGCAAAGTCAGGTATATGGACTTGGAGAGAAAGAGAGAGAGAGAGGAGAGAGACAGAGAGGGGAAGAGAGAGAGAGAGAGGAAAAGAGGGAGAGAGACAGAGAAAGAGAGAGAGACAGAAAGAAAGAGAGAGAGAGGGAGAGAAAAGGAGCGGGAGAGAGAGACAATTTTAAATAGTAGAGTCATCTCCCGACATTCTACTCAGTGAGCATGTCTTTGCTTACTTTTCCAATAAACTTACAGACCCCTGCCATACTCCCTTTGACCACCTTTTACTTTCTTTTCCCTCTTGGTGAAACAAGAAACATGTTGGGTGGTGTAATATTCCCTTATTGTAATCACACTCTGTTGTGAAACCTGTTCTGAATTCATATAGGTAGTTATTCAGTTATTTTCAGTTGTGTCTGACTCTTTATGACTCCATTAAGGATTTTCTTGGCCATAATACTGGAGTGGTTTACCATTTCCTTCTTCAACTCATTTGGCAAATGAGAAAACAGGCAAACAGTTAAGTGACTTACCCAGGGTCAAACAGCTAGTAAGTGTCTAACATCAGATTTGAACTCAGGAAGAGGAATTTTCCAGAATCCAGGCCCAGGACTTGATACACTGAGCCACTTATCATCTGCTTATCTGTCTAATACCTAACCCAAAATTCAGGTTTCACTTAAAAAAAAAGTTTAAATTTAAACATTATTAACTTGATAGGTAACACTCAAAAAAACCCCAACCCCAAGAATTTAAAAGAAAAAAAGAAAAACATTTGTTAAAAAACTTTAAAAGACTATATATAAAAAGAATATAAATGTCAAATTACTCCACAGTAACATTTTAAAAAAGATTTGTATGTTAACTTTGACAAAAGTATATTTTTTACTTCGATACCTTTTTGTGCTACTTTAAGGGATAGTGTCTGATATTTACCTATCACTTTAAAGTTAGCAAAACATTTCTGTTATCCCCATTTTATAGGTGGAAACTGAGACTCTGAGAATTTTGGTAAATTTCTCATCATGCCGATAATTTGGTCTTAGGCAAGAATCATTCTCCCATCTTTTGACTTATCCGTATTCACTGCATCCTGCTCTTTCTGCAACTGAATGGTACAGTGAGTGAGTAGAGCCTGAGACTTAGAGTCTGGAAGACCTGAGTTCAAATGCTGCTTCAGATGCCTACTAGTATGACCTTGGGTAAGTCACTTTACCTGTTTGCATCAGTTTCCTTATTTAGATAATAAAAACACCTATTTCCCAGGGTTATTGTGAGAATCAAATGAGATGATAGTTATAAAGTGCTTAGCACAGTGCCTGGCATATAGTATATTTAATATAGTATATTTATATAAAATATTAACTGTTATTATTGTTGTGATTTCTTCTATTTTTATTTGAAATTTGTGACTTTCTTCAGTTACTTTAATAATAGTCCATATGTTATTTTCTGATTCTGCTTTCTTCACGATATATGACTATATACAACTTTCCGTGTTTCCTAGTAATCTTTGCATTTGTCATTTCTTCTTGAGTCATTTCAGTTCTGTCTGACTCTTTGTGACTTGTTTGGAGTTTTCTCCAGCTCATTTTATAGATGAAGAAACTGAGGCAAACAGGATTAAGTGACTTGCCCAGGGTCACACAGGTAGCACGTGTCTGAGGCCAGATTTGAACTCAGAATCAGTGTTCCTGACTCCAGGCCTGGCATTTTATCCACAGCACCACCTAGTTACACCTGTCATTTCTTATAGTGTCATAATATTCTTTTACATTTGTATACTACAGTTTGTTTAACCAATCCCTGACTATTGGTCAAAATGGGTTGTTTTCTTTCTTATCGTTGCTGTTACAAATAATGTCACCATGCCCGAACATGCAAATCTTCTCTCTCTGCCTAACCCCTTCCATAACATCCTCAAGGCAATAGCCCTAATAGTTAGATCACTGGCTGAAAGATTATGAACAGTTTGGTACCTTTCATTGTATATTACTGCTTTCCAAAAAAGATGGTGCCAGCTCAGTTACCCAGCGGTTTGAGGAGTGTTCCCGTTTCTCCATAGCCCTGGCAACATTCATTTTATTGCTTTTTTTTTAAACTGTCTTTGCCAGTATTCTTAGAACTTGGTTTTTTCATTTATATTTGTTTGCTGTTAGAAAGTTGGAATAGGTTTTCAAGTGGTTGTTGACATACATTCCTCTTTTGAGGAATTATTGACCTCTTTTGACCACAAGTGAATAGACCTTACTCCATTATTTATTCTAATTCCTTATAAATTTTGCATGTCAGATTTTTGTCAGAGGTATTTATGGTAAATATTTTTCTCTCTTCTCTGAGTTTTGCTTTTGTTATGTCAAAACGTTTACAGCATCAACTCCATCCGTTTTCTCTCAAAAAACGGCTTAAGCTGAAAAACATTTCCCTTAAAGTTGATAGATATTGCATTAAATTTTTTATTTAAAATTTATCATAACACAAATTGTATATCCAGTCCCATTTTTTACTATGTTACTATTCAGTTTTCCTAGTGGTTTTCATTTAATAATGACTTCTTGCTTCTGTCTGTTATAGTTGTAGCTTCATCAAACACTAGCCCATTGTGTGCAGCTAGTTCTAAACCTGCATCATCTGTCTTGTTTCTTTGTTATATTTTTAAATCTTGTGCCAGATAATTTTGATAATTAAGTATAATTTGAGATTGATGGTAAAGTCTTTTCATTTTTCTCTCCCAGTAATTCCTCTTTATAATCTCATCTATTTCTTCTCTATGCATTTTATCCCTTTATCTAATTTTTTGAAGTAGCCCATTGCATTTTTTGGTAACAAATTTCTTTTAGGTCCGATTTTATATAAAATGTTAATACTTAAAATCCATCATAAAGCAGTGTTCTAAGAATTTGTCATTTCAGCTTGTGCAGATTTTCACGTGAGGGGTTACCCTTAGTGGCTTCTTGCCAAACTCAGGAAGGATACCATCCTTGATAGTAAAGCAGTCAGTCATCAGAGAATTTCTCTGGGTTCTGGCTGCCTTCTTACCAATTGTTTTTGTATTGTATCAACTATATAAATTAATTTTTATAATATTGCCATCTTGACTGTTGACTGGCCCTTGCCATGAACATTGGATAGAGTTCTACATAGTTACTTAATTATTCCTTTATTTTTGTTAAAATTGTTTCGTAGCTGTAGCTACACAGGTCTTGTGGTACGCGTTTTAGTGGGCATATCTGCCTACTAAATGATACATTTTATCATTTTTATAAATAATGTTTCTCTTTCATTTTTCTTCTACTTTCTGTGGTATACAAAAAGACTGGTGACTTTTGTGGGTTTATTTTATATTCTGGTATCTTGCTAAAGCAATTTATCATCTGATTTAAAAAAAATAAATATAGCACACTGGAACTAAATATGTAGCATGAGACACATTTTTGCTCCTTAACTATGCTTGTTGCAAAGATTTTCTTTTTCTTTTCTTTTCTTTTTAATGTGAGGAGGGAGATGGGAGAGAGAAAAAATGCTTTTTTTTTTTAAATTTTATTATAGTTTGCATCATTCATTTCCACAAGATTTTGAGTTACATATTTTCTC
>CM053592.1:29255494-29276369 GCA_028646515.1 Pseudochirops corinnae | reverse complement strand
AGTCTTCTGGTATTTAAATGAATGCACTATCTATATTTCTTATGTAGAGAGCCTGTTCCATTTTGTGATTAATAACTATATCAGCATATTTATAGTTACTGTAGGCATTGTGAATACTGCATTGCTGATACATCTGTACATCAGCCCTGAAACTAAGGCAGACAACAATCTAGTGACTTACTGAGGGTCACAGAGCAAGTGCCAGGAATCAGACAGCTCTACACCTAGCTGTTTCAAATTGTACATCTGACTTTTGGCTAAGCAATGTCAGAAATTTGACTAGAATTTTTCCAAGTTGTATTCAATTGCCTAAGCGCATTCATTATGTGTTATCTCTTGAAAGAATACATACATATTTATTTACTTTTCCCCCTTTGATTTGGTTATACAAAACCAGAGAACAAGAAGATTCATCTCCTGTGCCCACTCTAATTTACCGGTAAGGGAAGTTTCTGTATCTGAAGTAACAGAGCTGAAAATGAAACATGGTAGACTCAAAATTTTTCCACTTTGGAAATTAGACTCTTTTTTTTTTTCAATTTGGGAACTATGATTTCACATAAGTTGGAAAATTCACTGATGGGACTACTTCTACCAATTCATACCAAAACGTACTCAGCAAGTCAGTCTCAGACAGTTGCCTGGGCATTGGGAAGTTAAAGGATTTGTCAAAGTTCCCACAGACAGAATGTACAAGAAAAAAGAAAAGGAATTTGAATTAAGACCCTCTGAGTCGCTAAATTGCTGAGCGTGTTTTGGTACATATTGGTGGAAAGGACCCTCTCATTGGTTTTTCTACTCATATAAAATCACAGTTCCTAAATTGGGGACAAAATAAAATGAGTTTAATTCCCAAGATGCACCATATTGAGTCTACTATGTTCCATTATGCAACACTTTAACTTGAGGTTCTATCTATTAAACAATTATGTCTCTCTTATAGGTAGTAACCCAAATCTGAGAGTACTGAAAACTTTTAAACCAACATGAATTTTATGGGGATTCATTATTAAACAGCTTGCTCATATGTTGCTTACATAATGTAAATATCCATCAGTTGGCCAAATTATAACAAGATCTGTGTTTAACTAATTTATTGATAGAAATTAGTTGTTGAATATTTGAGGAGGTTCATTTTAAAATTTTGTCATGCAAGCAGCAAAAATATGTGTTGTAACAGATATGTGCTCATTTATAGGAATTTTGGTAAAGTTATAAAACAGACAATATTCCTATAAAAATAAACTCTCATCATACTGAGTTCACTCAACTCTGAATATTATAGTTTTATATGTAACCTTAAAGTTCTAGGTTTAGACGTCATATAGCTCCTGCTATTGATTAAAAAACAAAAAAGACTGTATTTACTACAGTGGAAGCAAACTGTTGCTGAGCCACTCTTCTAGGCTTTACTCAGATAAAATTCACTGAGATCACTTTTCTCCTCAGTTGTATAGGATTCCTTTGGGTGGAGACAGTGGAATTGAGTTGGAAAGAAAACTTTACCAAAAGCTCTTAGGCATGAGAAAAAGCAAATGAATGTCTGCCTGCCATTAAAGAAACCATGTTAGAACAAAATGCTTCCTGACCTTATCCTGAAAAGGAGCACACTTATTCCACTCGAGAACATTGTTTTGATTGTGGAAGCCACAATGGAAAATATGGATTGATGAAATCTCTGTATTTCACTTAGAAAGACATTAATGCCTTCTGAAATAAAAGGACAGAGAAACTGAAGCTTTGGGTGATGTCAGAGAAGGGTTTCTTACAGGATGTAGGAATTTAGGAGGTGCTTTCCAAATCTAAAATTTGTGCCTCTATAAAATCTGGAACAGGTCTAATTCAATATGCTATAAAGGAAAGTAAGGGGAAAACATTTTAAAGTTATAGTTAGTAGTTCAGTTATAAATAATATAGTTTGGAAATTGAGGTTGAGATCTGGCAGTATTATGATCATTTTTATTAAACTGAACTTAATAAACTTACAGTATTGACTCTTTACTACAATTGGCAGAGCAACGCAATTTGTGGAGCTCTCAGGTGCTGTTTCTTTTTGTACTTCTTAGGTCCAATTAATGTTGATTTCAATTTACATATCTGTCTTTTGTCTTCCCTGTGGAATATGTTATTTCTTAATGCTAAGTACTAATGCATTCTATCTCTCAAAAAACTTCATTCTAAAAGGTAAGATAATGAAAAGATATTAGTATGATGAGATGGTTGCTAGCAAAACATGACATTAATATTTCATCATGTATGAGCTGTACTTGGTCCAACTGATGTAGGCATTTTTTGGGTAATTATTGTAGCTAAGATTTTTTTTAGATAATTTTTAAAAATTATTTTGGATTTGTAAATTTGCTTTTGACCTAAAATAACTCCCCATTGATATATATTATTTTTTCAAATTTTTTTTTATAAATCTGACCCAAGCTAGAACTATATTAGAACCTTGGGCTCCCTCTTCCTTGGCCAATATGGTGCCCAACTCACCCACGCTCTGAGAGATTCACCAGATTGGTTCCGCATTTCTTTCCAACAACTAATTTCCTTATTACACTGCAGCTCAGAGATACTGAGCTCAAGCAATCCACCAACCTCAGTCTCCTGCAAGAGTAGGGATTATAGCATGCATCACCATGCCAGAATGACATATACTTTCACTGAGCATTGCATGCTCACTCCACCTTAGATTGAAGATGGTCCCTTTAGTCATTCAAAAAAACATCAATTTCTTAGATGCTGACAGGTGTATAAATACCCAATATCTATTAAACAAATATTTGATTAAAATAATAAGATGAAAAATAATATTTTGTTAGGACATTTCCATTACATTGTTATTTTTATCATATCCAGCAGAAATTGTTTACAGTGGGAAAACTAAAGCTTCAAAGGAGGTAAGTGATCAAAGGAGGGGCATGAGAGTCTCTACTTGCCTTTAGTCTGTTCAGGAACAATAAATATGTTAATATATTTATATAACACCTTGTGGTTTACAAAATGCTTGATTCTATATTAACTCCCTTGATGTGCACTGAGACTGGGGAGGTGATGATGATGATGGTGATGATAATGGTGATAATGATGATGATGGTGATGATGATGATGATGATGGTAATGGTGATAATGATGATGATGGTGATGATGATGATGGTAATGGTGGTGGTGATAATAAAAAATAGAACTTAAATGATACTTTAAAGTTCACAAAGTGTTTTACATATATTACCTCCTTTAGTTATAGCAAAGAAACCCTATAGTCTTATCCCCATTTTCATTAAATCAGCAGACAATTTGATTAGGGACATAGGAGACCAAAAATCCTTTCTTATCATTTTGTTTTATTTTTCTTTTAATGAGGACTGAGAATCAGAGGAATAAAATAACTTCTCCAAGGAAACCCAAGTAAGTAGCAAAGCCAAGAATGGAACCTCAGTCTTCTGATGCCGTGTCTCCAACACTAGCTTTCAGAGGAGGAGGTCCTTTTCCCAATGGGCATATTTTTCTGCCATTAAATGGAAGTTTTCTATCTCCCTAAATATGTCCTTCTCCTCTGCTATTACTGTCTGCAAATGTTTAGATGCAGTTCTAATTTGGCTTGCCCATCAGTTGGCCAAACTATAGCACGATCTGTGTTTGACTTGCTATTGATTGATGGAAATTAGCTGTTGAATATTGGAGGAGGTTCATTTAAAAAATGTTGGCATGCAAGTAGCAAAATTATGTGGTACAGAGATGAGCTCATTTGTAGGAATTTTGGTAAAGCTATAAAACAGAACAACATTTCTCTGAAAATAAAGCTCTCATTATGCCATGTTCACTGCAATCTGAATATGGTTCTCCAATGACACTGTTGCTGTCAGGATCTTTCTTTACAATATGTCACCCCCTTCATTTCATTTTAGCTGTATGGAATGTACAGTAATTAGCCGCTCAATTTCATGTGACCATCTGCTTTCTGCTGGGGAATCTTTCCTTTTAGATAATTCACTTTCTACACTTGCACAAAATCTTCTAAAATTATGCAATTGAGATGTATCCTAGTTACAACTGGGACACAAATGCTTATCTCATCTTCATATCCATTATACCCTTCCCCCTATCTTTCCACCCCCAGTTCCTTCTTTCTCTCCTGAAGACAATTGGTTTGCTTGATGGTATTAGAGTGATTTTTGCAGAACACATTTAAAATATTCATACCAGGGAGAAAATATACTGAAAAGAATCAAAAATAGGTTACAAAATACACTCAATGTGTGTGTTGCCTCGGTATTTTTCCTGGCTAGCTCCTCAGAAAACAAGCCAATTGTGAGCTGCATTCATAGTCACTTTATGGATTTGGGGAAAGGGGAAAAAATGTATCACACAACTACCAAAGCAAATGTGGGAAGAAAATTTTCATGACAGTGGGTATTAATAATAGCTTAAATTTATATAGGAAACAAGAATTTTCTCACAATATTGTAAAAAGGACTTTGCACACTTATATTACATAAATAATTTGATATGATGAGTTAGTAAAGAGCAACCTGAAACTCTGAACAATGAATTGATAGCGTATGGTTATTCAGCTAAGAAGTGTGTGTGGTAGAATTTGAGCTCAGGTTCATGACTCAACCCTCTTCTTCTATCAAATAACAAGCATTTATTAAGCACTACTATGTGCCAGACACTATGGTAAGCTCTGAGGATACAAAGGAAGACCAAAATTACCATCGATCTCAAGAGGATCATAATCTAACGAGAATATGTAAAGAATTACAAACAGGCAAGATATATAAGGGACAAATCAGAAGAAATCATAGAGGAAAGAATCTAGCATTAAGTTTTCTTGTAATAGCTTGGACTTAAATAATTATTGTGATAAACACTGGGAATACAGAGAAAAAGCAAAAACATTTAGTCCTCTCAATGAGTTTTCATGCTAATGGAAAAAACATGTACAAATAAGATTTGAGAGACATAATTTTCAGAGGTACACTAGCAGTTTGGAGACAAGGAACGACTTCCTGCTGGAGATATTTGTGATGATTCTTCAAGTTAGCCAGGGGTACCAGGAGATGAAGTTAAGAAGGTACAAGATTGTATGCATGGGTAAATATGGCAATACTATGTTTTGGAATTAGGAGATGGTGCACAGTACATGAAGAGCAACAAATGAGGTAATGGCATTGTGGAAAATGTGTGCAGGAGGAGTAAGAAGTCTGGGAAGCGAAGAAGATGACAGATTGTAAAGAAATGAAGGTCTGGACTATGACTATGTGAGAAGAGAGAAGGCTATGTCTGTAAGAAATGTGGAGAGAAACAACAAAAAAAACAGGCTTGACAACTGATTGAATATATGCTATATGTGAGAGTAAAGAGGCAATGTTCACATTGAGATCATGAACCTGGTGGACTGAAGGGTAGTAGAACTCTTGATAGTTATACAAATTCTTAGGACAGGTGGTGGCAATGAGTTCTGCTTTATCCATATCGATTCCAGGATGCTTAGGTGGCATTCAGTTCAAAATGCTCAGTAAGCTGTTGGTGATGTAGGACTAGAACTTGGGAGAGAGACTGGGTTTGGAATTATCACCTATAGAGATGATAATTAAACCAGTGTGAACTCAGGAAATACTCCCATAAAATAGCTTAGAAAGCAAAGAGGGCCCAGGTCAAACCATTAAAGAACAATCAAAGTGGGCATGACATGAATGAAGATCCAGTCAAGGAGACTAGATTCACATTCTATTTCTTGTTCCATGGAAAGATAGGAATGCTGGTGTGCCAAATCAATAAATTCATACTCTCCTTTGGTCTTCACATGTGTCACATTCTCATGGAAAAATAATCAATACAGGGGAAAGAGCATTGTCTCTGGAGTCAAAGGACCTGGGTTCAGATTCTACCTCTAATGTTTACTACCTGTGTGATTTTGACTTACTACCTTTGTGACTTGATCTTCTTCAAGCTAAATTCCCACATCTGTAAAATGAGGGTGGCTTGGCTTAATGTTTTCTGAGGTATATATAACTCTTGCATTTCCAATCTTAATTTTTAATTCAGATTGGCATCTTCTCTGCAATTTATAGTCTTAAAGAATTGTCTGAGGACTTTTAGAGATTAAGTTATTTTTCCCTAAGGGGAAAAAAAAGATTCTCACAGCTAGTAAATGTCAGAAATGGGACTTGTTCTAGGATTACTGATCCAAAGCCATTTCTCTCTCTCTCTCTCTCTCTCTCTCTCTCTCACTCTCTCTCTCTCTGTCTCTCTCTGTCTCTCTCTCACTCTCTCTCTCTCCCCCTACCCCCCCCTTTCTGTTTCTCTCACTACTATGCTACACTGTCTCTCATTGAGTCAAAAATCAATCAATCCTTCAAAAATATTTGTCGAAAACTGGCAAATGATAAGGGGCAACTAGGCGGTGCAGGGGATTTAGTCCCAACTTGAAATCAGGAAGACCTGAGTTAAAATCTGGCCTAAGATACTTACTAGCTATGTGACTCTGAGTAAGTCATCTAACCCTGTTTGACTCAGTTTCTTCAACTTGTAATGAACTGCAGAAGGAAATGGTGAATGATTCTAGCACCTTTGCCAAGAAAACCCCAAGTGGTCACAAAGAGTTGGATTCAACTGAAAAATGACTAAACAAACTAAAAACAAGCAATTTGTAAAAATTCAATAAACACTTGTTTATTAACTTTTCATTGGAATTAATTTTAGCTTTACTCTAACAAAACACACAAAAATATACAATTTACTAGAAGGTAAGGTCACTTAGGAGCCTGTATTAGGGGAGGTGAATAACAGGCTTATTACTAGAACTATAAGAAGGACTTTCTTAAAATATATTTTGACCTATACCTAAACACTACTGATCTCAAGGACAGTATTAGCCTCCGGATTCTAGTTCTACAATATGTAGCTAAATATAGTATTTGAAAAGTTGAAATGGTCATGTCTTAGTTAAGACAGGTTTATTATATATGAATGAGGCGTCAGCCTTCGACTGAGAAGAGAGACAAGTAAAGAACCCTGGATCTATCCAGTGTCCACGCCTTGTCTTCCTATCTGTATGAATTATTTTACTCTAAGCTCCAGTTGATAATGATGATTCAGGGATGCATGAGAGACTGACTTCCCTTCTCCCTAGGGATCTTGGTGAGTATGATTTTTTCAAGGGAAAAATTGGATGGTAGGATAGAAGGGGCAAATGATCAGCATCCTGATATATAAAACTGGCTTCTTTTAAATGTCCTTGAGATTCAAACTACCAAATTTTCAACATCTCAAGGAGTAGCAACTGCTATTCAATTTGAACTTCTGGCTTCTTTAGACTGAAGATGTTAGAACTGGGACTAATGTGAAGTTATTGATAACATAATCCATGTCTCTAGAAGACAGAGACAAGACTGCTAGGAAACATAATGCAGTAAAAAGAAATCTCTAAGTACAGAGATGGGGACCAAGGTGTGACAGGGCTCTGAAACTAGTGTCTATTCATAATCTTGTTGGCTACATGAGGGAGGATAGGAAGACTGATTTCTTCTATCACTCTTCCCCTACTTTCCCTTGTTCCATAATCTGGCCCAGAGTTTGAATCTTAGATATACCCCTCTCTCCCTTTATTCATTTGTTATGGACTATGGGTTCCTGTAGTTTAGGAATATTTCTAACCACACCCAAAAATCAGGTGGCAGTGGAAATAAATGGAAGAGATGTACGGAGGTGAGTGACCACATAAAAATGTCAAAGATATTTTTGTCCATTTTTTGCAATGTCTAAAAAATCTAGAGATTATAAACCACTGAGAGAAACTCAGCATGTAACATATAGACAATTTTGTGCAAATGAGATATGGAGAGGATAAATTGAAGATATTGTCAGAGAGAAGGCATTAGCATTAAAGTGAACTCACTGCAGAAGGTGGGACATGAGAACTTCTTTGTGACAAGCACCGGGAAGAAAAAGAAAAACAAACTCTGAAGGAGTTTGTGTTCTAATGGGGAAACAACATGTCTGCAAAAGTTACAAGAGAGTAGATGGAAAGTAACTTTTAGGAAGTGTACTAGAAGGAGGTGTACTGGACACCAGGAAAGGCCTCCTGCTATAAGTGGCATTTCAGTGAAACCTTCAAGTAAACTGGGGATTCCAGGAGGTTCAGTGAAGGACATATAGTATTGGAGACAAAGGTAGCAGGGCAAAGTCATGGAATTAGAAGTTGGAGCAGAGACTCTGTGTTTGTCTGTGTGTGTCTGTGTGTGTGTGTCTGTGTGTGTGTGTGTAAGGATGTGATAGCTAGAAAAAAAGAGCCTAGATATGGCATAGACCTGTTCAAAGAGAATTGATGTATATAGAACTGATGGGAATTTTGTAGGTTAATCAGTCCAACTAGTTCATTGTACAGAAGAGAAAACTGGAGTTCAAAGAGGACATGACGTCACAATTTTTTTTCTGATACCAACATAGCAAACTAATGGTAGAGCTGGCACTAGACTCCCTATCTCCTGGTACAGACTCATCTTGTGCAGACTTGTATTTCTTTGTATATGATGCATATCTTGGAGTAATTTGGAACACCACAAAATTGAAAAAAAAAGGGAATTGTTATAAATTGCCACCTCTTTTTTCCTCTTAAATTTTTAAGAGGGAGAAAAAAAAACTATTGAATTCTATAGTAATTCAGAAGCTTGAAAGTAATATAAAGAAGTTAAGTGACATCAATTGTTTCCAATCTACAAAAGGCATTTCACCTGTGGAATCTATTAATTAACTATTAATACTTTTCTTCTCCTGCTACAAATGAATTTACTAAGTCACAAAGAAACATTGATTTAACAAAAACCTGATCAGATATCATAGAATTCTCATTTTTCTAATTCTCAGTTTCACTGATTATGTAAAGAATTCAGATGTAAGAAAGCTTTGTAGGAAAACAGAAGAGGGAAACAAGGTTCACCTCACAAGATGGACCTACTAGAATACTTCGGTTGTGTACCATATTGTAAAGCACTGACCACCTAATAAGATGTGATTTGTAGTAAAACATGAGGCATGGATGCATGTATTTCACACACACACACACACACACACACACACACACTACTTAGTTGAACCAAGGAAGGCCAGAAGTCAGAAATTTGCTCTGTTTGGGACAGCAATGTAGCTTATCCAGAAAATTTAGGAAGATATGATTCAGGCTATCAGTATGTGTTATGCTTCCACCTTGTCTGGAAAAAGAGATCTGTGGCCAGTTCTATCCTCTCAAAAGTCACATGGGGAAGTGAAAATGAATTCCCTTAAGATGTGATGAAGCTGAGACAGCTTTGAGCTTCAATACCTGGGGAATATGTCATAAAATGGGAAGGAGCTAGAAAGTAAGTAACATGGGAATGTAGGGAAAAAAGAATGAAATTATCAAAAAGTCCCAGAAGGAAGAAAACTCAGTTAAAGACTTCACATGCAAGCAGATAAATCAATTGGGGAAAAGGTTAATAACAGAAATATGGCATCCAGATAATACTAATGAATCCAGACACCTATTAATAAATATTATAAGACAAAAGAAAATTAATCAACAGCATCCAATGAGGCAGAGAACTCTGTGGATACCCAAGAAATCATGGAATCACAACAGTAGTTTTCTGGGTGATTTAAGAGACAAATAGGAATCATTAAAAAAAAAGAATTTATTGACTACATAGCAGGAATAATTGACAGATTTTAAAAAATTGAATCTAATGTGGTAAATCTTGAAAATTGAAATTTGAAAATTGAAAATTAAAAAAAAAATTGAATCTATGGTAGTGAATCTCATCAAAGAATCAAAAAAGAGAACCGTGTATTGGCAACACGAATGCACAGAAGGACAGAAATGAAGGAAGATTCAGAAAAAGGGAAAGGAAAAAAAAATGTTAAAAGAAAACCTGATCTCTAAATAAAACATATTAATCTCAAAAGATAGAACGTATAGAGATAATTTAAAGATTATACATCACTCAGAAGAAGATGACAAGTGGAACCTTTTGCAGAAATGGGTCTCTGTTCAAAGGGTTAGGCTGAATTTCTCTTGTAGAGCCTTCTGAATTTGAGATTCTATGATTTTCAGTTGTTTATTTTTTTCTTTTTCATTTTTTTCCTTCAATTATACATAAAGAAATGACATTCCATTGGTATACAACTTCAGGTGAATCCTTTAGGCTGATAAAAAAAAAAAAAAAAGAGTACAAAGTCCCCATAAAAGAATTTACACTTCCATTGATTTTTTTTTTAAATATGCAACCAAGCAAAGCTTAGTGGCTTGCAAATATACTTTCTTTACTACAGTTTATCAGCTTGTCCCTATGTAAAACTAGCTGATTCAGGCTTTAAATGATAGGATCTCTCCAGGGTACTGACTGTGAGGTACAAAGTACTTAGATACATCCTCTATTCACCACCTCTCTTCTTTTCTCCTCTCCTCTCCTATCCTGTACTCTTGTCTCCACTCTTACTTCCTTCTCCTCTTTTCCCCTGATCTTTTCCCCTTTCCTTTCCTTTCTCTTTTTCCAGAGTATAATACTCTTGAAAATCTGCTTTCAGAAGAAATCATGAATACTAGCAAAAGAGGTATCAACAGTTGTCTAACTTGTTGCAAGGTAGAGGCAAAGGCAAAGGAGACTTTTTCATCCAGCTCTCATTTGTTGAACAGTAGCATGTTCCAATCCTATTTCCCCACATCATCCACCTTAAAAGAAGATTTATATAGAAAAATTTTCTTTGTTGCTGTGTATTAGGAAGCTTTTTGGATTTAAAGTCAAATGACTGGTGTTTCAGTCCAAGGAAGCCACTTTCTAGGAGTATAATGGTGCATAAGCCACTTAACCTCTCTGTCTTTTAATCTATAAAGTAGAGATAATAACAATTTCACTACCAAAGTCTTGTTGTTATTTAGGGCAAATGCTTCATGAACTGCTTACTCATTCCACTATGCCTTTGTGAACCATGACTATTGAGTGATAATGAACTGATTGTGATTGTGTTTACATGGTTTTCATTATAACTCTTTTTAGCACTGACTAAAATTTTAAAATTACTTGTAAACGTCAGTCACTGGAGAAAGTTAACATTCTTCTTCTACCTTCTTCTCCTACGTATTTTGCACAGATACACACACACACACACACACACACACTAGTGCATGAACACACACATAGCCTCCCCCCCACCCCCTATAAACACGCATTTTCATTCAGACCTGTAACTTTGTCAGTGTAAGGAACTTCTGACATTGTCATTGCTTTCACAAATGTGGGTTAGTAATAAAATTTTGAATGCATAACACTATGAGTTTCAAAGGGTAGTTTTAAGTAAGTACCTTACTCATCTTCACATAGTTAGCATGTGCCAAAACCAAAAGTGGAATTCAAGGATTCATAACATAAATGTCATTTCAGTATATCTAATTGCCTAGATTAACTAGGAAAATGAATAGACAATGATGAATATTAAATGACTTTAAATTTCTTAAAAAAATAATTTGGGTTCTTTTCTGTTTATATATATATATATGTTGATTATATCATTTTCCAAGATACGGCAGAGTCTCCTAGAAGAGATGTGGTGATTTAAAATGTTTATTTTCACTATTTTGGGAGCAAGAGATGAGAAATCATATGGTAACAATTACCTCAATATAAAGATATGCAGATTAGGATGAAGGGAATGTCATAAGATAAGGAATTTTAAGGGAAAAAAAAGATAAATATTAGAATGGAAAATTAGGCAGCCAAGATTGAATGCAGAAGTAAATAAGGCTAAAATTCAGTAGATGGCTTGGGAGTATACAGAAAGACAGAGACAGAGAGAGAGAGACAGGGAGACAGAGAGAGACAGGGAGACAGAGAGAGAAAGAGAGAGAGAGTGAGGGAGAGAGAGAAAGAGAGAGAGAGAGAGAGAAAGATAAAAATAAGAAAGGATAGAAATACGTCCAGAGGGTAATTTTAAGCAAGAGACTGGGGAAAAAATTAAGAGAGAAATCATAATGGAATTGGCTCAGAAATAGATAAACTAAATTGTAGTGGGACTAGAGATAAGCGTAGGTTAGAAAAATTAAGACTAAGAGTATTATAGGAATCTGGTTTGAACCTATCAGGGAGAATGAATACCTGGTGTAGTTTAGTGGTGGCATGATCCTTGACAGAAGTCTTGCTTTGTTGTTAGATCTACTCTTTGGATGGCTTTCACCTTCTGATAAAAAGTGAATATGCTCTCAGACTAGATGAATTAAGTTAGATTGTTTCCATGAGATTATATCCCAATGTGTCCTTTGCTCTTACTGAAAGGGAAAGTGGTCAAATGCTTAAATGACTTAAGAAACTATTAATTACTCCAAGATTGTAGTTGCTATTTATTAAAGAGTCATAGATCACAATACCAAAGGATTTGTATATGTGTTCAACTTAATAAAGTACTCTTACAATTCCTTTTATCAGCACCCATTCAAACGCCACTAGAGGATGCAATGATTAATTCTGACATTGGTAGCAGTCCTGTAGCCAAATTTTACAATCCTGATATTGGCAAATTTTGGTTCAGCAAAATATATTGAAATTACAAAATTTTCATGAAATACAATTCTTTACGATATACAGGCACTGGGATAAGGAGATCCATCTTGCCCTACCGGAAAGTCAGAGGGGTGATGGGGGAGGACATAGGTGAGAGCAGACTGGGGGAGGGGATAAAGATGGGATCACTGTTTTGGGATGGTGGGTAGGGGAAAGATGGGGAGAAAATTTGTAACTCAAAATCTTGTGGAAATGAATGATGCAAACTAAAAATAAACAAAAAATAAGAAATACAATTCTTACTGATTACTCCTTAAAGACATACATTTTAAATATATTAATTAGATATTAAGTAATACTGCAAAACTTTTTAAAATTCAATTTTATATTATTATTCAATTAAAAGAATCAACTCTACCTGTCCTAAAAAAAGGAAAACAAACACCAACAAAAATATTCCCTTTTGGATTCCCTTGATGAAGACATCTCTATTTTTCATCCATGCCTTTCAACAGCCCAGTTCAAAGTAAGTCTATTTGTATCAGAATAGCCTATTAAAGAAGGAAGAAATTAATCCCTAAGTTTGGTAGTTTAGATCTAAATTGCTTAATAATATATCATATAATACATCTCATATGATACACATACAACACACAGTAGTATGTGGGATAGAAGGCCTCAGAGTCAAGAAAAATTTAGATTTAAATCCTGCCTTGGCCATATCATTATTATTCTGGGCACATCACTTAGATTCCCATGCAATTCTCTGAGGCTATCATAGCTAGTGATCTTGTTACCTCCCATGGATTCAATTATTATCTCCTATGTAGATGGTTCCCAGAGATGTATATTGAGTCCTGGTCTCTCTCCTGTGTTCCAATCATATATCATCACCACCTTTTGGAGTTTTAGAAGTTTCATAAGTATCTCAAACTGATACAAGTCTATAACTGAAGTAATTATATGTGTGTGTTGTGTGTATACATATACATGCATACACATATATACATATATATACATATACATACACACACACACACACACACACACACACACACACACACACACCCTTAAACCTAACCCCATTCTGAACATCTCTAATATTGTTCAATTCTCGAGCATTCTCCCCAGGTTCCCAGACTCGCAAACTTGGTGTCACCTACTTCTCATTCTCACTCACTCCATATATACAGTCAGTTGCCATTTCTTTAGACCTTAACAATAACTTTCAAATATATTCCCTTCTCTCCAATCACTCACTCATCACCTTAGTTCAGCCTTCCTTTCCTCTTGCCCACATTATTTCAATAGGCACAGCTCTTTGCCTTAAGTCTCCTTCTGTTCAATCCTGTGTGTCCTCCACATGCCTGCCAAAGTGATTTTCCTTAATGCCAATATCAATACTTACCCTCTACTAAATAAACTCTGGTGGCTCCATATTACTTTTAAGATCAAATATAAAATCTTTAGCATTTAAAGATCTGGCTCCTTATATCTATATAGTTTTCGGTTTTCTCCTTTTCACCCACTCTGTGATCTAGTCAAACCATCCTGACTGCTTTCTTGCCACATGGCACTCCATCTTTATGCTCCATACCTTTGTATGGCTCTTCCTTGTACCTGGAATGCTCTCCCTTCTCACTTCTACCTTTTGGCTTCCTTATGGCCCTTTAAGACTCAACTTAAATCCCTTGCAGAAGGCCTTTCTTTCTTCCCTCTAGCTTCCAGTGTCTTATTTTCTATATGTAGTCTGTTTATATGCAGACTGCTTATATGCTGTCTCCTTCATTAGATTTTGAGCTTCTGAGGTAAAACATTGTTTTGCCTTTCTTTGTAGCAACAGAGGTTAGCATAGTTCCTGGCATACAGTTAATTAATGCTCATTTCCTGACTGCTGATTACCTGCTTGACTGACTTCAGGTTATAAAGCAATTGCAGATCACTGGTTCTTCATGCCCAGACCAGAAGAAAAGCTTAATAATTTAAATAAAATCATTTATTTTATCTGAACTGCTTTGGGTTCTAAATGTAGAAGATTAGTATACTGTTACATTTATAGATTTAGCTCTGTCAGAATAACAGCTGTGTTCTGTTTCCTATACTCATCATGTTATTTCTAGGAAAACATCCATTAAACCTTGAGGGTTAAAATATATTCATTGACAATATTCGACTAGGTTTTCTAAGTCAAATGTGTTCTTCATTTATCAATCTGCTAAAATGCTACAATCTATTAAACAATTGTTGGTTAAGTTCACTGCAGTTATGGTATTGTAATTTCTTCATAATGCCAAGGATATTTAACTATCCATACAAACTTGTAATATTAGCAGTTTGCTGGAGTCTACTACCAATCCAAGAAATGGGTTCTTTAAGGTGAAGACAGGAGAATAAGAGTTTCTATTGAGAACAACCACTTTAAAAAGAAAAGGAGATAGATGAGGAGAGAGGAAGAGTCAATAATGCTCAGAGGTCATAGTTAATTACACTTATGTATTCCCTAGCAGACTAGAGATAGGTTCAAATAGGTGGGTAAGAAATTACTCCAAGAAAGTCCAGTATAGTGAAAGCTCCATCACATCTTCCTCCCAGAATTCCACCAACTGATGATTCATGTGGCTGCAACATTTTAAAAGTTATTGGCAAAATGATATTCAAGTATACTTATAGTTGAGGAGGCTAAAGGTTTACAGATAACTTACTGTGTTGTTAAAGAAATTCCTGTTCAGATATGGGTTGGAGCAGATTCCTCCTGAGGTGTCTTAAAACTGAGAGTCTCCTATTTCTTGAGTTATTTTAGTCTGATGAATCTCATGTAGGTCAGCTAGGCTCTGGGAAATGTCTATCTCAATTCTAACTCTCATAGAAGAGGTGGATTCTCAGAGGCAGAAGACTACATTTCTGCTTCAAGGTTCTAGAAGTACATTGAAGGGAAATGAGGTGTCTTTCTCTAATATCATCAGCTTGAGTCCCTTCTGAGACGCTTCCAAGATTTTCAGCTGAAAATAATTTAATCAGCAAGAGTTAATTAGCTTTTAGAAAGGGATATTTTATAAAGAACCAGAAGGCATAATAAAATCCCCCATCCAACTAGAACCTCTTCTCTGGCATCCATTCTCTTCATCAAATTACTTTCAAAGGATTTTTTTTTCAAACTTTAAAGCCTTAGATTGTAATGTTCTCAACTAGTTAAGGTTAGAGGCTAAAGCAGTGTGGGTGGTATTAAACCCAGGCTTGCAGTAGAAATCAATCTTTAAACTAGAAAGGAATTTAATGGTCAGCTATTATCCCTCTGCTCCCTTCTATTGTGAATCTTTTCATTATTTACACTCACCATCTCTATTTACTCTTCAGTTCACTCATCAGTCCTTCAAACTCTGGCTCTCCACTTCCAGTACTTCAGTATCACCCTCCAGCCTTCTTTGATTCTACCGAATGAAGATATTCTCACCCTCCTCAAATTTGTGTTTGTCTTTTGCCCTCATAGGACACTTCTTTTTATTAAATGTCTATATACATGTTTGACCCTCCTCTTATTAGAATGCAAACTCCTTGAAGTCACTGGATGTATCATTCATTGTCCTGTACCCCTTGACATTGTCATAGCGTAAAATATTGAGTAAGCATGTAATTAATTTTTGTTGAATTGGATCACATTGAATCTCTTACTGTATTCAAGGATCCACATAAGTGATCCTGATAGGTGGTTAAGCAGTCTCTGATTAAATATTTCCTTTCATGAAGAACTCATTTCCACATGTGATAATACATTTTAAAATATTTCTTATTATTAAACAGCTGTTATTTAAAAGGATCCAATATCTTCCTTTTTTTCAATGATCTCCATGCTTGAACTATGCAAAATGAATGTTACTGCATTGCCATACACTTCATACTTCAAACACTTGAAGTCAGCTATCAACACTCTCTCTTTCTCTCTGTCTCTGTCTCTCTCTGTCTCTCTCTCTGTCTCTCTCTCTGTCTCTCTGTCTCTCTCTCCAGAAAGCTCCCACTTTCAATAGAGATCCTTCACAATTCTGGACACCCAATCCTTACTTGTCAACATTATTTTCAATTACTTCTTAACTATATGCGAGACCACTTAGGAATAATGCATTTATATGTGAAAACCAAGTGCTGGGCACAGTGCTTGGAACACAGTGGGTATATAATAAAAGTTTTCCTTTCCTTCCTTGCTTCATTTATTGCCTTCTTCTTTTCTTCCCTCCCTCCCTTCCTTCTTTCCTCTTTTCTTTTCTCTCTTTTCCTTCCCTCTTCCTTCTTTCCTTCCTCCCTGTTTCTCTCCATTTCTCCTTCTTTCACCCTGCCTCTCTCCGTCCTTCCCTCTTTCCTTCCCACCGTCCTTCCTTCCTTCTATCTTCATTCCTTCCTCCCCTCCTTTTATTCCTTCCACACTTCATTCCTTCCACACTTCCTTCATTCCACACATCCTTTTTTCCTTCCTTTGTATAATGTAGAAGGTTAAATGATAGATACAGTAGGATATATCAATTTTACAGACAAAAATTGTACCTGTTGATGACTGACTTAGTTTCACATAACTAATATGTCTCAGATTGTTACTCAGTCATTATAGTCATACATGACCCTTGATGACCCCATTTGGAGTTTCCTTAGAAAAGACACTGGAATAGTTTATCATTTCCTTCTCAAACTTATTTTACAGATAAGGAAACCAAGCCAAACAGAGTTAAGTGTCTTGTCCAGGGTCACACAAATAGTAAGTTCAGGAGGCCATATCTGAACTCACTCTTCCTGACTCCAGGCTCAGGGCTCTATCTACTGTGATACCTAGCTGCCCAGTATGTATCCAAACTGCATTTTTAATTAATCTTAACTCAAAGATCAGAACTTGGTCTATATTGGACCTGAGTTTCTTTATTTTAGAATGAGATTAGCCTAGATAACCTTTAATTTCCCTTCTACTTTTAAATCCTTTGATTTTTACAAATATGTCTGTGACCATTATTGGGGATTTTCCTTCACTACCCTGGCTACTTTTCCAGTAAAAAGATGGGCCCCTTAGGATAATTAAGAGAAGGAGCACACCTGGCTTATACCTCCTTGGTGCATTGCAAAGACAAAATCACATTCCATCAAGACAGAAAGCAATAATGTTGAAAGCAGGTAAGTCCCACATCTTTTTCTGAAGTGCTGTCAATTCCAAATGACCTTATGGGAATATTTCAAAGCATAGTTTGAAATCAGGCTGAGTTTTATGGATCTTTTCACACTGTTTTAGATGTTTAAGTCATGGCTCTATCACTTTCTACCTTGTGACATTAAGTAATTCTCTCCAACTTCATGGGCCTCAGGTCCTAACCTGTAAATCTTTGGGGGGCAGGAGAACTAGAAAACTTCCACGGTCTCTTCTAGCTCTAAAGTTATAATCTTACGGTGTATGTCTGCTCAGTATAATTGATGCCATGAAGTAATATTGGCTGCACAACTAGGTACACATACAAAATATTCTTAGTGATTGCTCTACTCCTCTGGAGTCCAATAAGCATCTGCTATGTGGAAAACCCTAGCGTATAGACTAGTTTCACAAAGATGAACTGAAAAAAAAATCTATTCACTGAAAAAAATTTACATTATTCTAAAAAAGATACAAAGGAGAGACAAAAAGGGGATCATCTCTCCGTATTTACTGACTCCTCTGCTGTTAACAAATAAGCTCAGGCCTCCTTTATCCTTACAAATGCTCCATTGATCATGCCATTCCTAAGTTTTCATCCTGTATCTATCCTCCCTTCTCAGATAACTTCTATGCAAAAATCTCTCTACACTTGAATACTTCATGCCCCTTCTTCCTTTCTTCTCATTTTCTTCCAAACCCTCTGCTCCTTCTAACATCATCATTCAATATTGGACCTGGATTCAGGAAAACCTCAACAGAAATCTGGCCTCAAGTACTTAATCATTTTGGAAGACTCTAGAAAAGTCATTTAACCTCTTTTTCTCTCAGTTTCTTCATCTCTAAAATGAACATATCAATAGCACTGACACCCCCAGGTTTGTCATGAGGACCAAATGTGATGTTTGTAAAGTACTTTGGAAAACTGAAAACACTTCTATACCTTAAAACATATAAAGCTAGCCATTATTCAGCCCAAATGTCTTTTCTTAACTCCATTCCTGCATCATCAATTGCCTATTAAACATTGCAAATTGAATGGCCCTTAGAAATCTTAAACTCAACATGTCTAAAAGTGAACTCATTATCTTTCCCCTGAATCCCTATTATTGCTTAGGAAGACACCACCATCTTCCCAGGAACCTAGCCTCACAGCCTTGCTCTTTATTCTTCACTCAAATTAACCCTACAGATACAATCAATTGCCATATCTTTTGATTTTCATTTTCATAACATCTCTCATGCATTTCTCTCCAATTATTCATTCACTACCCTCAAGTCATGGAGCATTTTTAAAAAGAATTTAGCATGTGTCAGGCATTGTTCTTAGTGAGGAGAGTACAAAGAAAAGCCCAAAACATTCCCTATTTTCAAGGGACTCACAATCTAATGACAGAGGCAAAATGTAATTAACAATGTACAAAAAAAAAAAAAAGAAGATACACGCAGAATGAGTCGAAGATAACCTCATAGGGACAATACAAAGTATGAAGTGGAATGATGAAGGACTTCTTATAAAAGGCTGGATTTTAGCTGAGACTTGAACAAAATCAGGGAAGCCAGAAGGCAGAGATGAGGAAAGGAAACATGCCAGGCACGGAGATAACCAGTGAATAGAGTGGGAAGATGGAATGTCTTATTTAGTGAACAGCAAGTATGTCCATATCACTAGAAGAGAATACGCATGGAGAGTTAAGGTATAAGTAGGAAAGAAAGGTTGGAATGGTGAAAATTATAAAATACACTAAAAGCCAAAGAAAGAATTTTATATTTGATCCTAGAGATAAGAAGAAGCCCTTGAAGTTTATTGAAAGAGGGAAGGGATCAGATTTTTGTTTTCAGAGGATGACTTTTTCTAGGTGAGTTGAAGATGGGGAAAAGTGGGGAGAAAATTGAGGAAGGGAGACCCATCCAAAAGCTATTACACTAATCTAGTCACAAGAACATGAAGGCCTGTACAAAGGTAAGAAGTGGATATATGCAAAGGATGTTATGAAATAGAATTGACAGGATTTGACAATAAATTAGACAAAAGGAATAAGAGAGAATGAAGAATCAAAAATGATGCCTAGGTTGTGAGCTTGGGAGGGTGCTACATTAATAGGGCAGTTAGGAAGAAGTGGAAGGTTTGGGGGTTAAGATAATGAGTACAGTTTTAGAATGTTTAATCTTTACACTAGATCACTGGTGATGTGAAACTAGATGTGAGGAAAGAGATCAGAATTGGATAGAGGTGAGAATTATCTTGAGTCTAGTATTTAAAAGTCAAATTTTCTATTGAGCTCTGATACTTTTATCAGGAACGCTTGAAAGTCCTCAAATGATTAAATTCTCTCCTGGAGGATTATACTCACTTTTTCTGGGCAGGTGATTCTTGGATGAAATTCTGACTCCTTTGCCCTCTGGAATTTCACATTCCCAGTCACCAATCCTTTATTGTAGACACTGCTAAAACTTACATTATCCTGACTGTGGCCCCATGACATGATTTTTTTTTCCAGCTGCTGGCAATATTTTTTCTTTGACCTGGGAGCTCTGCAATTTGGCTAGAACATTCTTGCTCACCCTCAAGGCCTGCTGCTGGTTGTTATGAGAATCTGAAGATCTTCCCTGACCCTAGGCCCTTTGCTAAAGTGGCTACTTGACTCTGAGAACCTTCCCCTATTTGAAAGTATACTCTGTTCCCTAATAGACTGAATGTGGTCACCTGGAGCCTGTGGTGCCAGGTTTGTTTTTCGGGAATGCCCGCACCTTGTAGCTTTGTGATTGGGCAGTGGGTCAAGAGGGCTGTGACATTCTCTGAGGCAGGAAAAGACTATATATACGCCCTGATGTGAGATTTTGCTTTGGGGCTCACTTTGAGAAGAGTTGTGTGGTTTGGCCAGAAGAGACTCTGGGAAGCTGTTGAGCACCCCCTCCCCCCTTTGTAAAACCCAGATGTTGGTGCTTCCCTCTCTGGTAACTGACTAGGTAACTGATGTAATGGTCAGATGCTGGAAGCCGTCTGTCTGCTGATCTGTTTTTCTGTTTGTTTGTAACTTCTGTTTGCATTCTCTGAAGTTCAGGGTGCTGACTTTTCCCACTGAACTAGTTAAATGATATATGTTTGATTGATTAAAGTGAAACTGTTAACCCATTTTGAGTTGTTTTCCTTTACAAAAGCAGATCTAAGAACCTGTGCTAG
>CM053592.1:29233470-29254994 GCA_028646515.1 Pseudochirops corinnae | reverse complement strand
TGTCCAGGTTGCTTTTTTCATCATGGCTTTCTGGTAGGTCGATAATTCTTAGATTATCTCTCCTGGATCTGTTTTCCAGGTCAATTGTTTTTCCAGTGAGATATTTTGTACTTTCTTCTAATTTTTCAATCTTTATGTTTTGTTTGACTGACTCTTGTTGCATCATAGAGTCCTTGGCTTCAATTTGACTGATTCTAATTTTTAGTGAATTATTTTCTTCAATTAGTTTTTGAAGCTCCTTTTGCATATGTTCATTTTTCATTTTTAGTGAGGTATTTTCTCTGATTAGATTTTGGACCTCCTGTCTTAATTCTCCAATTTTACTTTTTAAAGCTTTGTTTTCTTCTGTGAAATTTTTTTCCCAATTTGGACACTGTAGATTTAAATTTATCTTCTATCTCTCTAATTTCATTTTTAAAATCCCTCTTGAGATTCTCCAAGAATGCTTTTTGGGATTGGTACTAATTCATATTTCCTTCTATGGTCTCCAGTGTGTGTGTAGAGTCTTTTTTTTTTTTTTTTTTTTTTTTGCCTTCTGAGTTTTGTAGTTCTTGCTCACTATAGAATGATTTGATGGTTCTAGCCTTTGCATTTTCCTTCTTCCCCATTGTGGTTGCCTATATCCTATATTTTTAGAGTAGATATCTGCTTCTGGGGTACAGGAGTACTGAGCTTCTCAGTCTGGAAGGTAGGAGTTTGGTTGTTAACTTCGTGAGCTATGGCCTCTGAGTGTGTGAGTTGAGGCCAGGGCCAGGACTCTCAATGTTTCCCCTAAGTTACCTGAGGCTCACAGAGTAACTTATGGGGGTGAGATGGTCTAGCTCCTTCAGGTTTCCACCTGTTTCTCTCGGCTGCTTCTCAGGCAGGCTCACTATAGTAGAAGGGCGGGGCTGTAGTTTGCTGATTGGCCAGGTGGTTCTAAAGCACACCTGGGCTTTTGTTGTTAGGGCTTGCTGGCTCCACCCACCTGTGCTTAGGCTCCGTACAATTTCCCTTCCCCCTTCCTCAGTGCTTTCCAAGGCTGGGGCTGTTTACACTTATGCAACAATGTACTCTAGATGGGGCATTTACCTCTTGACTTTTCTGTGTCAGGGAGGATCAGAGCACCTAGATTTTATTCTTCCATCCTGACTTCTGGAAGTCTGGGTATATAGTTTCAAACATCCAGGAGGTGGGCGGCTAGCCCCAGGAAAAACTGCTGACCCTGCTATGTGCCCCACATTCCCTCCTACCCAGTTCCGTTGGTCCTCCGCTCAGCTGTGAGATGGCTGCAGAAGTCTCCCGCTGGGTGAGTCTGCTGGGTGGGGCTTCTCAGTCTGTGGCACTCTGCTCTCATGTCCATGCTGGTGCCACTCCTGTGTGCTCCGTGTTCTTCCTGCCCAGACCTGAGTAGGCACTTTTCTGGGCTGGGAATCTGTCACTCTCCATCTCCCAATGGGTTCTGTCACTCTTGAATCTGCTCAAATTTACTTTTTAGCTTTTAACGATGAAATTCTTGGGGAGCTTGGAGAAGCTACTGTTCAGTTCCCACCATCTTAGCTCCTCCCCTCTTATTGTATTTCAATGCCCTATTTTTATAGCAGCAAATAAATAGATGAAGGAAGATCTTTTATTTTAGTAGTGGAATTCATAAAGGTTTCAATGAGGAGAAATTTGGGGAAATTTAGGACCACTTTTTGCTTTTTCAGAAACTATTCAAGGGATATATATTTTGTTGCTATATTTTTTCTTCTTAAAAAAAGAATGAATGTTGAGTTGATGATCATTCTGTCACCTTTAAAACAGTCTTTCTGTTTTCATGTGTAGTCACTTCATCCACAGCAATTGCTTCTTAGATATTATTAAGTTAGGAAAAACCTACCCCTCAATCAGTAAACCAGATAGTATTGGTGCTGAATTTTTAATTTGATAATCTCATATTTTTACTTTGCCCTGTTCAAAAAGTTTTTACTTACATGGTGTAAGTAAAGCACCAAATGTGTGTTTTAATCTAGTGCTACTGAATCAGTCATCATATTTTTAATGATGGCATAGGTTCAGTAAACATGCTAACATCTCCTCAGGTCTTTATATTCTACACTTTCTTCCTATTGAGATCATCAGTGAAATAGGCTAACAGGCAATTGCCAGTGGTCTAAAGTAATCCCTAATATGCTATCTCCTCAAGCTGTGATATTCTAACTCTTTTCTCTTTAATAATCAAACTCTTAGAAAGCATTGTACACTCTACTTGCCACCATTTTATCACCCTACACTCTCTTACTAAAACCGTCAACCTGATGTCTGGGAAAGATGTTGCATAAGTCCAGTTCCCAATAGAATTTTCTCAAGAATAAAAGGGGAAAAACATCCTCATCATCATAATCATCAAGAACAGCAACAAAAGTATGCCAGAGAGCAGCTTCCACCACCGAGGTCCATATAATACTATGGCAAAAAACATAAGAAATTATATTGGATAAAATAAAAGTTATGTAAACAAAACAAATAAAGGGAAATTATTTTTTGAGGTACTACTTTGAATTTTGATTGTTTGGTCATTTTTCAGTCACATCCAACTCTTCCTGACCCCCATTTAGGACCACTTTTTGCTTTTTCACTATTTTCACAAATAAAACATCTGAAACACTTGCTGCAAAGATTTCTCTCCCACTTTTCTTATTTTTTTCTAATTTTAGTTGTATTGGCTTTGTTTGTGCATTTTAAAATAGTATAATTAAAATTGTACATTTTGTCTTATATGAACTCTTCTAAGTCTGCTTTGGGGGTAAATATATTTCTTCTATGTTCCCCTAATTTGCTTGGTTTTGTTGGCAAAAGATACTGGAGAAATTTGCTATTTCCTTGTCCAGCTCATTTTATAGGTGAAGAAATTGAGTCAAACAGGGTTAAGTGACTTGCTCAGGGTCACACAGATAGTAATTATCTGTGGCCAGATTTGAACCTGGGGGAAAAATAGTGTTCCCGACTCTATACCCGGTGCTCTATCCATTATGCTGCCTAACTGTCCCATTCTTCAAAATGAATGAACATCAAAGGACCACAATATCAGCTTTGATCAGTTCTTACTAGATTTTGATTCTATGTCCATGGAGAAGGTAAGCAGTCTGTATCTCTTGGCTCATCCTGGCCTGGACTTAATCCAGAGCTGAGCAGGAAATATGAGTGTTTTTTAAAATGAGAATTTATTAAGTGAAGGTTCTTTTCCTTCATTTCTTTTGTTTGTTGATCTTTGATTTCATGACTTAAATCTCTGCATGACTGCTATCAGGAAGATATGAAAAAAGAGGGAAGGAGCCAAAGTAGAGCTCCTGATGAATAACGTTATAGGACTAAATGTTGATTATGTGCTTATATCCTTTAAAGGGGCTGAGGGAATGGGGAGGCAGAGAGTATTGTCACTTCAAAAGCCTATGATCTCTAAGAGGCAAGAGAGAATAAAGGCAGACATACTCAGGATGTAGACATTACTTTTTGCCTTTAAGTCAATTTTATTTATTTTCATTTCCATATTCTTTCTCTCCCTCTCTCCCTCAAAGATTGAGAAGGCAAAGAATCCAAAACAGTTTACAAATTAATTCATGCAAGTTATTAAGGCATTAAACTAGCTCCACCTACAATGCATTACTGTACCTATTTGCCCACATACCTTCCAGCATTTGTCATTTTTCATTGTTTTCAAAAATGCATTAACCATGTTATGAAATAAGAGAAAGAAAGAAAAAAATACTTCAATTTACAACACTGAGTTCATCAATCATCTATCTGTAGTTTTTCACCATGAGTCTTAAAATCGTGGTGAGTCATTGTGTTGATAAATTACTAAGACTTTCACAGTTCATTATCTTTACAACATTGCTATTGTTGTGTTAAATATTCCTCTGGTTTTGGTTACTTCAGTTTTAGTTCATAGATGTCTTTTCAAGTTTTTCTAAAAACAATCCCCTTCATCATTTCTTATAGGACCATAGTATTTCATTATACAGTGGTTCTCAACTTTCTTAATGCAGTGACCCTTTAATACTCATATCTCGGCATATCTGCATGTGGGTGGACCTGCCTAGAGACGGATAGAGGAGCGGTGTCTCAGTTCCTAAGACCATGGGAAATTTGTGTTTTCTGATGGTCTTAGGCCACCCCTGTGACCCCTGAGAACTGCTGTATTAATAGATCATAATTTGTTTAGCCATTCCCCAGTTGACTATCCCCTCAATTTCCAATATTTTGCCCATACTAAAAGAACTATTATAAATATTTTGTACATATTTGTCCTTTTCCTCCCTTTCATCTCCTTGTGGTATGGACCTGATAGCAAGCAGTATTGCTGAGTAAAAGACTATACACAGTTTAATACGGTTTTTGTTTGGTTGTTTGTTTTGGCAGAGTTTTACCTTGTTTTACAAAATGATTGGGCTAGTTCACAGCTCTACCAAGCATATACCAGTATAACTATTTTCCCATATTCCTTCTAGCATTTCTGATTTTCCTTTTCTGTCCTAATAGCCAACTCGATGAGGATGAGGTTGTACCCCAAATTTGTTTTAATTTGCATTTCTCCAGTTATTAGAGATTTAGATAATTAAATATGACAATTCATAGCTTTAATTTCTTTTTCTGAAAAATGCCTGTTCATGTTCTCTGGCCTGTTATGAATTGCAGAATTGATCTTATTCTTATAAATTTGATTCATTTCTCTATATATTTGACAAATAAAACATCTGAAACACTTGCTGCAAAGATTTCTCTCCCACTTTTCTTATTTTTTTCTAATTTTAGTTGTATTGGCTTTGTTTGTGCATTTTAAAATAGTATAATTAAAATTGTACATTTTGTCTTATATGAACTCTTCTAAGTCTGCTTTGGGGGTAAATATATTTCTTCTATGTTCCCCTAATTTGCTTATACTATCATGGACCCATTTTGATTTTTTTCTTGGTATATACTTGGTATATACCAGTATGTAACTGCTTGATTTCTGGAAGAATACCTTCCATTTTTTTCCTAGCAGTTTTTGTTAAATAGAATTCTTGTCCCAATATCTCAGTATTTTGAGTGCCTCTCTCATTTAAGCTCTATCAAATTCAGTTTCCTTATCTATAAAATAGAGGTAATAAATGAGACAATATTTTAAAATGTTTTGCAGAATTTAAAGCATTATATAATCTAGTTATTATTGTTGACTAGTTGGCTTTTATCACACTGTTCTCTCTTAGTTTTCCTCCTACTTGTCTAATCATCTAAGTCTTTCTTGATGAATCATTATCCACATGTCATGTTCAAGCTGTAGATATATCTGAAGTCTTTGTCTTGGATCCTTGGCTCTTCTCTCTTCAGATTCTCTACTTTGGTCAGTTAACACATCTATGAGTTCAGTTATCTCTGCAGAGATGTTTTTCAAGTCTATATATAAACTCTATTTTGAATTTCATTTGTGGCCTCCCAACTAACTACCTACAGACACTTTTCTATACTAATATTCTGTGATTATCTTAAGTTTAATATTCTAGGGTTAAAATCATCTCCAAAACCCATTTCTCCTCAAAAATACCATATTTCTTTTAAGGGAAATTACAAACTACTCATTCAAATTTGTAACCCTCGAGGTTCTCTTCCTTTTTCTTCACTCTCCTTTAATTCTCATGCACAATCAGTTGCTAAATTGTTGTGATGTTACCTCTGCATGATCCCTAACATCTGTCTACTTCGCTCTACATAAATAACTTCTACCCTAGTTCAGATCCTCATCATTTCTCCTCAAATTATTGCAATGACCTCCTCATGGATCTTCTACTCCTATCCCTTCTCCTCACTAATCTGTCCATCACAAAACTACCAAGTAGCTGTTAAAAAAAAAAATTACTTCCCTATTCAAAAGTATTACATAGCTTCTTATTATCTCTATCATAAGATATAAAGTGTTTAGCCTGCCATTTAAAGCCCTCTCTAGTATTACTCCAGTCTCCCTTTCCTACCAATGCTATCTAACTCTGGGTGTACTGACTTCAAACTGTCATTACTCCTCTAATTAAATACGATATAAGGAGCAAGAGACAAATTCTTTCCCTAAAGAGATTGCTTTTGTATATATGTTTAATTATGTCTTGTTACCTTGTTCAGCATCATTTTTATTCTCTATTTGTTTTCCCTATTCATTATATCCAAGTCAGATACTTTACAGCTTTCAATGTATTGTAAATTGATGTTTTGTCCATGGTCAGGAATTCTGTAGTTAAAGTATGCCTTATTTTGAATTACTAATAATTACATTATTCTCTTGGCTTATTTGTTTGTTACTTTTAGTCCCACTTAATTCCTCTCTTTGCACACTGAGATTGTGACACACCAAGCACAAGTATATTGTCTATCTAACTAATTCAAGCCTTTTTATTGAACATCATTCCATTCTGCTACTCTTTTCCTAGCAAGACTATACCTTAAGCGTGTGTGTGTGTGTGTGTGTGTGTGTGTGTGTGTGTGTGTGTTTAAATTCAGCTATTATCAAAGCCAAGAAAATTAGAAGGAAATTAGTCCCAAGATCACTCCGAAGAAGTCCATTTGAATCTAGGAATATTGATCACAGTTTTTCTGAAGGTTTTAAGTCATGATATTTAAGTCATGTGATAACTTCCCTTTAATCATTTAGTTTGATTAGCCTTTAATCATTTTCACCTTGTTTGAGACTATTCAGATTATATTAATCTCTTTTACCAATTCCTTTCACCTTCCTCTTGTGAAGTGAAACAATTCATAGGAGTCTCTTTGTCTCTCTATTAATTCTTCATATTTGTTGTTAGTTATAGCAAACAAACATCTTGCTATATTAATATGCTCAACTTACTTGGTTCAATGGACACTTATTTTCACCCATATACTATGTTATATTCAAACTAACCTCGACTCCTTCCTCGTTGCCTTTGTCTTAGGAGTCTCCTGTGCCCAGAACAGGCTCCTACCTCACTTCTGCCTCTTAGAATCTCTAGCATCTTCTACAACACAGCTCAGTATTATCTCTAATATCAGACCTTTCCTGATCACTGGGAGCTGATACCTTCCCTACATCTTGATCAAGCTAGTATTTACCTTGTACATAGTTTGTATACACTTCTTTACTTATATATGGTTTCCCTCTTTCCTTTATATGACACATCACCTAGCAAAATGTCTGGCACATAGTGTTTAATAAAACCTTACTAATAGATTCAATTAGTTTGTTTACATTTGTATCAAGAAATATACATTTATACTTGCTTACAGATGTATATAGTATATACATTGCCTTTATTTTCAACTGAATAAAATAAATTCCTTTAAGACAGGGACTATATGATTTCTCACCTTGCATCCTTTGCCTAGAAAATGCCTTAGACAGAGTAGACATTTCATCAATGCTTATTTAATTGGATTTCATGTGTCCCTCAGAGAAACCGTGTTAGGTCACTGGTACAAGTATAATTGATTATCTGTACCTTATAACCATAGGACCATTCTGTCTGAATTGCTGAGTTCCAACTGAAATCTTCCATATGTGTTTCTTCTCCATTAGGATGAGAAGTTTTTGAGATCACATACTGTCATAATTTTCTATTTGTGGTGATTTTTATGATGGTGATTTTTTTTAAAAAATAAGCTTTTAATAAATGCTTTGTACATTCATTTATTAGTTTCATGTCTGAATAAATGGAGACCAAAGATTAGTCCAAAGTCACAAACCTGCTAAGTATCAGAGGCAAGATTAAAATCCAGATTTTGTCTAATTCCAATTCCAGAGTCCTATCCACTATTCCATGATACTATTTTTATAGCAAACCTTTGAGGTTTGATCCTAAGCACAATTTGAAACTACCCATGATTTCACTTTATTACTGGAACTCCTACTATGGTCAGAATATGTTGTTCTTCTTTAAAAAAAATGAGTATTTTACTTTTATTTCTGAGGAAAAGTTTTATTTGTTTTGATGTTTACATGATAATAATTTCTGAATATATCACAGATCAATTCAATGAGCCTTCCTTTGTAAAAAAGAAATAGAATCAAGAAAAATGAATAAACATATCAACCATGTCTCGTAAAATACATAGCATTCTATACCTGAAGTCCCCCCAGCTCTTCAATGAAGGGACAGCAACACATTTCCCCATTTCTTCTCAGTGACCAAGTTTGGCCATTAGTATTAATTTTAGTGTTCTTTTTGTTTAGATTATTATAATTATTCTATATATTCTCCTATTTCTGCCTACTTTACATAGCAGTTCAAACAATCAGTTTCAAACAAAAATCTTCCCATTTTCTCCGAATTCTTCACATTTGCTTTTCTTAAAGTACAACATTCCATTTGTTTTATGTGTTTAAAATTATAAATAAGTACAGTCCCACATGAAACTGTGATTTTGCTTATACTTGATTTGCTTTTTAATTTCAGCATGATAAATTTAATATGTAACTTTCAAAGTCTGGCTTATCTGTATTTCCTTTTGGTCTTCTGCGTATTTAAAAATGCTTCGTTGACATTCTTTTCTTTCTTTTTCTCTGGCTAACCTATCATTAAAGTTTTTAAAAATAAAGAAAAGCCAAAACTAAATCTTTTAACTAATATGCATAGTCAAGCAAAAGAAAGTCCCACAATAATAACTGTGTCAAAAAAAGGTATTTCCCATTCATTCTGCACACTTAGTCAATCAGCTCTCTTTTAGGAGGTGAGTTAGCATGCTTTATTATCTGTCCTGTGAAATTATGATTGATCATTGCATCAGTGAAAATTCTTAAGTCTTTCTTTTTTCTCCTTTTTTAAAAATTTTATTTTTAGTTTATGGAATAAATCAAGCATTTAAATAAAATAGTGCAATAAAAAAGATGATTCCATATGAAACCACAAATCTACCATGTACAACTTGCTCTTCCTTTCAAATATACAACAAAATTATCATATAAATTTCTTTTATTTTTTCCGCTCCTCCTTCCCTGGAGATAGCTACCACTAAATCTTAAATTACTGTTTTTGATATTCTGGTTTTGACTAATTTTATTCTCCATCAGTTCATAGAACTATCTCCATGTCTTTTTGAATTCTTCATGTTTGATATTTCTTATAGCACAATAATGTTTCATTGTATTAATATGCTACAACTTGTTTATCTCAGTGTATGTGCACTTTGCTTCCAGTAATTTTCTCCTTACCATAAATGAGTTGCTGTGAATATTTCAGTGTATATGAGCATGTGTATTCCCTTTCTTTCCATCTATATGCCTAGCAATGGGAATCTCTAGAAAAAAAGGCTATGCAGAGTTTAGTGATTATTTTTACGTATTCCAAATTATTTTTCAGAATGTCTAGAACAATGTCTAATTCCACCGAGTATATTCATGTGCCATCTTCCTACATCCCCTTCAAAACTGTCATCATGATCAGTTTACCAAGAATTACATAAAATCTTAATATCAATTTAATTTATATTTCTTTTATTGCTGATTTGAACCTTCTTTCATTCAGTTATTAACAGTTCACATAATTCTTTTGAATACTAATTTTTCATATACTTTGACTACTTATGTACTGGGTAGTATTGGGTTCAAGAGTATTCTGTTTCTTGTTTACATTAAAGTAACCAACAATCTCTGAAAATGATCCTATTAAATTCTCTTATATCCTCTTTACTATTAAAACTCTTGGGCTAGCAGAGGGTGTTTAATATAATTGCCATATTAATCACTGTTCAGAACACATGGCCTTGTCTGTCATAACTGTCATCCCAAGAATTTTCATGCCTGGTGTCCAAAGTCAGAAAATGATTTATGATAACAATAGAAATATAATTCATATTGAGGACAACCTACTAATGCCATGTCCCACGGATGCTATTTGTTAGAGAATCATGTTCAAGAAATCAGTAGTTCAGAGCAAAAAATGGCAAGAAAGAAATTTAGACAAATGATCTAGTAATATTATGTAGAAATGCCATATTATTACACAGATGCTGCTTGCAAATTTCAAATAATCTCTAATTATATTTTATGCACTTTTGGACAGCTAAGAGAAAAAAAAGCTGACATCCTCATGTCTTTCATCTCAGTGTTATATAACTACTTATTTTTTTAGAATGAATTTAATAGTTTGAGTGATGAATGTTGACTTTCAGTAGAAGGAATAAGTTTTGTGAAATACCGTGTACTTTGCCCCTGACAAGACACTAAGATTCATCTAAAGAAGATGACTTGGTCTGCCACAAATTCTGATATAATTCAGATCTTATCATATCCTCTTTGTGTAAACATTGTGTTGTGCAGCTATCTTATAACTCAGAAAATCTTTAATGTGCTTCATTCATGTTTACCAAGCATAGCTAATATGATAGGGTTCTACTTGACCATATAGTCTAGAATAGCTAAAAGTAGGATTTTAAATATATGAGGTTATGCTCAACTGTTTTTGTTTGTTGTTTTGTTTTCTATTGATTATGAGTAACCATCTGTTACAAGATGCCTGAAAGGGGAAAATGCTGGCAGGGACTGTTAATATCTCATATGAGCATTTTTTTTTTTCCTCCTGAACCCACTGAAAGACCTGTTATGTCTGAATTGCAAGAAAGTATAAAGGGAAATACTTTAAGCATGAAAGATGAATCATTAGAATCAGGTTAGTTGATCCAATCCTACTGTGTGTGCATGTAAATATAGCTATTGATTTGAAATAATGTGATTTGATGCCAAAAGAGTTTACTTTCTGAAGATGTCATGGAGAAAAAATAAAAAAAGAGCAATGGAATATTGTTTTCCAGTCTTGGTGGAAGATATGTAATCAGGTGCTAGAATTCCTATTCAGCATACATGCCAAGGGTCAAGTTGTGGTATAAAATCCATTGGACCTGGAAACCTGGATTTAAATACTAGCTCCATTACTTCCTGCTTGTGTGAGTATGCAAGTAATCGAACTTCTCTTAATCTCAGTTTCTTTCTCTTTAAAATGAGAGTAATAGTTCATATACTACCCATGCCACAGATCGTTGAATGCATCTCTGAGTGTGTATCTATCTATATATCCATCCATCCATCCATCCATCCATCCATCTATCTATCTATCTATCTATCTATCTATCTATCTATCTATCTACTTATAGTATAAATATGTGCATGTTCATATCTATCTATCTATATGAAGGTATGCATATAAATACTTAAATTGGATAATAACAGTTGCTCATATTTATATTAGCAAAGCATTTTCCTCATGACATAGTTCTTGATACAGTATCATCAGTGGAAGAATCTAAAAAAGACTATAGTGTTCCCACTAGCCACTAGAAGCTTCGAAGCCCATGGATTATTAATTTCTTTAGTTAATATATATTTATTTAATGGCATCTATGTGTTAGGGACTGGGATAAGTGCTGACAATCTGAAGGGGAAAGATGAGACACAAAAAGAAGCTAAGAATGGGGAGAGAGATAGAGGAGGGTTGGGTAGTCCCAAATAGAGCAACCAATTGAGAAAAGAAGGTAAGTCTGAGTGGGGCCATCTCCTTAAATGGAGGTTTATCATTTCTGGCCCTACCATTCAATCAAAGGGACAGAGGATAGTGATGAGGTGGAATACCAAGGCTGATGAAAGCTTACAAAATGATTAGCTTATTCCAATAATAAGCTTCCTGGAATGGTGGAGAAGTCTGTCAGAATAGTTCCAAAAGGGTATAGCCAGGTGAGAAATGAAGCCCTGAGTATGTCATGTATCATGAATTTTCACCAACCAGAAACTCAGAAATCCAGTGCAGGATAAAGGAAAAGGTATATGTGTGTTCTGGACCCTAATCCTTGATGTATCTTGAATTATAAAAAAGGAAGGCAATGGTAGTTCTGAGGGAAAAGAAATCTTCCTGCAACAAGTTATAATTTTTCTTTACTCTGTGATAGCTGAGAAATCCAATTCTTGAGACTTTGACTATCTTGGTCGTCAGTTTGTATCTCCATTCCAGTCAATTTGCTCAAGCAATCAAGAAGGTGTTTTTTAAATACTTTTTATTCTAAGTGCTGAGAATATAAAGAAAAAAAGTCAAAATACTTTATTCTCAAAGTGTTTCAATTCAAATGGAGATAATATAGAGGTATGTAAGGGTAAAATATATATACAAAATGAATATATTAATTTTTGGGAATCAAAGTATTAGTAGACATGGGGGGATCAGGAAGGGCTTCAAGGAGAAGTTGATGCTAGTGCTAAATTTGGAATGAAACCACACATTCTGAGATGTGGAGGTAAGAAAGGAGAGCAATTCACAGATGGTGGACAGAGCAATCCAAAATAAAACTTATCTCTCCTCTTAAATTTTCCTCAACTCCTACTTTCCCTATGAATATAAAGACTAACACTATCCTCCCAGTCCCTCAGACTCAACCTAGGAATGATCCTCTCTTTTTTAATGTCTCTCACTCCCTCCATATTAAATTTGTTTCTAAAGCCTGTCAATTTAATCTTTTAATTGCCCCCTTCTCACCTCTGATAATGTACTGTTTTATTGCAAACCTTCGTCAACAATGCTTGAATTATCACAGTTGCTTGCTGGTAGGTATGCCTTCCTCCAGCCTCTCCCCATGTCAGTCCATTCTCCATTAATCACTAAGGTAATTTTCCTACAGCACAAATCTGATTGTGTCATTACCACCTCCCTTTACTCAATAATCTTGAAAAGTAAATCAGTTAGCATTGATTACTTTGATTTATTTTTAGTTTGATTATAGGATCAAACTACTTTCTTTAGGAAAGGCTAGTCCTGTTTCCTAAACCAGACTAATATAATCTCTGAAGTCTGTTTTGATAAATTTGATAAGTCTAAGTTACCTATAGCTTTTTGATAAGACATCATTATTTGGTGGCAGATAATTCAGAATAAGATATCAGTCTTTGTAGGAAAAAAAATAATCATAGGATTATAAGATTCTTTTTAAGGCCTAAGTTCCCCTTTTTAGCATCTGGAGAAAAGAGGGTTGACTAAGGTGAAGTTCCTTTTTAGTGGATAAGCTCCCTTTTTTTCTTGAGTTAGAATCTAAATTGAATAATCTTGGCAGCTGGAAAATAGGGATGGGGGGGTGACTAACCACAAACCACAAGTGCTCTTTTAAACTGAGCTTTCTGGTTGCAAAATATATCACCTGTAGGGCAAAGACTTCTGGGATAAAATCATTTTGAGAGCTAAATGTTTCCCAAGAGGATGAATTTGGGTGCAGAAAGCCTGGGAGAAGCTAACTAGTCAAATGATCTGCCTTGTACAAGTGAATTATGTTTAAAACAAGTTTCTGTATTTTAAAAAATTTTTCTCTTCCATAAATCACTCTGAATTATGTTTAAAGCAAGTTTCTGTATTAATTTTTTTTTAGTTTTTCTCTTCTGTAAATCAGCTCAGTAAGTCACTGCTTGTCTCTGACATCTGAGGAGTCACATGATCTGGTTTAATATGCAAATTCTAGCTTTGTAAATCAAATCATAAATGCTCCATGACTTTGTACCTCAGTTTCTTTATTTTATTTCAGGTAATTAATTTTAACTAATTCCAGTTGCTCCTTATTGCCTCCAGAATGAAAAACAAAATGTTCTGTTTGGTGTTCAAAGACCTTCATGAGCTTCCCTCCTCTTACCCTTCCAGTCTTTTTAAATCTTACTCCCTCCCAAGTATTCTTTGATTTGGTGACACTGGCCTCCTGACTATTCCAAGAACAAGACACTCCATCTCTCAGCTTTGGGAATTTTCACTGGCTATTTCCCACACCTGGAACACTCTCCCTCTTCAACTTCAATTGCTGAGCTCCTTCAATCCCCCCCCCCTTCTCTAATCTTTAATAATTGCTTTCTGTATATTTGTTCTCTGCTAACTATAAAGGTGTTTGCCAGTGAGGAAGAGAGAGAGAGACAGAGAGACACAAAAACAGAGAGAGAGGGAGAGAGGAAAAGATGGGGAGAGAGAGGGAGAGATAGAGGTGCTGAGCTGTAGTTATGAAAACAAGGGAATAGGACAGTCTCTGCCCTAAAGGAATTCTAATAGGAGAGTTGGAAGGTAAAGGTCACTGGAAATAATGTCCAGTAAGTGATGAGGAGGCCTGCTTCTCAGCAAAGTAATATGAAATGTCATCCATCAGAGCCCACCAGGATTCCAAAGGGAAGAAGTTAGATGAGAGTGATAGAATACTGGTGGCATGGTTAGAAACTGGTGAAGGAAGACTGCTTAATCACCATACCCTCAGGTAGGCAGGCAAGTATCCTTTATTAAATATGTAAAATGTGCAAGGCATTGTACTAAGAATTGAGGATACCAAGAAGTGGGGAAGAAAAAAAAAACAAACGAAAACATTCCCTGTTCTCAAGGAGCTCATTGTTGAACTGGGAATACAATATGCAAAGTAGTCTGTAGCTATGTATAAACAAAATGTATTTTGAATAAACTGGGGAGTAATCACAGAAGGAAGGTACTAAGATTAAGGACTGGGAAAGGCTTCTTTTAGACTTTAGGTGAGACTTGAAGGAAGCCAAGAGTTCCTACATCTCTCTTACCTTTTGCAGCCAAAAGCCTAGAACAAGTCATCTACCCTTGGTGAGTCCTCTGTCATTGCCTAAAATCTTGTCAGATCAATAAGCATTTTTAAGTTCTTCCTATTTTCAGTTTCTCTTTGTGCTAAGCACTAAAAATACAAAGAAAGGCAAAAGCCGTCTTTTCCTTCAATAAGCTCATAATTGAATGGTAGGAAACAACATGCAATTAACTGACAACTAGGTGGTACAGTGGATAGAGTGCTAGACCTGGAGTCAGGAAGACCTGAATTTTACTCTGGCCTCAGACACTAGCTGTGTGACCCTGGACAAGTCACTTAACACTCTTTACTTCAGTTTCCTCATCTATTAAATGAGCTGGAGATGGAAATAGCAAAAACCACCCAATCTTTGCCAAGAAAACCCCAAATGGTGTCACGAAGAGTTGGGCAAGACTTTAATGGCTGAGCAACAACAACAAAAATAACACAGGGATGAATTGGCAGTGTTCCTAAGGAAAATAAAGAAGAAAGGAAAGATTTCTTGAACAACACGGGATTTTAGCGAAGCCTACATCAAACCAGGGATGCCAAGAGGTAGAGATGAGGAGAGAGAGCATTTCAGACTAATTAAAAAAAGCCTGGAGTCAGGCAATGAAACTTGGAAGAGCAGCAAGGAGGCCAGTGCAAGATGAGATTGTGGCAGACGGATCTAGCAGCAGATTATTGCGGTAGTCCAAGTATGTGATAATAAAAGCCTAAACTAGAGCTGTGGTTGTACCAAAGGAGAAAAAGGGCCATATAGGAAAGATGATGAGAAGTTAGAACTGATAGGACTTGTCAATGGGTATTGTCCTGGGTTTTCATGACATTCCTCTCTTGGCTCTTTAGCTCCTTAATTAGCTGCTGCTTCCTAACTTCTATGACCAAATTGTCATCTTTGTCATGAATATTCCCAAAAGCTCTGTCCAAGGTCCTTTTTTTTTTCTCTTTGTATAATTTCTCCCTTGATGATCTCATCAGTTACCATCTGTTCAATTTTCATCTAAGTGCAAATGACTTCTGGATCTATATTACCATTCTTCATCTTTGCCCTGAGCTCCAGTCCTACATCACCAATTACTTAGTGGACATGTTCAAATGTAGGCCTTCTAGTCAAGTCCAATTTAGCACATCCAAAACAGAATTCCATCTTTCACCTCAGGCATACTCCAACTTTATAACTTTCCTGTTTCTATCAAGGGTTTATGATCCTTGTGGTCAATCAGGTTCATGACCTCAAAATCATCCTTTGCTCTTAATTATCATTCACCTGCCACTTCCAAACTATCTCCAAATTTATCTGTTCTACCTCCCAAATGTGTCTCACATATGCCCCCTTCTCCCCAATCACAAGCCACCATTCTAGCAAAGGGCCTTATAACCTGTCTCTTGTTTTCCTTAATAATATACTAATTTGGTCTTTCCCCCTTAAGTTTCTCCCCTCTCTAATACATTCTCTATGTATTTTGACAAATTGTGGACCATGTTCTTTCCTTGCTCAAAAAAAAAAAAAAAACCAAACTCTAGTAATAATTGCTTCCAAGATAAATAGCAAATTTTGTTGACTGATTATTTAAGTCTTTAACTATCTTAAGCCTCTTCTAGTATTATTACATTTTTTTCTTTCATATAATTTACACTCAAGTCCAAATGTTCTATTTGATATTTTCCACATTCTATCACACTCTACATGTATCCACATTCCCATGTTCTGTCTCATCCCTTTGTCTTTTTACAGGCTGACCTAAATAACTGGAACAGTCTAACTCCTCATCTCTACTTATTTTTAGTTTTAAATTTTGTTGAGGCCTTTTGTTTTACTTGGAAGCCTATGAATAGGAGGTTCATAGATGACCTACAAAGTTAGTCCAACTCATCCAAAGATTCTGAGATTATAGCAGTCAATTTACCAGTCCACTTTTAAAAATAATCTCTTTTGATAAATTTGGAATTTATAGAATACTTGAACTCTGCAGTGTCTTTGGGAAAAATTTTACTTGAAAGATCCTAGAAATACAGAAGTCTACTATTAAAGGAAGATGGTACAATGGAGAGATGACTGGGCCTGGAGTTAGAAAAAATCGGGTAAAAAAATCTACCACATACACTTATTAACTCTATAACTTTGGACAGGTGACAACCTCTGTTTACATCAATTTGCTCAGTGAGAATAATAATAGTACCAATATGCCAAGGTTGATGCAAGAATTAAATGAGATCATTGTAAAGCACAATTCCTGGCACATGGTAAGGGCTTAATAAATGTTTATTTCCTTTCTTCCTTCTGGTTAAAAAATCAGAGAAGACACCACAGGATTTTTGTATTATGTTTTAGTATATCACTTATTGGCAGCCAGAAAGAAGCATAGAATGTGCAAATATCATAAAATTTAATGATAAGCTCTTGGGGAGTCTATTTGTTTAATGTATCAGTATCTGGTTGAAAGGGCTTAGTTATCATGCTTGGAACCTTTATCGGATGCAGATACAGCATCTTGCTAACTTCTGCCTGTCAGCCAGGCTGGCCTTCCTCATACATTCCAGGCTATTAAGCAGACTTCCCTACAGAGGCAGCAAACTTAATAGCATTTTGGTTGAAGATTGGCCTTTCTGTGTTTTCTTGGCATTTTGCCTTCTCGTGTTTACTTTTTGTTTTCCCTCCAGAATTCAGAACCTAACTCCAAATTATAGCTTCAGTTAGGTTAACATTGGTTGGATGCAATCCTGGCTGGATACAGTTTTGGCATAGTCTGTGTTTACACTCAGTGCAATTTGCCTCCGCTATGATGAGTCTGGATTCTGTTTTTCACCCCCTTTCTTAGGCTTCTGCAATGACTTATTCCTTATTCCCACCCACACAGTCCTTCATTAATCCAGAATCCTTGGGTTGTTGTGGAAATACTTTTCTGATTCATTACATACATCACAGAGTCACAGTATGCAGGAATAAGAGGGGGTCTCAAGAAACATCTCTTTCGACCTGCATTTGAACAAGAATTCCCTCTACAGCATACCAGACAAATTGTCATTCAATATCTGTTTAAAAAGCCTCCATAAGAGGCAGATTCAGATTAAAAGTCATAGTCCACAATTTAATAAGGGAAGACAATATATGAAAAGAAACTGGAAAGGGGATTGGAGGAGGGAACCCAGCTTGGAGCCCCAAAGAAGTCCTACAGCCCAGGGTGGAAAATAATCTGATGAGGTGTGCTTTTCAGAGTTGATTTTATCTTTCAGAATGATGAGTTTCTAGGGATCATGAAATCTAGGAGAGCAAAAAGGTTGGAAATGATGAAGTGAATTCCCTAGGAGCCTTCCTCAAATAGAGTGTCAAATAGAAATTCTTAAATGTCTACCTCCTTCCCCAACCCTCTCAAACCAGAGTGAGGGAGAGACTTTAGAAGCATGAGAAGCTGAGGACATGTTAGTTTTAGAGTTGATTTATACTTGCAGAATGATGAGTTGTCAGAGATCATGAAATCCTGGAGAGCAGCTGGGTAGGAAATATTGATTTACCTTTGGAATCTAATTGTTTGGAAGTTATTCCTTAAAGAAAGCTTTAATTTGCTTCATTGCAACTTCAACTTTGGCTGCTCAAAGTGACATTTAAAAGGATTCATGGGACTGGCATAGGTGTTCTGCACAATAAAAATTTGGCAGAATAAGAAGTCTTAGGCAGTCCTGTCATCTTTTTTTTTTTTAATTTACCTAAACTGTCTGTCTGGAGGAATCTACCAACATGGATCTGAAAGAAGCAGTATTTTCCCAAGCAGCCTAGTGAAGTTCTGAAGCATCAATGTTTATACACATTCCTGATTTCTAGAATTCTTGCCACATGGAGAATGTGGTTGCAGATTTTAGATAGCAGTGAAATTTTCTCACATTTAATCTCTAATGAATGTTGAGAGAGTTCTTTCAGAATTTTTAGGATTAGGATAAAGGGATGTTTGTATGCTTTTACCTCTATGAATTTGCTAAAAATTAAAAAAATAGATATCTATAATTTACACAATCATAACACTTTAAAAACTATTTTTTCATTTGTTCTTAATAAATGCTGCTTGAGTGAATATTTAAAAAAATGATCTAATCCATTCCTGACATTTTTGGGAACAAATGAGAAAATAGTTTTTAAAGCGTTATGATCTAGTTATTGACTTCTGAAACTGCTGATACCTCATTTAATAATTTGATCTCATCATTTTTATCTTAATCAGAGTGGCTACCATTAGTGCAGTCATATACTTAGATCGACTTTTCCATAGAAATTCCTTGATTTCTGTTTGTGTACAAGTAGTGATATTATGAAATAAAAACTCTAAGGATTTTGTTTATATTATTTCAATTACCTTCCAAAGATAAAAAAAAAAAATAAAGAAAAAGCTTATATACACGAGCTCCAAAGTCTTGTTGATATCTATATTCTCTAGATAAGGAGATAAACAATAAAAGTTGGTCTCACTCTTCCTCAACTTCTCAAATTTGTCTTAAACCATCTTATGTCAGTAGTATCTATTTTGTAAGTCTCCAAATTCTCTCTCGTTCCAATTAACCAAAATCTTTGCACAGTATTTTCATGCCCATTAAATGGTATGCCTGGGGAAGGACTAGCAGCTTTTTCTTTTGCTAGTTATTGTTCAGTAGATTGTCTCAGTTCATACCTTCAGCTTGTCACTTTGTCAACAATTGAGTGCCCTCAGAGGAATGAAGTTTGAGTCCCTGAAGTTTTGTAGTTAGCCCTACTGCTAGTGATCTATTTGACAAATGAAGAAGGGAGGATTGTTTCAATACTACTAAATTTATGTCTACTGATGGAATACTCCCTGGTTGAAACTCAGGTTGTGAGCTAAACTTTTATGTATCCCTTGCTTGTCAAAGATTGACTTCATCCTTCCTATGGATATTTTCATGTATTATGACCATAGTGTTCCCTAAGTGACAATGTCATTACAGACTATAATGTATTAGCAGCATTCCCCATCTATAGCAAGCAGTATCCAATTGAGTCTGTTGTAATACATATTAGTGGGCTATTATCTGTCCAGACTTAAAGTGGAGCTTCCTATGCACAGTCTTGGAGCTTAATCCATATCAACTCTCTTCAAAATCAACAACTCCAATTTCTGGATGGAATTACAAATCTCACTATCAATGAGTCTTCTTTGGGAAAATGTACTAAACTTCTGATGGTCTACTTTCCTAATGGAAATCTCTTCTTAGATAGTTTGAATTGGTATTAACATATAATGTAAAGAGCTGGAATATGCAGAAGCCAAGAGTGGTTCAAGTGTAAGTCTACTGACCAGCAACCTGAAGGCCCCCTCTCCTTGCTTATCTCAAACATCTCTAATGGTGCTTAAGTGGTCAGGCCAGATACTAGAAGCCATTTGGCATAGGGTACTGAATGTTGGACTTAAAGTCTAGAGCAGTGGTTCTCAACCTTTCTAATGCTGTGACCCTTTGATACAATTCCTCATGCTGGGGTGACTCCCAACCATAAAATTTTTTTCTTGCTACTTCATAACTGTAATTTTGCCACTGTTATGAATCTGTCTGATATGGAAGATATATTTTCATTGTTACAAACTGAACATAACCCACAGGTTGAGAACCACTGGTCTAGAGGAACTTTATTCAAATCTTGCCTCAGACAGTTACTAACTTATATACCTTGGGGAATCACTACACATTTTTGGCCTCAGTTTCCTCATCTGCAAAATGAAAATAATAATAGTACCTATGTCTCTGAATTGTTCTTAAGATCACATGAGGTAATATACAAAATTGTTATGCAAACCTCAAAGAACTATATGACTATTAGCGGCTGATATTATTTCTCCTTTTTCAACCTTTCACCACCAGTTCTTATTAATGATTTTTCCACAAATGAGCAGATTGAGAGACTTAGTAATGATGATATAGTTGTACACTAATGTCTAAATTGTATTCAACAAAATCCTTTGAAATTCTCGGATTTTCAGAAATTATTTCTAATGACCAGTCGACATGGCTATCTTTTCAGAAGCAGTACTTAACTCTCTGATGAGAAATAAGTGAGACATATTTTCACACAGGTGCTACAGGACTAAAACTTGTCATGTGACAACTTTATATTATCAGCTTCTACCTAATCTCATGAAGTTAGTAGCCCATGCCTCATGTTCCTGAAACATGAAGACGTCTTGTTGAACTCACCAGCTCTAAGTATTTCAGGTCACCATCTATTTTTTTCATGGTGAAGGTGATCTGAAGAAATACATTGTGACTCACTTTAGAAGGATAAAGAGCAAAGTGAAAAACTAAATGGAAGGAATAAGGTACACCAAGTCACTTTTGAGGAAGCAAGTCATGTTTAAGTACATAGCACTTACAATAAACATGAGTTACTCTCCCTCTCTCTTCAAATTGCAGCTATCCAATCAAGAAGCACTTACTATGTGAGTGTTAATTCGCTGGACACCAAGTATCCAAAGAAAGAGAAAAAATAGTAGTAACTCATATAGTTCACAATATAATGAGAGACAAGATGCTATCACTATGTAAATACATGATATATGGTATAAATTGAAGGTAATTTCAGAGGGAACACACTAGCTTTAAGGTGGAACAAAAAAGACTTCTTGAAGTAGATGAGATGTGAAGGAAATCAGGAAAACCAGGAGTCAGAGGTAAGGAGGGAAAACATTACAGATATGGGGGATAGCTAGTGAAGAAGCACAGTGAGAAGATGGTATGTCTTGTGTAAGGATGCCCATGGTGTATCATAGAGAACTTGAATGGTAGTAAGAAAACAAACAAACAAAAAACTGGAAAAAAATAGAAGAACAGATTATGAATGACTTTAAAAATAAAATAGGAAATTGTGAAGCTCAAAACCTGGAAGAATGTTGTCTTTTATTTATAAATGACTTTAAAATGTCATGAAAAATAAATTCAATAGCATATACAAATCATGAAGGCAGAGAGAGGAGGAAGAG
>CM053592.1:29205392-29232970 GCA_028646515.1 Pseudochirops corinnae | reverse complement strand
AAACCACAATCCTACAACATGCTGTCTACAAGAAACACATTTGAAACAAGGGGAAACGCTCAAGGTAAAGGTAAAAGGATGGAGCAGAATATATCATGCCTCAGCGAAAGTTAAAAAAACGGGAGTAGCAATCCTTATCTCAGATAAAGCAAAAGCTAGAATAGATCTAATTAAAAGAGATAAGGAAGGAAACTACATCCTGCTAAAAGGCACCATTGAGAATGAAGCAATAACACTACTTAACATAGATGCACCAAGCAGTATAGCATCCAAATTCCTAGAGGAAAAGTCAAGGGAATTAGAGGAAGAAATAGATAGCAAAACAATACTAGTGGGGGACCTCAATCTCCCCCTCTCTGAACTTGATAAATGTAACCTCAAAATAAACAAGAAATATAATAACAACTTTGTACGACATGTTAAGATATACATTAGCATAGTTCATTAAACTTATGACAATTTTATATGTCACCCACTTTAAACAATGCAAACTTTATTGGCACTTCATCAAATATTTCATCTGTGATCATTTCCATATAGTGTCAAGCATCATAATATATTTCCCCATTTATAACATTGTTTAATGGAAAAATCAGATTTGTGAAAGCAAATCACAAAAACACTATGCACACTAACTGCAATTATGTAAATGAATACAATGAGTAACTATCTCAGAAATGCAAGATGTAACATTGGTATCTTGCTTTGTTAAAGTGAAAGCATACAATCTTCCATACTTTTGACAAATAACCAATTAGAAAAGTGTATGTCTGCATATATTATTCAGCTCCCTTACTAGAGAAGATTGAGAAAGATATATATTTTTGCCTCTTTTTGGAGGGCAATTGGGGTTAAGTGATGTGTCCAAGGTCACACGACTAGTTTTTGTGTTAAGAGTCTGAGGCCAGATTTGAACTCAGGTCCTTCTGACTCCAGGGCCAGTGCTCTATTCACTGCACCACCTAGCCACCCCAAAGATATTTTTTAAGGAAAAAAAAATGTGCTTCCTCCTTTAGGTTTGAAATTTGCAATCCAAAAACTGAAATGCTGATATTTCAATGTTTTCAAAAAGCAAACATCGTGATTCTACTTTTAACATAGTCAGTTCAATTGCTCTCTTTCTCAAAGCCTTTTCCCCTTAACTTCTGGAATCTCTGGTACTTCATTTTAGCAACTGCTATGGAACCACAATTATTCCTGTATCTTAGACTATCAACAGTCTGTACTCAGTTCTTCCTCTCCCACTTCCCATATCCTGTACTGTTTTTTGTCCATAGGTGAAAGAATTCCTAGTTATTATGTCTGCTGTAAATATTCATTTTTGTTCTTTTAAAAAAATTCTGTTTTCATTGTTTATCTGCTATATGAAAAGAATCATCAATTTTAAAATGTCATATTTACCTCTCATCGTTCCAGCTTAGGCAACTATACCTTTATATAATTGGATATTGAAAGCTAGCTATGAAGTTTACTCTTAAAGAGTTCCAGGTTGCCTGTGGCCTATGTTTTCAGAGGATGTAGATCAGAGGTCTACTAGTGTCTCATGTCAAATAAGTAGGGTTCTATACAATTTATTGTCTATAGATCTGTACACTATACGGCAAAATTCTATCTCAACTAAAATTAAATTCACTTTCAGAAGAAAGTTGAAGTCAATTTGAGAAAGTCAAAGCTCAAGCTGAAATTTCATGTCATGTCTGTTTCACTCAAGTCTCCTTTGCTATACACTAATTTTCACAATTAGAGGTAGACACCTGAAGCAGTAAATTTGGGGCTGGCAATCTTTGTGGTACTCCATTTGGTTACATTCCTAACTACTAATGTGCCTTTTAAACGTTTCAGGTACGTTAGTTGTGCCATAGGGAGCCAATTCTCTTTTAATAACTATTTTAGCAGTTACTGATAATATCAGAAGTTGATATTTCTTATATGTGACAATAAGCTTCTGAGAATTGATCAACTATGTAAAGGACTGATTTGTCCTCTCTTTCTCTCTCTCTCTCTCTCTCTCTCTCTCTCTCTCTCTCACACACACACACACACACACACACACACACACACACACACAAACACACACACACTCTTGCATGTTGACAATTTCTCAGGTTCATTAAATTCCAGCAAAAGTACTTGAGAGGCAACAGCAGCTTCCAAATGCATTTTGTTTGCCTTTTCTTATAATGTGTTTACAATAATATATGTAACAATAAGCTTGGATATTGATTTTTTAAAAATAGATTTATTGATGCCTTTTGTCTTTATATTGCAATCATCTCTGGAAATACCACCTAATCCCCTCACCCTTGAAATTAAACTACCCATTCTAACAAAAATTGTTATCTACTTCCTGACACATTGTCTAAAATTGCAGAATGAGATGCATTTTTTTTAACACGGTCAATAGAGAAATTAGTTTTGCTTGATTTCACATATTTACAATAAGGTTATTTCCCCCCCTTTTTTTCAGGTTAGGTAAGGTGGGAGAGAAAGACAACAAATGTTTCTTAATCAAGAAAATAAGATTTATTTCTAAAAAAGACGAGGAAAACAGTCAAATTAATACAACTGCATATGACATTGCATACAATATTCTTACCCTATCCCTGTCACCTTTTTTCTGGGAGAAAAGAGTTATATTTTATTACTTGTTCTGCAGGACAACTATTGGGTTTGTTTTTTTACATTAACTCAGAGTTCAATCCATTTTGGAGGGATGTTATATCTTTTCATTAATGTTTTTAGAATTATTTATATACCATTTGTTTAGTTTTATTTATTTCACTATGTATTACACAGTACACTTACTCCTATGTTTCTCTGAATAACTCATATTAATTTCTTATTTTACAGTAATACTGCTTTTCAGTCTTGTCACAGTTTATTTACCTATTACTCAGCTAATGGAAAACATGTTATTTCAAATTTTAGTAAAATAAAAAGTGCTGCTGTTGTGTGTATTCCTATGAATATCATACTTTGTGTCTAAACTCCTTTCATTATGTGTCCACTGGTGGAACTACTAAGGAAAAATCCATGGGGAGATTTATAACTTCTCTTGCATAATTCCCAATTAAGCTTTAGCAAATTGGAACTAATTCATAGTTCCTCCAACAGAGCATTAGTGTGCCTGACTTCCCACAACCCTTCCAACATTGACTCTTCTAATTTCTGTGTCATTGTTGCCAGTGACTAGTATCACAAAAAAACCCAGGTATTTTCAAATTCATTTGTGTTATTATTGGTGATTTGGGGAATTTCTAGTCATTCACACTTTGTAATTCTTTTAAAAAGTCTTCATACCCTTGACCACTTATCTACTAGGGAACAACTGTTGTTCTTATATATTTGTCTCAATTCCCTACATATTTTTCACATCAACTTTTTTGTGTAATATTTAATATAAATATTTTTCTCACTTGATAGTTTTACTTATTTTATAATTGATTTGATTGGTGCAAATGCTATTCTTAAAAATATTACATAATAAAATGATCAATTTTCACTTGAATTCAACTGAATCACTCGTTTGGTGAATAATGTGTCCTGATAGACTGATTTCCAATTTAAAAAAATACTTCTTCCCTCAAAAGAAAAATACTAATTTACTCTTATGTTTCTGAACTCATTTTGAAATTAATCCTTTGAGTTCCAAATATCGTCACTGTAGGTTCTTATGTCAAAAGCCAAAAAAGGCAGGTGTCAATGATATATTATCACTCTTTCCACTCAAGTTCCTTATATAAAGACCTTACCTTAAAATAAGAGAACTGACCTATGTTAATTTAGTAATGCATTTTTCCTCCTCCAGAGAAATGTAATAAATTTACTTGAAGAGTAAGGAATACTTTCCATCACCTACAAAATAGAATAACTTTGTCTTATTAACTAACAAATAGTTTGTGGTTTCTGAAATCAGGATATTTCATAATAATTTTTAAAAGATGTTATATTATGAGACTCAAAACATATTTTCCCCAAAAGGGATTCAAAACTAAAACTGCCAAGATGTGTTCAGGATGTCCCCTGGTAAGTGCACAACTTCTTGGCTGCTCCTCTCAGGACACCACCATCTGTCTCTCTGCCCATTACACCCTCCTGCAGTGGCACTTATGTATATGTGTGTGTATGTGTGTGGACATGAGAATGGAAAGTTAAAAAGAAATTTTCTTGTTTTATCAGGAAACTTTTTTATGCCCTTATTTTTACAAGGACAGATTTTTTTTTGTAAACCTTCATTTTATTTTAGAATGTAAAAAGGAATCAGAAAGGTTGAGAAAAACTATTTTCCTGTTTCATTATTTTTGCCTTCCCATTCCCACCTCCCATGGTCAAACGACTTCACAGAATCACTGAATTTCACAGTTGGTAAAACAAACAAAAAACAAACAAACAAAAAAAGTTCAGACACCTTATAATTTAACCTGTATCTGGATAGTAATTCTCTCTATAGCATTTCCCAAAAGTGTTCTTTTTTTTCTTTTGCTTGAAAATCTCTAAGTGAGGAGGAACCCACCATCTCTGAAAGAAGCCCATCCAGTTTTGTACATATCCAATTACTATGTGTCCATCATTCTTAAAACTGTCTCCATAAGTTCAATCCATTACTTCTAGTTCTGCTGTTAAGTAGTACAAATGTAATCTGTCTTCTGTATAACTAGATTTCACATACCTGAAGACTGCTACCCTGTCATTCCCTAAGTACTTCCTTCTCAGACTAGATTTTACTAGTTCCCATTAACTGACTGACCCTTGTATGGAATTTTCTTCAATCTTCTTGTTATTCTACTTGACAAATTTTGATCAAACTTCAGTTTTTCATCTTCTTTCTTAAAACCTGGTGCCTTGAATTTGCTAAAATCTAGTCTTCATTTTAATTTAAAGATGTAAAAAATAGCAGTTTGAATTTTGTAAACATTAAATTCCTTAGATAAGAGACACTATGCAATATAAAGATTGCATGCATAATCCATGATTTTAACACAGAAACTGTTAACATAAAATGGGACATGAAGAATTCTGCTTCTTTCAAATCTACATTTGTCCTAACCTACATGTATAATTTCTATTGATAGGAAAATATTATTAATGATTTTAGTGGGTCAGCAAACCTATTTCTAAATTCATGAAAATATTGGTGAAATCAAAATTGTATTATTTTAAATGAAAGATCAAAAATTAACCAATTTTTTTCTTGTATGATGTATGGGATTTGGTATTTTCTGGGTTTTAGTGAGATAATGTTTTTCTACTAGACATTCATAAGGGAAGCAAATTCATTTTATCACTGAGTGCAGTTTAAGTTTTTCCTATTAGTAGCAAATTCTTGACAAATAATGAAGTGAGGAAATGGGAAAAAGCGAATGCTTGTTATTTAAACTGTAAAAATACTATTCTCACATTCTATTGCCCCCATAAAGTCATATATTTAGAAGTGGGAGGGACCTTAGAGGTCATCTAGTCTAAATCCTACTTCATTTTACAAATAAGGAAACTGAGAGAGAAATCCTTAAGGAGTTTGTATTCTATTAGAGACAAGAATTTGATGATTTGTCCAAGCTGATTAGTATTTACAGCTCTGCAAACAAGAGGTCCAGGTTATACACAATTACACATTGATATACTCATATATATATTTAAAATGCTGTTTTTGACTTCTTTCAAGCCTTTGAAGTGTTTGATAAGTTGAAGAATTAATTATATAGTAATCAATGGTAACCCCAAACCTGCCCTCAATTACAAATGCATATGGAGAATAAGAAAGTAACTTGCCTAGACTTGAACCTCAGGCACAGGTCTAAAGGCAGTGGATTTTTTCTTGTGTTACTATCAGTCATTTCCAGCACACTACCTTACACATAGTAGGTACTTAACAGATGTTTGCTGAATTGAATTTGTAATTAAACAAAAATTGTACAACAAGAAGTATTTATAATTACTGGGGGAGGGCCACTACAGTGATAAATAGGAACATTATCCATTTTCAGTTTTATCAGAAGTGTTTTACTGAAACGATTCATTTATAAAGATTTAATCACAACATGGTGCCCTGAGTATAAGGCCAGCAAGACAGATACCAAATAGATGTTCTCATATCTGGGATGTGCAGTCCTGGTGGGCAAAATAGTGGCCTACCAGAAGATTCCCAAGTAGATCCCTATGAGTTGGACTTAACCCATATCAGCTCCTGAAACAGAATGTTTGAGATACTCATCTGATTGTCTTTGAGTTATTTTTATAGATCACTTGATCCTGTTTCTTTTATAAGTGCAGGGGAAAAAATGGAAACCCATTTTATATTTTCATCATATACTTTTAATATGTATCTTATTCTCACAAAGTACAATGTACACCTCAGGAATGCAGTATAGATCATGGAACACGGCCTTCTCTGTAGAATTACAATAACAAGTGGCATAAAGGTCAATGGAGAGAAGCATGGCAATTATAAGTAGCCTACAGCATATTTCCAGTGACAACCTACGTGCAACAAACAGAATAAAGGATATCATTCAGGAAATGTATGACTGAAAAAGGAGATAGAGAGCTTGGTGAAAGAGAGAGAGAAAGAGAGAGAGAGAGAGAGAGAGAGAGAGAATTAGTAGCCCAAGTGCTGAACTAATATCAATGAACAACCAAAAATCATAGAATTGAGTAGAAGTAGATAGGCTATAATAATCTCTGATATAGTGGGTATCCATATTCATCCACTAAAATATACCAGTATTGAATCATGGCTTATACTTGGGACCTTTTAGCAGTAAAGTCTATAGATCCCAACTTTTTGACCATATTTATAAATACATAACAGCTTCAACATATTCTTACATCTGTGCTGTCACTAATATTACAGGATCATATTTCTAAATATGTGAATGTACATACACACACACATATATAATCAAGGACTTGGTTGGTTGCTGTCCTTGGTTCTCAAAGAGGACCAAAATGACATCACTCTGTAGGAGTGAAGGTACAGTGTGTCTGCCTGAGACTGATCAGACCAATACAAGCTCTGAATGCTTTACCCCCATTTGGACACAAATAGTCCATATGAACACTTGGGGTGGAGATATCTCTAAATTTGTACATCTCACATTTCTTTTGAGGCACTGCAATTCTGCTTATCTCCTAAAGCACAGTGTCTTTTTTGATGTAGGCATGCCATTCTGGGCCACCTTTTGCCAGTGTTTCCCATATAATTCCTAATTGATTCTAAAGTTCTTCAGAGAGACCTTGAGAGTGTCCTTGTATTGCTTGCTTCTTCTGACTACCATGTAAGCACCTGCCTTGTATGAGTTCTCCAAAAAAGTCTTTTAGGTCAGCATGCATTTGACATTCAAACAACATGGCCAACCCATTGGAGCTGTGCTCTCTTCAATAAATTGAAACAGTAATATACGAAAAGGAACAATATTTATGCAATGAAGATGACATTGACAAACTCTGAACTTTGAATAGAATTGATTATTAATAAAAACTGACATAAAAAGTCCAAGCCTTTGGCTCCAACAAGACTCTTGTCAGTCACAGAGAATATCATAAATTGAAAGAATACAGTAGGCATGCCTATTCAGAAAAAGTGCCATTCTATCTTTTCAGTTATCAAAAGGAAGTGATATTATCTGCATATCACAGCAATGGGAGAAACATAATTTTATCCTTCACCTGCATGCTGTGCCTACTGAATCTCTGCCAATAGCCAGAAGGACAGTCTGCCACCCACATTTCCAGTTTTATTCACTAGGGGTAGGTCATCACTACAAACAGCCGGTGATCATCAGCTCTGTCTATAGATTGAGGTCTGGTCTTAGATACAGGCTTAGAGTGCATTTTGTGTTACTTCTCCATAGGGAATACATCTATTAGTCACAGTACACAGCACATGTTGGGTCACAGGAAAAAGCACCAGATAATAACAGAACAGGTGCTACCAAGGAAACACAATTCTTATTCAGGTTTAGGGTTAATAGTGAGCTATAAAAAATATATATATATAGCTAGACACACACACATATAAAACAGCAGCTAGAAAGAGTAGAAATTTCTAGGGAAAAGATGACTGAAAAAAAGAAGTTAATAGTAGAGCAAAGAACCCTTTTTTGATTCCTGATAAATCTATGATCAAGGAAATAATACTCTCTAATGATATAATATCTGAAACACTATATAAATTTATTATTGCTGTTGCATTTCAGTTTAAATTATATATTCCAGAAATTTCTCAGGTTTCAAGTTCTTTCATTATTTTCAGGCTCTTTCATTATTTTTCAGACACTCAAATTTCTATTTCTAATTACACTTCTTCTAGAAGAAAATTCAAAGATAGTCAAATTGATTATATGCAAAAATGCATTCCTAGATGAGAGTGGATTACATGTTCTCTCTGAAGCATATTCTTAAAAGATTGTGTGAAGGCTGCTCAACATGGTAACTCATATCTGGGTCTTGAAAATAAAGGCTGTTAAGACACTGGATTTGGAGGTTCAGTTAAAGGCCAGTGGAGATGTAGCAGGGGATGGAGAAAGGTAGAAGGCTGGGGGAAGTGGTCTGAATGGTGTGGATGGATATGTGTGTGACCAGAAGTAGGTGGTATGACCAGAGGAGCAGCCAGGTTTGCTGTGACCATCTGTAGTGTGAGTCCATGAGCTACAGTGATTTTCCTGAACACTGACATATTACATTATCCCTCCCCTCCCCCCCACACACACACACTCCCCTGCTGTGTTGGGAAAACAGAAGAGTAAGCTGGGGAATAAAGATAGCTGACTCCTACAGAAATATACTAGGATAGCAGCTTTGGGGGGATGTTTGTTCCTAATTTCAGTGTATTTGATGTCCCTTATCATCCTATTTTGATTAAATGCCTTTTCATTTGAAGTTGTTTCATTCTAGTTTGGTTTGAAAAGATTAAATAGAAATGGAGGTTCATAAATTATGGGTTTAAATATATGAAGGAACCAAATATAGTTGTGTGTCTTTCAGGGGGCACATAATGATTGATACATACACAAACATGAAAAATTATATATGTATGAGGACCATCTGAATTCTGTATAATTCTTGGCCTCTAGCACTGCCTTCCTTTCGCTATCACTTCTCAGATTTCTGGTACTTGGCTGCTTACAGTTAAAGAGATCTTCCCTGACTTGTTAAGATGTTTCCCCTCAAAATAGATATTTGTAATATTTGTATATATGTGTCCTTGGGAGTGCACACACACACATACACACACACACACACACACACACACACACACACACACACACACACACACCCTAATACTTAATATTATAGTCCAGTGCTCTGCTACTTACTATCTATATGACCTTGGCCAAATTACTTAAATATTTGGGTCTAAATTTCCACATTTTTCAAATGTGATTGCTGAAGGCTATCCCCAATATGGAGCATGGGACTATTATCATGTAGCTCAAAGAGGGGCAGAAAAGACATCACTTTTCTGAGAGACATTAATTCCTGCCAGAAGGGGAAGCAGGAAACCAATGCTAGAAGCTTGATCCTTTGTTCTCCTCAAAGAGAGAGAGGTTACCAGGCTAGAATAATATCTACCTGCTCCCTTAAATATTATTAATCTAAGGGATACAGTTTTCAAGTTCAGTCTAATTTTTATCACTTCTAATATTTGTTGGAGGAGGACCCCAAGCTCTGTATCCAAAGCTTGACCCCCTTTCCCTCCAAATACCAGTTTCACAATAAACACCTATAGCAAACAGCAATGATATTCATTTATCTAAGCCATAGCAAAAATTGAATCAGAGAAAGTATACATTTAAGAATTTATGGATTCTACAGAGTGAAGGAACCCTCTCATTGGGAAGGAGGTAATTAAGTTCATCCAAGGGAGACATCCTAGATCTTACCAAATGGAAATCTCCCTTAGTCACTAGCATAACTGCCTAGGGATAGGAATATGATGAAAAGCTCTAGTTCCTTTCATGACAGCTCCTTTCAAGAATCTTTCTATTAAGCAGCCTAACGTGAAGTTGGCATCTTCCACTTTCTCTTTGTAAGATAAAAACTAGAAGTCAAAACTACCAAAACTCTGAAGAGAGTCAGTGACTCAAAAAGGGTAAAAAGGAAAAATAATTGAATAACTATTTTCACTCTGTCCCACTCCTGAAAAGGTGCAGAGTATTGATCTCCACCTTAAACAGAGCAATTAATAATATCAGCGAACTTTGGGACTGGGGTTATAAACACACTACTTTTAAGGTCCCTTCCAGCTCCCAATCTGTGATTTTCTGATCTTATACAACATCAAGTAGCAAATATGGTAAAATATTCAATGCAAGTTTATCAAAGATAAAATCCATTGCACATCACTGGCACAGGCAATATTTTCAGATATTAGATATGAAAGTGGCAAATTTCATGCAGTGAAATAAATTATTTTAGATGAAATACATACCATTACCCAGTTATGGACATATCGCTGCCCTGATATGGCAGTTGACATTGTGCTTAGTCTTTCAGATTCTACTCAGTACTGATAGTCATATTTCCTAACTGAACATGTCACAGAGTGGATCACTTAAAGAAAGTAGAAATAATACAGACATTGTCCCAGAAACTGCCAACTCCACCAAAATAGTACCCACTTTCTATCCTTGATCTGAATGTAGCATCTGTCTAACTGTCCCTTCCATTGTGCTCTCTGGAAGTCCTGTTATATAATTAACAATGATGAAATTGTCTTTCATTTTAAACGTTTTCCTTTCTAACTTCCACTTTCTAACATTTAGAGTGACTTGCTTTTCCTCTTTATGACATGCAATCCTGACCACCATCTGCAGTATTATTTACACTGTATCCCATATTACTCAATTTATTCTGTTCTTCCTATGTGACTCTCTGTTGCACCCATCAGCATTAACATGTTGGTGGATAACTTGAACATGACTCCTGAATAAATTGAAAGATGGATTGCCAATTTGACTAGAAATGCCAGATTTGATGCCAAGAATGACTCCAAGTTGGGCCATGTGGTTATGGGGAACAATACAGTCTCACCCTATTAACAAGTAATTGAAAAGACCAAAAGCCGTTCTTTTCAAAAGCCAGATGATGTCTATGAATAGTGAGAAAAAAATCAATCAAAATAGTAAGTCAGAGGCTCCTGACTGAGCTACTCAAGACTCTAGTTTCTGCGAAAATACTCTGGAAGAACACATAGAAAAATTAGCATTCAAGTAAATATACTATGCTAGATATTTAGTTCTAGACAGGATCTGAAATTTTGAGAATTTGAATAAAATTGGTTATGTTTCATTAAAAACAAAGACAGTCAAGGTACTCCTGATTCCCCACTGCAACTTTTAGACTAACTCTCTACTGCTATTGCTCCAGAGCCTCTCCTCCTTCAAGTCTCATGCTGTCCAAAATAATCACCCATTCCAGATCTGAGTGGCGATATTCTTCTCCTTCCTTATTCACCGAGTTTGCTTACCAATTTAAAGTCTTTCTTTCTACCCCAATGCCTGCCTTCACAGAATTCAGAATGTCTTCATACATATATAATTTTATATATATATATATATATAGTGATACTGATGATTCCTTAATGGCCTCAACTTTCCAGTTGTACGATATATTCAGTTCCCATGCCTTCTACTCCACCTCAGACACACACCAATAGGGTCATATTCTTGATCTTCCATCACAGAAAGCATTCTAATTCCATATTAATGAACTTCAAAATTCCCTTATTTAATCACAATATTTTATTATTTTGATTTTTACAATGCTTTATGACTGCTAATTCTGTTATTCATTATGGGCTCTATTCCCTTGACCCTTCAATTCTTTATAAAGTCATCACCTGGCATTCACTATGCTCTATTTTCTTTACTTTCTCATTATACTGATGACTCAGTTCAACTCTACATTGTCCTCTCCACACAAATTCCTTGCCTCTTATCCTATCACTAACATGGTAGTCAATCCCTAAATTTGGATTACTCCCATGATGGACCTATTTAATTCTTTTTCAAATGCTGCTGAACAGAGTTGAAGAAAATCACAAAACTATACTGATTGTCAACTAAAATTTTAAATTACATAATATCAACTTGACCCTCAATACTACAAAGTATATTTCACACTTTTTCATCCATTCTCAAACTTCTATAAGTACTGTCTCACCACACTCTCTCAGTTGAAGAACTCGTCTTAATGTACTTCACCAGAAAAGTTTGGGCTATTGCCAAGAGCTGTTCCTTTCCTCCTATTCCTCATCTCATATTAATCAAATTTTTCCCCTATTACCCCCACCTTCTCTGTATGATATGAACACGTAGCCCTTCTCCTACCATGGCAAAACCCTTTATGTGCACCCTTGATTCCATCCTCTCTTGGTTTCTCCAGCAGAATTTTAATCTCAAACTACTGACTCCTTTCTTGCTGCCTACAGTATACTCATGCTTCCCTAATTCTTTAAAAAAAAAACACTTAATCCAACTATGCTATCCATGATCCTATATCTTTCCTCCCTCTCTCAGCTAATATAATTTAAAAAGCTGCCTACATTAGATGCATAAACTCCCTCTCCTTTCCCTTGCTACCACATCCTTAGCAACATGACTTGCAACATCATCATTCAACATCATCAGTCATTGTTGACTCTGACAAGGCTACTGAGGAGGTTATTTGTTATTATAGGTAGTTAGGTGGCACAATGACTTAGAAAGCTGAGTCTGGAGACAGAAGACCTGCATTCAAATCCAATCTCACACACTTACTCGCTGTGTGACCCTAGGTAAGTCAATTAACAACTGTTTCCTCAGTTTCCTTGAGTATACAATGGGGATAATAATTGAAACTACCTCACAGGGTTGTTTTTAGGATCAAATCACACAAGACAATATTTATAAAGTAATTACACAGTGCCTGGTACAGAGCAAGCATTTAAAACATGTTTGTGCTCTCTCTTCCCCTTCCCTTGTTAACTTGATAACAAAAGTGGAGATGTCTGATATTTTATCTCAATGTGTTTCCAAAATATGAAAGAGAATTCTCAAAACTGATCTGATGGGGAGAATAAACCTCTCTTCTCCCAGGGCACCAAATGACACTGAGTGAAGCAATTTAGAAAGTGTTGCAAATGATTACAATGTTTGTACATGTACTTTTAAGAAGGATAATTATATAACTTAGAATATACTATAAGTGGTAGTGATTCACTTGATAAATATAAAGCATACATCTGTTGGATTTGCTTCAGGCTTTCTTATGAAAGTTGTCAAATAAGTGATGTGTATCATAACACACTTTTTTTGTGATTACCTTTTCTCTCCACTTGTCCTGACCTTTTCTTGTAAAAGCTGTTAGCAGTGTTAAACAGACATTAATATCACTCATGCTTTCAGCCACAGACTCCTATTACAACATAATGTCTTTTGACATTCAAAGTCATTTGAACTTCCTGGGAACTGCATAGGAATAAAGGTAATGGGCAAAAACATGAACATAACTTTCAATCTACTTTGCCAAAATACTATGAACTTTGAGGAGATTAGACTGAAAATCTGAGACAAGCTATTTGTCTAAGGGAAAAATGGAGCTTGGCTGACCCTTCGATGGGCTGCTCAAATATCAAAAGGGCCAGGTCTTTGAAGGGCAAGATGGTCATGCTTCTCTAAATGGCAAAGACAGACACATATCAAAAATAGTATGTAATGAAATACACATTTTTGATTATAAAATTTTAAACATTGCTTTTGAGGATGGCACTAAGAACTAAGAAAGAGTTTTCAGTATAATAGATTATCCCTCAAAAGATAAACAGAATACATATATAATGTAAGGTTACAAGTGAGGAGACGTTGAAACACTAGCATTCAATGTGCATCATTACACAAGCACAAACATTTCTTAAACACCCATTAGGCACCAAAATCGGCACTGCTAGAAATACAAAAATAAATAACAATTAGTTCCTATCTTTGAGTTGCTTACAGATGAAGAAAAATAAGATAGATATTTTCTCTCTCCCCCTTATCTCCTCTCTCTCTTTCTCTCTCTCTCTCTCTCTCTCTCTCTCTCTCTCTCTCTCTCTCTCTCACACACACACACACACACACACACAAATGTGACAGAAATTAAAATATGATAAAGACATGAGATAGACAGTTATAAGATGCTAGCAGCATGGGAAAAAAAAAAAAACGTTACATTTTCCCTACAGGATCAAGAAAGAGCTTCTAGGGGCAACAGAATCCAACGTAGGCCTTTAATATCAGATAATATATCAAAAGAAAAGACATTTCAAGAATAAGGAAGAATATAAACAATGGTTCAGAGGGGGTAAGATAAGGAGCATCTTCAGTATTAGAAAGCCTGGTTGAAGTCAGATAGCAGAGGGCCTTAAAGCGTCAATTAAGTGGTTTTAAATCTATATAATGGGCTATCATAGTCATTGAGTGTTTGGGGTCAATGAAGTGATATGATCTCTTTCTTCATATTTAATATAAGCAAGTTACCCAATAGAGAAATAATAGGAGAAGGGGGATAAGCAAAGGAGGAAGGGGATGATGAAAGGGAGGGTGCATTAAGGGAGACTGTGGTTAGAAGAAAAACTTTTGAGGAGGAAATGGACAAAAACAGAAAGAGAAGAATAAACAGAAGAACATAGGATGGAGGGACATACACGGTGATTATAACTGCGAATGTGAATGGGAGGAGTTTACTGATAAAATGAAGTAGACAGGAAAACGCATTAGTAACTAGAATCCAACAATTTATTTACAAGAGACACACTTAGAACAGAAAGACATATCCAGAGTAAAAATAGATGGCTGGAGCAAAATATAATATATTTCAGCTGAAGTGAAGAAGGCAGGGGTAACAATCATGATCTGAGTAAAGCAAAAGCTTAACTGGATCCTTTTAATAGAGATAATCAAGGAAATTATATTTTGATAAAAGACACTGTAGACCATAAATAATATAAAAAATTATATCAATTTCTCTGATAGAGTTTCTCATTTCTTATACATATATGTATATATATATAACATGTATACACACATATATGTATATATGGATCAAATTTATAAAAATAAGAACCATTCCCCAATTAAGAAATCATCAAAGGAAGTGAATACATAGTTTTCAGAAATCAAAGCTATTTGTAATCGTGTAAAAATGCTTTAAGTTACTATTGATTAGAGAATACAAAACAAAACATCTCTGAGATACCACCTGCCACCTATCAGCAATGACAAATGCTAGAGGGAATGAGGGGAAATAGGTACTCTAATGAACTGTTGGTGGAGTAGTGAACTGATCTAACCATTATAGAGAAAAATTTGGAACTATGCCCAAAAGAGCTATAAAACTGTGCATACCCTTGGGTCCAGCAATATTGCTACTAGATCTGTATCCCCAAAGGATTTTTTTTTAAAGGAAAAAGACCCATATGTACAAAGGTATTTATAGCAGCTCTTCTTTTGGTGGCAAAGAATTGGAAATTAAATTGATGGTCATCAATGGGGAGTGACTAAACAAACTGTGACATATGAGTGTGATGGAGTAGTATTGTGCTGTAAGAAATGATAGGGTGGATGGTTTCAGAAAAACATGGCAAAACCTATATGAACTGATGTAAAGTGAAGTGAAAAAACAAAAAGAGGAGATCATTGTACACAGTAACAACAATATTGTAAAGATAATCAAACTGTGAAAGACTTGCCTATTCTGAGCAGTATAAAGATCCTAGATGACTCCAAAGGACTCGTGATGATAAAATTCTAACCACTTCCACAGAGAAAACTGATGAACACAAATGCAAATTGAAGTATAATTTTCTCACTTTTTTTTTGCTTTTCTTGGTAATAAGACTAATATAGCAATATGTTTTACATGATTACACATATATAATTAATATATTGCTTACCTTCTCAGTGAGTGTTAAGAGGGTTTGAAGGAGGGAGAGAATTTGAAACACAAAATTTAACAAGAAAATATTAAAAATTAAATATTTTTTTAAAAATTAAAAATATAAGGTTATACTAAGTAATTTCTCATACTCCTTTTATCTCAATATCCTAGGGGAGAATATGTATAGGCTGTATAGGATGAATTGAAAGGGAAAGCTTGGAAGCAGGGAGGAGTTAACTGGTTATTGCAATAGTCCATGTAAAAAATATGGAGGTCTAAATTAAGGTGATTACAACAGTATGTTAATGACGGGACACCTATAAAATAAAGAATAGCTCTGTCTTGGGTTGAAAAAGATGAGGGGGAAAGGAGAGGAAGAGGAGAGTTAGTCTTTGATATACTTTGACGGGGTGGAACTGAGCAGGCATTTAAAAGTAAACAATGTTATCACCTTTTGACAAATCATCATAAGAGCCACTTTAACTATGCTGGTTAACAGTAACAGACTATACATTTATTGTTCATATTTCTTGAATCTGTATGGAAATCATAGTTTCCAGGCATTGCCTCCCCAGAAAAGGAAGGAGTGTGTGTGTCTAGTAAGAGAACATCTTAATTACAGCCAAATCCTTTTACCTCAAAAATTTTCATGCTGGTCATCTTTTGTCTTCTTTCTTAGCTTTTACTTGATTTTTTATCTTTACTTCAGAGTATTAAAAATTGTTTCAAGGTTTTTTCAATGCCTAATTCCATTGAGAACTCCCAAAACTCATATGTCCAGGAAGAAACTAAGGAATGTAAGTGGAAGTCACAAAGAAATATTACTCTCATTAAAACCAACTCACCTTTAAATACATTTTGGAAAAAATAGACTACATTCATTCAAAATAAAAATAAAATGGGTAAACCAAAAGACAAACATTGGGTATGGATGTTTATTTGAAGAACCCCAAATTAACCAAACAACAAACATCATTTTACGAGAGGGATGCATTAATTAAATCCCTAAACCTAACACAACTTCTGATAAGGAGAGCAAGTCCATGTTAGATCTAGAATACAATAGTAAAATTTTTAAAAAATGAAGAAAAATAGCATGAGTTGAGAACAAAAATGTGTGACCACCATTGTAAAAGCAAGCCAGATCTAAATATTAAATATCAAGAAGAACTTACCAGACAATCAGAATAAAATCAATCAACAAAAGGTGGGTTGAAGCATTGAATTCAAATAAAGATCTAGTTGTGACTGCAGAAATTTTCACAGGCTTAATGGAGGTGAAGAGACCATATTAAGACTAAGTGGGATTAGGGTAGGGGCAGCTAGGTGGCCTAGTGGATGGCATTGGGCCTGAAGTCAGGAAGACCCACCTTCCTAAATTCAGATCTAGCCTCAGACACTTAGTAGTTGTGTGACCCTGCACAAATCACTTAACCCTTCATGCCTCAGTTTCCTCATCTGTAAAATGAGTTGGAGAAGAAATTGGCCGACCTCTACTTTTGCCAAGAAAACCCCAAATAAGGTCCCAAAGAGTTGGCCACAACTGAACAACAACAGAATTAGGGTAATAGTGTGAACCAAGAAATGGAAGCAGAAAACAATAAGCTTTGACTGTAGACCAATGTGTTTAAAGTCAGAAGAGTTGTCAGGTTTAAATGAGATAACTGGTGAAAAGCCCTTTGCAGACCTTAAAGCCAGTTATTATTATTACTTTACAGCAACAACTACTACTACTACTACTACTACTACTACTACTACTACTACTACTACTGCTACTACTACTGCTACTACTATTACTACTACTACTACTACAACTACTACTACTGCTACTACTACTGCTACTACTATTACTACTACTACTACTACAACTACTACTACTGCTACTACTACTGCTACTACTACTACTGCTACTACTACTGCTACTACTACTACTGCTACAACTACTGCTACTACTACTACTACTATTACTACTACTACTACTGCTACTGCTACTGCTACTGCTACTGCTACTACTACTACCTTTCAGTGATCTCCAGTCTGATGACAATTTTATTTGATAAGCCTTCTACTGCACTCCTGCTGAGCTCAAGCAACGTTTAAAGAGAAATACCAGTTTGTACTCATTAATATTTAACAACTGGGCTCTACAGGAAAATAAAAAATATCCATAAACACTGCTAAAACTTAGTCTTAATTATTAACACTAAAACTAGACAATAAAAAAATAACTAATTCAAGTCCCGATTTGTAGTGATTACTGATTTTTGCAGAATAAATGCTCTGAAAATTTAATACTTTGCTAGTCCTGGCTCCAACACCTTTCTAGTAGAAGTGTAGAATTCTCAAAAGGAGAATAATACTAGGCCATGTTAGGAGGCCTTCAAATTATAGAATGCTAGAACATTAGGAGTGCATTTCTTTTCTTTCCTCTAAACTGTAACTTATTATGTTTTGTCCATGAGATCAAAGGTGTAGAGCTGCAATGGACTTGAGAGGTCATTTGGTTAACCCCTTCATTTTATCAATGAGAAAAGTAGAGTCCAGAAAAGTTAAATGATTTGCCCGTGGTCACCCAGGTGTTCGGAGAGAAGTCTGAACTCAGGTCTTGTGATTTCAAATTCAGTTTTCTTTCCACTATATTCCCTAAATATAGCTTTTTTTTTTAATTGCATTTTCACTTTAAAAATTTACTGATTCTCATGCTTTTAAATTAGCCCGAGTAATATCATTTTTTTTTCTTTTTTTATATTACAGCATTTCAAGAACTCACTGTCATTCTGGGATTTTTTGTTTAGAGGAACACACATCTCTCAGGTATCCCTTTGATATGAAAGCATAATGAATAGTATGTGGGACTTTTAAAAGAGATTCATACAACCTACAAGACAGCAGACTGAGAAGAGACTGGGGTGGGGGGGTAGGAAGGAGCTAGTATCTCAACCTCCAAAAGGTAGAAAGCATCAGTACCATAGGGGCAATAAGTGAAAGAAGAAATCCAAAGGAGAAATAAAGTTAAAGTTATGATCAAGAAGGGACAGGTGAGATGTGTCATCAGTGAGCTGAAGTCATCTTTGAAAGTTCATAGGCATTAGACTGGTGATAATCACATTTTCGAAGACTAAAAGAAGTTCCAAAGAAAATCTGATCTTTTCCCAACATCCTCTTGTCTTTGTTTGTTTGGTAAGATATAACCTAAGTGTGTGCTTCTGATCACCAGAAGTATAAGAAGTACTTAAACCTTTCCTGTATCCTGGTTTTGCTTCAAATATAGAGAGGCTAAGTTGGAAAGAGAAAAAATAAATAAATACATTTGTATAGAAAACTAAACGTTAGAAATGTTCCTCATTGGGTAACTCCAGATTACTGTCATTGTCCTAATAAATGTGTCTCGGATTTAAACTCCCTAAGGCATCAGAGAAAGAGATTATGTGAATGTGAAGATAAAAGACAAAAAGATAAAAAGTATGCTAAGTGTTCTAACAGAGGGCAACCAATTGAGTCTCCAGAAAGAACTGTGTTAGGGAGGAAAGGGATGTGACAAAGTATAGATCACATCCTAAGTCAAATCTCCTGGGAAGAGACAAACCAGGCAAGGAAAGTCTCTGTATGCCTTGTATAAAGGAGGGAACAGAAAAGATACAGGATTTCCCAGTCAATTCTATCTTCCACAATAACCCCCAAAGTTATGTTTAGTTCTGAGGGGCAACTTGTTATTATTACCATTGTTATTATTTCAACTTTTGGATTTGCTGCATCATATCTGAGGGTAAGACTTCCCAATGAAGACATAAGCAACTTTTGATATGGCATTACATGATACTATAAAGCATCATTATTTTTAAAACAAAAAAAAATACATTTCTAAACAGGGAGGATTAGAGCATAAAACTATGATCGTATGGAACGAGATGGTGAAATAGATGAAAAAGAAGTGATCATTTGGGATGGGGTGAAATAGTAATTAGTTTTAGAATTGGTAGCTCCGCCCCCCCCCCCTTCAGGGCCCAATAGCTCTACCTTTTGGGGGAATAGCCGTCTTCTTAGAATTTTTTGTTTGCTTCAGAATGAAACTTTTTCTCATGTACCCATCTAATAGTGTCCCCCTCAACAAATTACTCTTTATTTTATGTATATGTTTCATATACTCACATATATCTCCCAGTTAAAATGTCAATGCCCCTAATCTCTATTATAGTACCTCACACAGAAAGGGTGTTTAATAAATGTTTATGGATGGTTGGATAGATAAGTTTACTAATAATGTATATGTACACCACACACCCACATGCAGGGGCACACACATTCTGTGAAGGCCTTCCTTTGTACTAAGAAACAAGTTTGTTTGTTTGTTTGTTTGTGTTTTTGTTAGTTTGTTTTTTAGTGAGGAGCAGAGAAAAAAGTAGGAAGGTAGAAATATTGTCTAGTGTGGTGCTCTGAAAAAAAGGTGGCAGGGAGTAAATATTTCATGAATATATGGATAGCTGAAAACTAGAGGGCAGCTGCATCCAGCTACTGGAAGTCTGAGCATTTAAATTGCAGTCTAGCAAACTATTATGACAAGAAGCCATGCTCTGTAAATAGAGTTGTCCAATCTGGGTTTTGAATTATCCCTTTGCACTTTACAATCTGGTTGACAATGGGTTACTCTTCATTTCCCAACCATCTGCTCTCCTTTGGACTTCTCCATCATGCACCCAGAATCTGCAAGATTGCATCAGCCTTGGAAGTTAGTCCTCATCAGTACCCTTTGCTCCATCTGTACTTTCTGTCCTGGAACTCTCTGATTAGATGGCAGATCAAAGAGTTCCTCCCAGGACCTCTAGAAGTAGACTCTTCATTGACCACTGGGCTGCACAATCTGGACTTCTCCACCATGACCTCTAAGCCTAGTAACTCCTCCCTTCTTCCTTTTTGCTTCCTTTTGTACACTGTTTTCTCCACTAAATTGTAGGGTAGGGACTATATCTCTTTTTTTCATATTTTTATCTTCAAAATTAAGACAGTGCCTGGCACAAAGTAGACACTTAATAAATGTTTTTTGACTGAGTGACTAGCCTAATTTCAGGTTGAAAGATGTTTTGTAAATCTCAAAAATATTGTTGTTACTGTCATTACTATTATTATCACAGAAACTTTAGGATTTGTTGCATCATATCTGAGCATAACACCTCCCAATGAAATCATAAGCAGTCTTTGGTATGGCATTTCATGATAACATAAAGCATACTTATTTTATAATATATATTTCTAAAAATGTAATTTAAATTATTCCATATAAACATAACTGCCTTTGGTACTTTTGTGTTTTTTGGTCTGCTCATTGCATGTTATTCTTTTAAAGCTTCCCTGACTTAATTGATTTTCTTGTCTTTCTTATCTCAAGTAAAAGTTTGTATTAATTAATCAGAAAACCATTTTCCTGCTCATATACATAGAAAAAGTGGTATGGGGAGAGAAAACAAGAAGAAAAAAAAAGCATTACAATTTGTTTTTTCCTTCCTAACAGGAAAACATTTTAAGAATAGTTAAGTTTAAGTCACCTCTTTTAAAGAGCATGCTCAGGTGTTTCCTAGAAGAGTCGAAGAATGTTTACTATGGAGGTTGGTGACTACCTTTTCTATGCGACGGGATCTGAAAGTTCCTTTCTTTCCATGACTTCCTTAGCTTGGCATTATTTTGCAAGGAAAATGTATGACTTTAATGTGTGTTGGGAGTCCAAGAACATTGCTGCTTGCATATGTGGGCATATAAAACCATTCCAGAAAAAGAATCTTTAAGGAATGGAGCCAATAAAGAGTCCAGAAATCCATCTATCATACCAATTTTATTTTATCTTCTTCAAAGCTATGTAAAATGGGTAGCAAAGCATCACTAGATGAAAGCAATAGTGGACATGGTAGGATGAGTTACAGACCTGGAGAGAAGAAGTGGAGTTATTGTTTAACATGAGAACTCCAGGAAGATCCTGAAGGAAAAGATGTCAACAGAAGAGAATTGAGAACACATTGAGCGGACAGCCCAATCCATCATCTTGTACAAAGTAAATGCCCACTAAATACTTATTCAATTGAATGAATTTGGCTTTCTGATGTTGAAAAGGCAAAGATAGTAGTGGAGGAGGAAAAAGAGGAGAAACATAAGAAAAAAAAAATAAGATAGAAAGAAGAAACGGATTTGAACAATTTAGACTAAAAGTTTCTGTGGCTTTCAGTGGGTTGAATAAAAATCAAAGCCTGACTATGTCTTAATTGATAAAGAGGAAGAAATCTTCAAAACATTTTAAATGCCTCTACAGAAATTGTACAAACTTTCTGACATGCCCCAAAAGTAGTACCTTAAAATAATAAGCAGCATGTTTAGGTCTTGGTTAGATACTTTTTAGTCACCATGGTTTCAAAAATTCCTCTGCTGTGTCACAAAACAATCCTTTTAAGATGAACAATGACATCTTTTGCAAGACTTTTCAAAGACATTACAAAATATGCCATGATTCATAGTAACTCCAGTGAAAAACTGTCAGCACGCACAAATGTGTCTAATTATTTTAGAGCTACAGTTAATATTGGTTTCTTTGTAAAATAGTTCTCGATTCATTTAAAGGAATGAGATTATTAATGAAAAATAAAGATGAAGTGGGCAAAATGACAAATAATAGTTTAGCTAAGATTGCTAATCTTAAAAGAGGTACACTTTAGCTTTTGTTCATGATGAATTTTAAAACTAAGGAAAATTGACAAACTATTTCAAGTTCATCCACAGAAAATGGTATTAGGGAATAAAGATTGCTTAGGGAATAATGATCTCATTTCTCTGCTTCTTTATTTCTGTAGCTTCATTAAAATAAGGGCAGAAGACTTGCCAGCTCCTTTCTTTTCATTTCACCTGAGAATTTAAAACCTTTACAAATTCATTGTATAATATTTTGGAATATCCTTGTAGTCGGTTGATAAGTAACTCCTATAATCAGATAGACTCTTAGATTTTGAGTGTATCCACTTAAAATGAAAATTTGAATGTAACCAGTGAAAATTAAGAGAGCCATCTATATTCACCACACCTGCTAATTGAATAGTAGTAGATGTAGAAACAGAGCTAATGAAAAGGACAAAGGAATTTCAAAGAGAAATATGCTGAAGGATGTTGTGAAGGATGACACATTCAATGTCACTTAACCTCCCAGTATCCCAGGTAACACTCTAAGGTTCTAAGTTGTTTCACATTTGCTACTCCACACTGCTACAGGAAACTTCCTCACCAGATTTCCTCTTCTCTCCATTGATTTATAACTCTTATTGCCTCTGTGATTTCCTTCTTTTCTCATCTACAAGTGTATTTGCAATTATATAATTGGAAAGAACTCTGGATATCAAGTAGGTCAACCCCCTCATTTTTACAAATGAGGAATTTGATGTGTAGAGAGATAAAGTCACTCATTCAAGATCATACTGGAAGTAAATCTATGGAATTAGAACACAAACCAGGTGATCTGACCTCAAGACTCATTCCACTATCCCATTGTTAGTCTCCATCCTCAGGGATAGAGAAGGAGAATGTAGGAAATGCATAGCTGCCTGAAATTGATAGATAATTCTGAAACTTCATATTAGTTAATACTTTAAATAAATACTTTTATAAAATGCTTTATGAATGGTATGGTAAAATGTATGATTTACTAGGAAATGCATTTTGTTTACTTTTTTCCCTTCAGTTTCTACCTTTAGTCATCCCTGCCTTTAGTCATTCCCCTCTCTAATGCCTCCTTAATACTGCTGCAAAAGGGAGGAACAAATGGATGATACATGAAGGCAGAGCAAGAACGGATAGACAGGTAATCAGGATTAAAATTGCTTCATGTTCCATTTTCAAAGAGAGAATGTTAGTGATGGCAAAATAACAAGAGAATCAGATATGTTGTTCAAATGGATTAGACATTAGTAGTCAGACTTCTTACGATCTGTCAGAATAATGCGATAAAAAGCTGGCACAGACTCATGCTACATTAATAGAATTATAATATCTGGATCATGTAAAGAAGTAATCTTGTTGTACTCTGTAGAGTGCAGAAACCTCATGAGAAGTATTGAGTTCAATTTTAAGAGTGACTAACTTAGATATTTCAAAAGAACTGTGATCTTATTGATAAAAGCATGCCTCCTGGCAGACTGAAACTCATCTAATTTGTCTCAGCCTGTTAACCAATCCTCCATAGAAAATGTGCTCAAATGTTGGAGACATTCTTCTGATTCTTTTATTACTTGAGTGGAAGCAATGCTTCTCTTTGTCTTTACGTTGTCCCTCACTCTCATCATATGATCAGCCTACTTCCTTTTCCAGTCAGTGATCTCACATTTGATAATTCTAGGGCTCAGAATTACCCTAGAATCTAGGATATTTCTCTTCTTCCTTTCTTTAGCAACATACTTTGTCCTATTTGTGCTTGTCCTTCCAAGCATTTTCCCATTGTATTCTGAATCAATCGCAATTTTGACTGCATTGTGCCACGACACAGCGGCATCACCAGAAGAATACTGGAGTTAAGGAACTAGGGGTAGGAATTGTTAGCCAGGAATTAGTAAAAAATGATCCCCCAAATCCCAGAATCTAATCGACTCTCTTCCTTCTAATTCTGGGTCTATCAGTGAGTTGCTGAGGCTTGTCCAAGTTTGACAGATGGAGAGATAAATAGCTAGACAATTTCAGTGAACTTCATTTAGCTATATAATATAACCCAATAAATAGACATTTTTTCTGCTTTATTTTTCTCATATATATGCCTGTGCTGATATCTTTTGAATTCCTATAGATTTAAGGAGAGGCATTTAAAACTAATGAATATCTAGGGAGGATTGAATGGAAAACCAAAGAGTAAAAACATCACCTCATATGATTAGGCAGAACATAGGATAGTTAAGTGTGGGGTGAAACAAGGTGCCTTCATCATCATTACTTCCAAATATTTGAATGATTGCCATAAAGAATAGACAACAAATTTTTTCTGAATTGTTTTAAGAGGCAGAAATAATAATAATGGGTGCAAAGTCACAGGGAGATAGATTTTGGCTAATAACAAGGAAAGATAACCATAAATATATTATTTCTCTATAGAAGTTCAAGTGATGATAAACAGTCTCTATGGCTTTTGGATTTAATTAAATGGAAATTGTCTTAATAGATTTCTTAGCACTGAAATTGACTTCAAGAACGCTAAAACTCCCAAGTACATATCATTTAAAGCCTTACATTAATCTATACAGTATTTTGAAGTGGGAAATGAGTGTTTTATTTATTGCCATGCCTCTTTTGTTGCAATTTTCACTATATTAAATGATAGTAAATGTAATAATTCTTTCTGGCATTTTATATTAGCACTTGAACTTGCACATTACTATGGAAAGCACAGCATCGTCCTAGGAACCAAGGTACACGTCACTAACATTCTAAATGCTTTACCCTTCCTCAGTCCACCTTTCCAATCTGTTGTCAAATGTTGTTGTTTCTAACTTCACAAGAACCCTCCTTGTTGGTTTTCACACCTCTTGTGGACCAACAGCAAAATCATTCTAATTGGTCTCACTGCCTGGACAAACATTTCCCTCTTTAATGAATCCTCTGCTCTGCTTTTTTGAGATTACCTTGCATCTATTCTGCATGTACCTTATATTTACTTAGTTTTTTTTAAGGTTATCTCTCTTAATAAAATGTGAATTCCTTGAGGACAAGGATTATTTTTTTTTAGTTTTCTTAGTATTCTTAGCACTCCATTGAAAGCATGTAATAAATGCTTGCTAAATGGCTGAGTGAAACTTTGACGAATTGATAGGCCAAGTTCGTGAATAATTTACTATCTCCTACAGCCTTTGAAATAACAGATTTCAATGATCGTGTATATCCTTTTACCAGACAAAAGTAAGTTTTATCTCCGTTGCCATCCCAAGACTATAAAAACATCAATAATAACCTGAAGCACATTTTATTTTCTTCCACCAAAATAGTATATGCTATTATTACTTTGTGCTTGTTTTGGGCCAGGCACTAACACAGTCTAGCACCTCTTCTATAGAAACACCTTAACTTACCCAGAAGGCATTGAAATTCATTGAGAACAAATGATTAGTTTTAAAACTCTTCACAAAAGCTTTATAGAAGAAAATGTGGAAGAAAAGCAAATACACTAAGGTAAAATGCACCAAAGTGAAAATGAATCTATACCATTAAATGGCATTAATTCTTGTGTTTGTAACCTAACATGAAAAGGAAACCCATAAAGTAACTGTTTCTATAGGAAAGAAATCAATAGAAGCTTATACCATTGTATTCCTCTTTCATAAGTGAATATGAATATTACTTTTTCCTATAGAAAAGTTAAGTAGTTTTTTTAAAATAACTGTGAAGATATATTTTGCTGCCTACTTTTCCCCAAACTACTCTATACTTAAAAAACTGCACATATATTCAATTGAAAAAAAATGTGAAAGGTAAACTAAAAGAGTATTCTGAAGTTCCTGCTCCATTGATAAACAAAGGAAAAAGAAATAATAGCAGGCTCTTGTAATGCAAGCTTTCCCTTCAATTTTATGCCAAGGGACTCAGATAATTCAAGTAACAAAGATGCTAGCTTGCTTAAAAATTAAATATATAACTGAGAACCAAAATCATAACTAAATGTGTCCTTTGCTGGTCAGCTAGGTGCGAGAGTAAATAGAGCACTGGCCCTGGAGTCAGAATGACCTGAGTTCAAATCTGGTCTCTGACATAGGACATAGTTACCAGCTGTGTGACCTTGAATAAATCACAACCCCCAATTGCCTTGCCTTCCCCACTCCTAAATAAATAAATATAGTCCAAAATGGTGGTATAGCAGCAGCAACATATTGCAGCTCTCACATAGCCACCCCAAAATACCCATAAAATAGGACTCTAAACCAATCCTAGAACTCCAAAACTCACACAAAGATATTTCCCACTAAAGTCAGCTTGGCTACAAGGAACCATATCAGCACTGCGAACCAAAACCAGCCTGGCCTAAAGCCGCTGCTGAGCCCCCGGGGGCGGCCTCACCAGAGGAGTGGTGAGTAGATTAGTGGCAGCTGCGAGCAGCATTAAGAACTAGGTCAGTGGAGCTTGCAAGATCTTGGGAGAAAAGCAATCTGGCCAAAAGGCCTCCAGAGTGGAAAAGCAAAAGGCAGAGGTTTTGCACCACCTCCATGTTGCAGCTTCCTGCCTGCGGCCTGCAGACAGCAGGGGGACTAAGCAATAGTTCTGAGACCAGTGCTCTCACGTTGAGCTGCCTGGATTAGGATCGCCATCTTGGGCCTCGGTCTTGGAGTCTTCATTATCCAGTGAGCCGGAAGTAAGTAGGGTCCCAGCACCTTCCTGAGAGCTACAGCAGCCAGGAGGACCCCAGCGATTTGGGACAGAGCTTTCCCTTCTGGAAGCAGAGCCCCACAGAGATTAAAAAAATCATGGACTGACCAACCATGAGTAAGAATAAGCATAAGAAGCAAAGTAAGAACAGCACCCAAACCCTAGATTCCTTTTTGGGGAAAAGAAAGATCATGGGAGAGAGAGGGAGGAGGAGAGTACAGGCAGAGCAACCCCACCAGGGGCCTCCAATAAACATGAAGAATGTCTTAAAGCTAGAGATGAGCTGAAGAAGGAGTTTGAAAACCAAATAAGGGAAG
>CM053592.1:29172196-29204892 GCA_028646515.1 Pseudochirops corinnae | reverse complement strand
CATAATAGAAGAAAAATAAATTGGAGGAATTAAAATAGGCAAAAAAGAAACAAAACTATCACTCTTTTCAGATGATATAATATACTTAGAGAATCCTAGAGGAACAAGTAAAAAAAATACCTAAAATAATAAACAACTTTAGAAAAGTTGCAGGATATAAAATAAGCCCACATAAATCCTCAGCATTTCTATATATTACTAAGAAAACCCAACAGCGAGAGAAAAAGAGAAATTCCATTTAAAGTTACAACAGACATTATAAAATATTTGCTGCCAAAACCAACCCAGGAAGTATATGAACACAATTACAAAACACTTTTCACACAAATAAAGTCAGATCTAAATAGTTAGAGAAATAGCAGTTGCTCATGGATAAGCCATAAAATGGGTAGGGTAATATTTTTTTTAATGAAAATTCTATCTAAATTAAATTATTTATTCAGTGTCATACCAATCAATTTACCAAAAAATATTTTATAGAGCTAGAAAGAAAATAACAAAATTCATCTGGAAGAACAAAAGGTCCAGAACATCAAGGGAATTAATGAAAAGTAATGCTAGGGAAGCTGGCCTACTTGTACCAGATCTTAGATGTTATTATAAAGCAGCAATCACCAAAACTACTTGGTACTGGATAAGAAATAGAGTGGTGTATCAGTGCAATAGGTCAGATACACAAGACAGAGCAGTCAATGACTACAGTAATCATGTATTTGATCTACCAAAAGACCCAGCTTCTGGGATAAGAACTCACTATTTGACAAAAACTGCTGCAAAAACTGTAAAACAGTGTATGGCAGAAACTAGGTATAGAACAATATCTTACACCATCTGCTAAAATAAATTCAAAATGGGTACATGATTTAAAAATAAAGGCTGATACTATAAGCAATCTGAGAGAATAGCAAATAGTTTACCTGTCAGATTTATGGAATATAGAATTTATGACCAAATAATATGAAATGCATAGTGGATACTTTTGATTACATTAAATTGAAAAAATTTTGCACAAACAAAGCTGGTGCAACGATGATTAGGAGGGAAGCAGAAAAATAGGAAAGAATTTTTACAACCACTCTCTCTAATAAGTCTCATTTCTAAAATATATAGAGAACTGAGTCAAATTTCTAACAATACAAGTCATTCCCCAGTTGATAAATGGTTAAAGGACATGAACAGGCAGTTTTCAAAGGAAGAAATTAAAGCTACATATAGTTATATGAAAAAATATTCTAAATCACTATTGATTAGAGAAGTGAAAATCAAAACTCTTAGGTACCACATCTCATCTATCAGGTTGGCTAATGTGATAAAAAAAAAATTATAAATGTTGGAGAAGATATGGGAAAATTAAAACATTAATGCATTGTTGGTGGAGTTGTGAATTGATTCAACCATTTTGGAAAGCAATTTGGAACTATGCCAAAAGGGTTATAAAATGTACATACCTTTTGACCCAGCAAAACTACTTCTAGGATATATCCCAAAGAGATCATAAAAATGGGGAAAGGACCCACATATGCAAAAATACAGCAGCTCTTTTTGTGGTGGCAAAGAATTGAAATTGAAGGGATGTTCATCAAGTAGAGAATGGCTAAAAAATTGTGGTATATGAATGTAATGGAATACTATTGTGCTATGAGAAATGATGAGCAGATGGACTTTGGAAACGACTTATATGGGAAGATTTATATGAAATGGCTGATTGAGGTAAGCAAAACTCAAAGAACATTGCACACAGTAACAGTCACATTGTACGATGACTAACTTTGATAGACTTAGCTCTTCTTGGCAATGCAAAGTTCTAAGACAACTCCAAAAAGGCTCATGTTGGAAAATTCTATCCACATCAAGAGAAAGAACTGTGGCGTCAGAAGGCAGATCAAAACAGACTATTTGCACTCTCTCTCTCTCTCTCTCTCTCTGTCTGTCTCTCTCTCTCTCTCATTTTGTTTTATTTCATCCTTTTTATGTTTCATCCCATTGGTTCTAATTCTTCTTTACAACATGACTAAGGTGAAAATATGTTTAATATGAATGTATATCTAGAGCCCATTTCAGATTTCATGCCATTTCAGGGAGGGGGGAAGAGAGGGAGGCAGAGAAAATTAAGAACTCAAAAGTTTGTGGAACTGAATGTTAAAAAATAAAAATAAATAATAAATAAATTAAATTTTTAAAAAAGATTGCACAGGTAGGAGACCTGAAATTTAGGCCTACTCTAATGTCTTATAAATTTTTTAAAATTAACTTTCACATTATTAAATGCAGGAAATATTTGCCTTAAGAAAAATGGAACCTATACTCATATGCAATTCTATAGTGCTGATGTTATGAATTTAGTGATTTTTGGAAGAACTGGGTAATATTTGACTCATAAAGGAAAGTGACTAGAGCTATTTTTTTAAAGCACCCAACTAATAGCAACCCAATTACTAATTTTACAACCCCATTTGTTGTATAAGTAGTAGTTCAACTTTCAAAAACCAAATGGACACCTTTTCACAATATGATGTATTTTCTTTGTTTTACATGTAATTAATTCATTACCATGGAACTAGAAAGCAATATAAAAACTTCCTAAAAATAGGAGAAACAAGATGAATTATTTCATGGAGTCAAAGGATTTAGAATGTGATGGGGCCTTAAAGAAAAAGTACAATATATACATTTTATAGAGGGGGAAATTGAGATTCAGAGAAATGAACACCTTAAGTAAAGTGACACATCATAGAGACAGAATTCAAACCCAAGACTTCTTTGCCCAAGCTCAACAATTTTTTAAAAATTATAGTATGTTAATGGTTTATCCCGTACATTGAAATCCACAATCTATATAGCAAATGAATCAAGTCACTATTCCAAAGGAACAAAGGTCTTTGAATATGGGTTTTAAATAGATAGTTTATAGCAAAAATCTGTGTTAACTTCAGAACTATTTATACAGGTATTCTTTTGATAAAATTACTCTGAATTTTATATGCTCCTAATCATACAATGTTTATATGGTATTGAATGCCCTGAGAAAGCTAAGAATTGTATTGCTGTTTGCTATATATACCTAATTTTTAAAGCAAATTCACTTCCAAATTCTCTACCTCTTTATCCTTCCTCCCTATCCCCTCCAATGAGAAGGCAAGCAATGGAGTATAAAAATAGACTACTAAAAACCTTAAATGCTTCTGAAAATGAGATATGTTAAGAGGCACTTTATTGCTTAGTGAAGTAGATAGCTATGAACAACCGTGTAATTTGAGGCAGCCATACCAAACTGATCCAACTGATCGAAAGAGATGCCCATTTCCAACCTTCCACTGGCTTGCTCTAAAGTCAACTCCCCTTTTAACCCTTCAGATCTCATAACTGGGGTGACTCATTTAAATTATACAAGATACTTTGGGACAAAGCTCCCAGAAGGTGAGACAAAGTGTCTTATTATATCACTACTTGGCAAACATAAAGTGATATGATCCAGAATTAACAAATTTCTCCTGTACAACATCCCCAACAAGTGGCCTTCCAGTTATTCTTTGAAGACCTTCAATGATGGGGAACAAATTGTGGTATATGAATTTAAAGGAAGACTATTATGCTATGAGAAATGATGAGCAGATGGACTTCGGAAAAGACTTATATGGAAAGACTTACATAAACTGATGTTGAGTGAGGTGAGTAGAACGAAGAGAACATTGCACACAGTAACCATCACATTATGCGATGACTAATTTTCCAATTTTTGAACAACTCTGAGAACTGGGAATTTTTTCCACATGTCAAAATTAAACATGATTCCTAAAATCTCCTATTTGTTTTTCAGGTGCTACATATTGATGAATTTATGGATATGTCTCTAATGTAATAGTGGTTTAATATGTATTTCTATTATATTAAAAAAATAAATGTCATATATATCAAAATACCAAGATGATTATCCCCTATGCCTTTCCTCTCAATAAAAGTTTATTAGCTTATTTTCTTTTATTTGAAAGTGCAATAGAAATAAAATGTCTATTTTATTTGTAATCCTTTAGATTATCCCAGAGATTCACAATTATGGTCACACAAAGTTTGGTACAAGAGACTGGCACAGATGGCCTTTCATGGAAGAACAGAAGCCTAGAAATACATGTTATGCTGAAAATAGAGTCTTTTACTGTTTGTCTCCTGTAGGAATTATCTTGTGGGGAATAATCCCCTTCCTATTTTTCTTATGTTGCTGTTATTATTTTTGGGTGAGTTCATGGTGGTTTTGATCTGGTGAGAGGGAGTAATATTTAGACACACATTCTCATCACCATGTTGCCAGAATTCCTTCAGAATCTTATTCTTGAGAAATTCAAATTCCCTCCATGTTAACTTCTTCCATAGATTTTCTTTGTTTATTGATCTCCCTGTCTTTTATTTGAAACCTTAGAAATCTGCTTTATTAAAAATGTAAGGTACATTAGCTGGGATATGAAGGAAACAAAAGAGTTCCAGAAAAGCATCTACTTCTGTTTCACTGACTACACTAAAGCCTTTGACTATGTGGATTTCAAGAAAAGGCAGTAAGTCCTCAGAGATGCAAGTACCAGATCATCTTAGTTGTCTCCTAAAGGAACCCGTATGATGGCCAAGAAAGAAGAGTTAGAACGGAACATGAAACAGCTCATTGGTTTAAGATTGGAAAAGGAGTACAATAAGGCTGTATATTGTCACCTTATTAATTTAACTTATATGCAAAGTACAAAGTGTGAAATGTCAGGCTGGAATTAAAGTTGCTAGGAGAAATAGCAATAATCTCAGATATACAGATGATGCCACTGATGGCAGAAAGTGAATAAGAATTAGGAAGCCTCTTGATAAGGGTCAAAGAAGAGAACAGAAAGCTGACTTGAAGCTCAACATTAAAAGAAAAAAAAATTAAGATGTTGGCAACTGTTCTCATCACTTCCTGGCAAACAGAAGGAAAGAAATGAAAATGGTATCAGATTTTATATTCCTGGGCTCAAAGATCATGGATGGTGACTTCAACCATGAAATTAAAAGACACTTACTCTTTGGAAGGAAAGCTATGGCAAATCTGGACAACATACTAAAAAGCAGAGACATTGCCTTGCCAACAAGGGGCCAGATCAGCAAAGCTATGTTTTTTTCCAACAATTTTTCACTGATGAACTATAAGGAAAGTTGAATGCTACACAATTGAAATTTTTAAACTGTGGTGCTGGAGGACTTTTTAGAGTACCTTGGACAGAAAGGAAGTCAAATTACTTAATAATGAAATAAATTAATTCAGGCTATTCTTTGGAAGCTCAAACAGTAAAGCTGAAATTTAAATACTTTGGCCACATGATGAAAAGAAAGATCAAAGATAAAAGGAAAATGGGATGGCAAAGGATGATATGTATAGACAATATTATAGAAACAATGAACATGACTTTGGACAGACTTCAAGAGAAAGTGGATGATAGAAGGGCCTGGCATGCAGTCCATGGGTTCATGAAGCGCTAGGCATCATTGAACAACTGAACAACAACAACAAAAGATTCATCAAAAAATTTCAAAATATTTTTTCTTTCTGTATCATAAATTCTAACATGCAGTGATCATTTTGTGACATGGTTTTTTTCACTTATACTTAGTAACCATTTTTAAACTTTTCAGTTGAAATTATATCCTTAATAAGAGTTCTCCTTTCTATTACATCCATATTTTCAATAATAATGCAGAAAAAAAATGCAAGATGAGAGGAAATATGAGAAGCACTAAAGTAATTGTTCAGTAAGCAAGCAAAGTCATGAAGACATTGAAAGTACCAAGAATATGTTTAAAGAAAAGATACAGGGATAGAATACAAAAGTGTTGATTATTGGAGAAAAGAAGAAAGGCTGGAAAGATGTAGTCTGATTACTTCCCAATTTTGCTCTAGGGAGGGTTATGAATTTGTCTCAAGTATAGAGCCTTGCAAACAGTACTTACTTGGTAACTATTTGTAGACTTCTCTATATGATTAAGATGGGAGCAAAATATTGTCACCAACACTAACTACAATAAAGGTCAATATTTATGAAACTAGGAATTGTATTCCTTAAGAGGTTGCTGTGGTTTCCACTGAAACAGTAAGAAGTCATTTCTAACCAGCCTCTTCCAGAAACATGTAGCACATGAGTTGTTCTGGGCATTTTTCCAATAGCGGGTTTTGTGGACATGGGATAATGAATTAAAAAAAAAAAAACTCAGAGAACCAAGAGGCTACAAACACACTACCTCATTTATGAAAGTATTCATTACTAAGACTCTTTTCATAAAATAAACATTTGCTTTCTCCAAAAAAATTGTACAGTTATAGTTTGTTTTAAAAAAAACCCACAACCATTAGTTTCCAAGAAGCACATAATGATATACTTTATGTGAATTATAAATTAGCATATGGTTTGAAATGCAATATTTTTCATTCAAGATTTGCATGTGGAACACCTGTTTAAATGTTATTTTGTCTTTGCGTTGCTTGATACTTAGCTCTAGAATCAAACTGTATTGCAGATTGTTCATACCTCTTGATGAGTCCTAAATGAGGCTCCATCAATCTGCCAGACAACCTCAAAAGCAAAACTACTGAAGAAAATTTCACCTTGATACCAAAATAAAGCTTTACCCAAGACAAAGAAGACGTAGAACACAAAATATTTAGGCAAGAAAAGTGACAGATGGTGTTACCTGATGATTACTCCAAACCCATCTACTTCTTTTAACTGTCCATTAATTCCTAGGAAATGAAGTATGTGTCAACACCATTACCACCACACACTGAAAATTTGAAAGGTATTAAGCACATGAATTTTTAAAAAGTATATGCAAAAGGATTCAAAATTTTTATTGTCAGGATTTTTAAAAATAAAATTAATTCTCTATAAGTCACCTAGTATATATTTATTTTTTTCATTCCAATCTAATATTAAAGCTGCCATCAAATATTATTACTCATGCTTTTGAATTCATGAATGTGGAAAGACACATTCTAACATCCACAAAAGTATTTAATGTAAATTAAATCCCAATCGTTCTATTTCAAGTAGAGATAGTCTAAATTAATAACAATATGTAAACAAAAACAATTATTTTCTTACTAACTTATCTACTTAAGGATGTTAATAATTCAACAAGTATTTGGAAGAATATAATTAAGCATTACATGCTCTCATTGACATAATCATGGAGCTAATTATCAATTTTATGGAGAAGAAATCTAAAACATCAATTCTACCTTAGTCTTGTCACATAGCAAATCACTTGTAGAGCCAGAAGTGAAAGGGAGATATCACCCTTTATAGAATTTAATAGAATGTCAGCTCCTTGTTTGGGCCAACCCTATATAGTAAAAAAAAAAAAAAAAAAAAAAAAAACCAAAAAACCAAAACAACAACTACCTAACTTATTTTGCTTGTTCAGTTCATACCACCTACCCTTACCAAAGGATTACATTATAGAATTAGGAATATAATCATCTGGCTTTGGGGGAGTGGGGGTTGTGGGGGAGGGCTTTTTTTTTTGTTTTTCAGAGCAGGATCATGGTGATGAGCAAGAATAAGTGCCTCATTAAAGGTGGCAAAAAAGGAGCCAAAAAGAAAGTGGTTGATCCATTTTCAAAGAAGGATTGGTACGATGTAAAAGCACCAGCTATGTTCAACATTCAAAATATTGGCAAGACACTGGTTACAAGGACTCAAGGAACAAAAATTGCCTCTGATATTCTCAAGGGTCGAGGTTTTGAAGTGAGCCTTGCTGATCTGCAGAATGATGAGGTTCTTTTTGTAAGTTCAAGTTAATCACTGAAGACGTTCAGGGTAAAAATTGTTTGACTAATTTCCATGGAATGGACCTTACCCAGGACAAGATGTGCTCCATGGTCAAAAAGTGGCACACCATGATTGAAGCCCATGTTGATGTAGAAACTACCAATGAGTACTTACTCACCCTCTTTTGTGTTGGTTTTACCAAAAAGTGCAACAATCAGATCCAAAAGACCTCTTATGCCCAGCACCAACAGTTCCGCCAAATTCATGAGAAAATGATGGAAATCACGACCCAACAGGTACAGACAAATGACTTGAAGGAAGTTGTCAATAAACTGATTCCAGATAGTATTGGAAAAGACATTAAAAAAGGCTTGCCAGTCCATTTATCCTCTCCATGATATATTTGTCTGAAAAGTCAAGATGCTCAAGAAGACCAAATTAGAATTGGGAAAACTAATGGAGCTGCATGGTGAAGGTGGTGGCTCTGGAAAAACTTTAGTAGATGAAATGGGCACAAAAATAGAAAGGGCTGATGGCTATGGACCACCAGTTCAAGAATCTGTCTAAAATAAGAACTTTCAAAGGTTGAAAAATAAAAACTTATCATTGTGAAAAAAAATCAGCTGGAAAAACAAGGGGTTAACAGTCTTAAGGAATAAAGTGGAGAAAAAACAATATGAACAAGAAGGCCCAGAAGTACCAGACCTTCAACTTTATTATCAAGTAGTAATCATCAAAATGATTTGTGTACTGGTTAAGAAATAGAGAGGTTAATCAGTGGAACAGATTATCTATTCAGTCTGCATACGGAAAAAAGTACAGTAGTCTAGTGTTTGAAAAACTCAGACATCTACATCTCATCCTTGAGGGGGTAAAAACTCACTATTCAACAAAAGCAGTTGGAAAAAATGAAAAGCATTCTGAAAATCACTAGGTATAGATTCATACCACACACCAAGACAAATTCCAAATAGTTATATGACTTAGATTTATGGATGTGTGTCTTAGATATTACAAATGAATTAGAAAAGCAATGAAGAAACAATCTATCAGATCTATAGATAGGGGAAGCATTCAAGACCAAAGAAGAGAGAGAAGAGAAGAGAAGATAAAATATAAACTTTCGTTTCATACAATTAGAAATTTTTCCATAAAGGAAACAAATGTAAAGAAAATTAGAAGAGGTAGGTCTGATAAAGGTCTGTTTGTTTGTTTGTGTGTGTGTGTGTGTGTGTGTGTGTGTGTGTGTGTGTGATTTAAATTTATAAGGACAATAGTTATTCCTCAATTGATGAATGGTCATAAATACAAAGAGTTTCAAAGAAATAAATTCAAGTTATTAATAGCCATATAAAAAAGTCTCAAAAAACTAATAATTAGAGAAATTAAAATAAAAACAACCCTAGATTCTATCTCATGCCCATTACAATTTGATGATGTTGTCAAAAAAGGAAAATGACAAATAATACAAGGCCTGAGTGAAACATGTCCATTCATGTTTGTTGGTGGAGTTGTGAACTAGTCTAGTCGTTCTATGCTCAAAAGTTACTAAATTGCAAATATCCTTTAAACCAGAGATAACATTAATAGTTCTATAGCCCAAAGAGGTTTTTTTTAAAGAAAAAGGAGCATATGTACAAAACTATTTATAAATAGCTCTTCTTTTTTTGTAGTTGCAAAGAATTAAAAACTTAAGTGAGTGCCTATCAATTGAGGAACGGCTGAACAAGTTGTCATATAACATGATGGAATACTATTGCGCTGTAAGAAATGATGAAGATGATTACTGCAAAGAAAACTGGGAAGACTTGTATGAACTGGTGAATGAAATGAAAAGAACCAATATTTCAATAAAGACAAACAACTTTGAAAGAATTCTTTTTTCTAATTTTTCTTTATTTTTCTAATTTTTTTTTTTTAGGGGGGAAGGTAGGACAATTGGGGTTAAGTGACTTCCCTAAGGTCACACGGCTAAGTTTGTGTGTGTGTGAAGTGTCTGAAGTCACATTTGAACTCAGGTGCTCTTATCTACAGGGCTAGTGTACCACCTAGCCACCCCAAAAGAATTCTTATCAATGGATTATCCAAACCTAATTCCAGAGGATTCATTATGAAACATGCTACTAACTTATTATATACTAAGGTAAAGGAATCAATATATATTTTGGAAATGGATGATGTCAAATTGTGTTTTACTTGACTACATATATATATATATATATATATATGTATAAGTATGTGTGTGTGTGTATATATATATATATATATATATATATATATATATATATATATTTATATAAGTATCTTTTTCAGCTGAGGGAGAAAAGGTGAGTTGGTGTTCTTTGAAAGTAATAAAATTAAATTTATGAAAAGTCAGCTCTGTGAAAGAAAAAAGAGCTCCTTGATTCTTTCATTTCTTTAATCTTTTTATTCCCAGTGGCCGGCATAATACCTAGACTAGAGCAAATTTTTAAAATATGGTTTTTGCATTGAATTTAGTCCCATAACATCAATTTAGAGATAAGGACATTGAGTCTTAAAGGGTTAAATGCCATACTTATGATAAAAGAACTGGAAAAAGCAGGATATAAATCTCAATCTTTTGACTCCTTTGTCTAGTCCTCTTTCTGCTGAACCAGGTTGATTTTTCATATCTACCTTTCCTTCCCATGTACTAGTACTTCCTAAATTTATTTTTAAGCAGTTTCTACCATGTTTAGTAGTTTCAACAACTAGATCCTCACTAAGACAGCCTAAGGTTATGGAAGAAATGAATAGAGGTAGAGGGAGTAGCCTAGATAAGGAGAGGATTTTAAAAAAAAGTATATATACATGTATATATAGTATATATGAATGTATATATAGGTATATCTCTATGTACATATATGTGTGTGTGTGTGTGTATTTCACCTGTACTTGGAAAATTTCTCCAACAATGAAGATTAATACCTTCTATCAGAGTCAAGTAAAAGTGTAAATCTTCAATGTACTTTAATCGAGGTTGACTTTGTTACCAGAACTGTCCACTATTTCACAATGAAGGAAAAGAAGTCACGTGTTTCATCTGGGGAAATGTGTGCAGCAAGATTAACAGTCTTCTATGTAATGTGACACTTTTTTTCCTTAAACAAAATAAAACACTGCCTGCTAAATGTCCAAAAACTGTGAACTGTTTCTTGATGTCAAAAGGAGTTCTTACAAACTGATAGCTGTTTACAATGGAAACATCTATTTCTCATGAGATAATCTCTTTGTTCCTCAATCTTTAGAAATGATAGATCTTCAGGAGAACATGGTATACAGTAACAGTAACACTGTGTGATGATCAACTATGACAGAATTAGCTCTTCTCAGCAATACCATGATACAGGACAATTCCAAAAACTCATCATATAAAATCTCATTAACATCCAGAGAAAGAACTATGAAATCTGAATACTGATCAAAGCATGATGTTTTCTTTTTTGTTTGTGGTTATCCCCTTTTGTTCTGATTCTTCTTTCACAATGTGACTAATATGGAAATACGTTTGACATGATTGTACGTGTATAAACTATATCAGATTGTTTGTTGTCTTTGGGGAGGGGTTAGAGGAGGGAGAGAGGGAGAAAAAAAATTCAAACTCAAAATCTTATAAAAATCAATGTTGAAAACTCTCTTTACATGTAATTGGAAAAATATTATTAAAAAAGAAACAAAAAGGTCTACCTCTTCATTTCATTCTCTTTGATTATGACACCATATCTTATGTTACCTGGTGAGAGACAGTGCTATAAAGGAAGAAACCTTGCAGCCTTTTCCCTTTGAAGTCACATGCACCTAAAAAAGACTGAAGTCCTTGTCCTTATCCTTTGTGTTTATTCTTTTCCATTTCATGTGAAGGAAATGGAGCCTATCATGTGATTTTCAAAGGTCAGGATAGGGAGTATCTAGACTTCCCAGAATTTGACTTTTCAAGGCAGTTCAGCATCAGTGCCCAGTAGAGAAATGAGCGGTCTTCAAGCACAATTTTCAAGACCCACCCTAGCAGTAGTTGACACAGGGTAATCAGGTAGTCATGTCTCACCCAGATGTCTAACTTGGTGTGACAAATGTTATGTAAGAAATGAGTTCAATTTAATCCTACTCTTCCCAGAGGTGAGAGTAGGAAAGCAGAAAGTGCTACCATGCTGAGGGGTTGTGCTTTTGGTATTATAGCTTCACTGTAATTATTCCTTTATTCATTAATATTAAGTGGTTAGATGTAACCAGAGAGCTAGTCGGTAACACCTAATCTGGGCAAAACAGACAGTGTGAGCTTTAGCTGATGTCAACAGAAAACATACAACCCCTAATTCCTCAGGGTTTGAAAGGGAGCAGTAACAAGCTTCACTCTGTGAGAATTAATCCGATTTTCAGTCATCATTCTAAGTGTTTCACAAATTCTACTCTTCCATAACTGCAATCCAGAATTAATACTTATTGAAAAGACAGCCAAGCCAAGAAGAAAGGTCCTACAACTCTGACTTCTATTGATGCCCACCAAGCAGACCCTCTCCTCTAAGTCAAACATCAGTCAGGGGCACAATCAACAAACAGTGCCCTCTCTGTTGTCAGTCTTTACTGAGCTATGTAATATTCAGTACTTCAGTACAACATGACCATAAGAAAGTAATCTAACAATTTTCTATGAGTCTATGATGCCATGGTTCTGATAGCAGTATGGCTTGTGCTTATGTTTGTGGAATGTAAATCGATTTACAGGAAAGACAGCCTTCTTGGAAATGTTATTTCAATGTGATTCATGTGCACATAAGCAAATAAGGCATGTACCTATATTCTCTTTCCCTGGAACCACCCTAATGTAAGACCAGGGAGAGTATATTACATGGATTAGTCTTTCACTGTGGAATCTGATGTCTCCCATGGAGAAAGGCCACAACCAGAAGACATCAGAAGCATTTAATTATTTGTACAGAACCATTCTAAATGACTGAGAATATAGAGCCTTGAGGTGAAGACTCAAAAGCAGAAGGTGACACATCCAGAGGAGAAACAGAAACAGTATAAACCAATGGAAAGAAACTGGTATTTGAGATCAGAGGAGCTGCATTTATCTGGGGAACTGAGCAAATCTCTGACTCAGTTCTTTATCTCCAAAAGAAGTCATTAGCATAGAAGGACTCTTAGGCCCCTTCTAGATCTAAATCTATGATCCCATTAACTCTCAGCCTCAGATGTCAGTGATAGGATTCAATATAATTGGACCACTCTTCTTCTGGATACTTCTATCTGGGAGCTTTGTGACAGTGCTTTTTCAATGCCCCAAGTCTATCTGTTCCTTCGAAATCATCCCCTGTGTTCTAACCCTATCCAAGACTCAGTCCTGATCTCTTATCTTTTTTTCTCTCCCTATCTCTCTCTATTTCTTTTTGTATCTGTTTTTGTCTCTTTCTGTACCTGTTTCTATCTCTTTGTCTCTTCTCTCCATTACTGTTCACCATAATCTCATCAGCCTCCTTGGGTTGAATTTTAATTCCTGGCAAGTAACTCCCAGATCCCTATATACAGCCTTCATTTCTCTCCTGACTTTAGTCCAGGATTACCACCTACTTATTGGACACTTAAAACTAGATGTTTCCTAGGTGTTTCAAACTTAAGAAATCCAAAACAGAATATTTTCCTTAACTTCTCAAATGACTTCAATTCCCACCTTTCCTATTGCTTTGAGTATACCACCATTCTTCCAGTCATTCTGGTTCACAATCTTGAAGTCATTTTTAACATTTCACACTGTCTTATCCTCTGTAGCCAATCAGTTCCAATGGCCTGTTTTCTATTCTCTGTATATACAACATTCTTTCTCTTTTCTCTACTTCTTTAAACAGACTGTATCCTATTCTTTGAATATGCTCCCTTCCTCTCCCACTGAGAATCCCTAATTCCATCCAACTACTACCTCCCACATAAAACCTTTCCTCATTAACCTGTAAAGCAAACATTTAATAGTCACTTATTTCATGCCAGATACTTTTTGGTCATCTGGGACCATAAAAACTCCCAGAATGCTATCTGTGCCTTTCAGAATTTGTAGGTGGCTAAGACCATGTGAATCACAATACCCTGGATGACCAGACTCATTTCCAGATAGAGAGGAGAAGCTGTATCTAGGGAAGCTAACTTCTATTTTATTCTTATTGCATATCCTTGACTGTGTTAGGGCAAAGTAAACCTCTTTTATTAAATGTGAAGTAACTAGTGAACACCTCATTTCATCCAAACACCAGGACTAAATTAGGGCTACGTCTCCAACAGAGAAGTAGTTATTTTTTGTTAATCAGCCTCTATACATTTGTATATAATCAATTTTGGCCATTTGAAGGACTGTGAAAAGCAAGAGAGATACCCCAGGATTGATGGAGAAGGATAAATGTCCTTTCACTTCCTAAACAGGCATGAGAATAGAAGCTGCAAATGATAGTCGAGAGAGCTTGACTTTAAATCCTGGAAAAATCAGAGGATGTATTATTAAAGAGAGTAAAGATCTAGAAAAGGAAATCGTGTTTAACAGAAATTAACATAGCTTATTCATACCAGATTAATAGTACTTCATTTTTGATAGTGTTACTAAACTGATAGAAGAGATTAATTCACCTCCATTTTAGGAAACCATTTGGTAAACTTTCCAATGAAATTCATCGAATAACTAAACACAAGAAATAGGTATTTGTAGTTCTATGTCCCGCTGCCTTATGTTTGGGAGGATATTTGTAAGGTCTCTCCATTCAAAGTTAAGGTAAGGTAAAAGTAAGGTAAAAGACATAGATTATTCTCAAAGGAGAATTTGTTGAAGGAATTGGGAATACTTAGCCTAAAGAAGAAAAAGTGTAGGGGAATATGATGAAATTTGTAAATGTATCTAAAAGCTTGTCCTGTAGAAAAGAGATCATTCATCTTTTCTGTTTGGCTGGAAGGTAGAGATTTTGGTACATTGCATGGATTTTTGTTTTTGTTTTGTTTTTAATGAGACAGTTTTAAGTGATGTAAAAAAAAAAAAATTCCTTGCAATTAGAACTACCCAAAATATGAATGCAAAGTGCTCTCTAACCAAGTCCCCTTACCACACTCTTCAAGCAAAGACTGTATAAACACTAGTAATTTCATTGAGTAGTAATGAATGCATTTTCAGGTATGTTTGACAGTAGGCATCCATTGAGGGTCTTCTTTATCACTGAAGCTCTATGCATGTATGATTGTGAATCCATGACTAATATACATCTTACAGGGTCTTAAGGTGAAGAGACAATTCTTCCTTGCTAAGTTATATTCTTCTATTGTGACTGGATAAGCCATATCAAGGGTAGAAACATTTTCTATAAGCAACATATTTTTCCTGCTCCCTATAAAATTCTGATCTTGTTTGGCTTGACTGTTTTAGAAACCAATTGAATCATGTCCATCAAGGCTATATATCATAACATTTCCTGTCCTTATTAAGCCCTTATTAATTACAAATATATAATTTGTAATACATTAAAAAGAAATAGTGGAATTTTAAAATTTCAGTTTTAAAAGGTAGCAATTACAATTTTATTTTAATTGGAGTTAAAACCATGCATTTCAAATGAACGTAGTAAAAAACCAAATTTCTAGCTTTTAAACCCCTACTACCATTTGAAAGCCCATCTCAAATGTTTCTTTCTGAAATTTTTCTGGAGTCATATGGGAATAAAATTTTACGAAATTGTTAACATAAGAATATTTAAAAGATTCCACTGGACATGAGTTGAAACTAAGAAAATGTTTTTGAGATATATAACTAACACCATTTGAGAAAAAAAAAAACAAACAAACCAAGTATTAGACAAATCAGAAATAAAACAAAAACTATAAATACTTTAAGCAAGAATTCTGTCAAAATAGAATAAATCCATTTCAGATGTTAATAGCTTAAGTCCACCAAATAAAAACATAGGTTAGGTTATTATAATATAGCATCTCATGTTTAAAATCATGTTCTAATCAATTACTCGTTTAAACATTTAAGGAAAGATTTCATCAACAAAAACAGCGTATGTCTTAAACAGAATGTGAATAAAACATAGATGTATTGCAGAAAATATTCAATTATGAATGCAGATGATAGGACAATAATGTTATTCTAAAATTGTTAGATAAGTTTTATCTTAATAACAGACAAGGGCAGAGTGGGGTTTGAACCTAAAATCTCATTAGTTTAGAAAATTTCATTAGGACAGATAAGGAACTCCTTGCCCCAATATATATCAATATCTTCCATAAAATTTGTATCCGTATAGATAAACAATGCCCAGAGAATTGAAAGGTTAAGTGATTTATCCAGAGTCACAAAGCCAGTGTGTGTCAATGGTGGGACCTGAACTTGGGTCTTACTGAATTTGACAACAAATCTCTAGTCCCTACACAACATTGTCTTTCTTTATATTACAACATTAAAATCAGGTCAAAATGGAAAATGAAATAAATTAAACAAAAGAAATTGTCTGGAGATAATTTACCAATGTACAATTAGGATTATGTTTATTTCTTATTTGCCAAGCATAGACTCCTTATCTAAGTCTTATTCATCTCATGAAGCCTCTGAAGTTGGATGTACATTTTAATACATTTGAAACATTAAGGGAGAAGCTGATATGACAAAGAAGGAAATGATCTAACTCTTGGCTAATTAGAAGAAAGGAAATTAGGAGAAAGAGAAAAAAATAGAGAGATGAAGTAAACAAAATTGTTGTAAGCCAAAATATTCTTGGGGTTCAGTTTTTATGTAGATATCCATCAGTTTCTATGCAGATGTCCTTGAGACTGCAGCTTTGTCCTCTGGGCTTGGAATCCTGCTCCCAGAGATATGTACGGATTTGAAAAAAGCTAACAGACTTTCCCAAGACTTTCTGGCTTTTCCCAAGACTTTTTGGTGCCTAGAATTAAAGAGCCTGATTTTATCTGAGCTACTTCCAGGATGTGACAGACTATTATAATGATAAAACTATGACAATATCCAAGGATAGGACAAACTAAGCTTATTGATGAGAATACTTGAATCTTTGTCTTTTGGATCTTTAAAAATCTTGTTCAAACCATTATTAAATCAGAGATTTTTCCTACGAACTACCCACCTGGTTAATTCTCTCTCACACCTTTGCTCACACTTGGGGCTGGTACCCCAGTGGCCCATGACACAAAATGAAGAGAATCTTCTCTGGTCCAACAATAGTTTCCTATAATGGAGCTTCAGGGACAGCACTGTAACTTTGGGTAGGAGCAAGGAGCTCCAGAACATGTTCATTACATGATCAGACAACTAGGTGAGAATGGAGTTATCATGTGAACAGAGCAACTGCGTGCTTTGTAAAAGTGCATGAAGGAGAATCCTATGCCTAAATGTAAATGGCAATGAATACTTTGAAGTATCTTTTCCCCTTCCATGAAGAAGAGTCTACAATAGGCAATACAATCCAAATGCCAAATTTCACCAAAATGACTGTGCTAGTCCCTCTTGGAGGCCACGAGTAGAATGGTATCTGAGCATGTGACTGAATGTGACTAAAGAGAGTCACATTAGACATTCCTTTGTTTAGACCATGGCTATAGACTAGATGTGGTTCTAGGGAAGCAGGGCACAAAGCCTTGTGTAAATTATAATATACTTGATTTTTTTTTCTTTTGTAGATTCTTTGGAAATGAATAAAAAGGTGTTTATATACATGTACATATACATCTATGGATATTAGGGATATATGATCCCATATATATATGATACATATAGTAACATAAGCTAAACATAAACACACACACACACACACACACACAATTTTGCAATTAGGAGTACAGTGAATAGAGTGGAACTCTGTCTTCCTGAGTTCAAATCTAGCCTCAGATACTTACTCCTGTTCAAGTCACTTAATACTGTTTGCCCCGGTTTTATTATCTGTAAAATGAGCTGGAGAAGGAAATAGCAAACAGTTCCAGTATCTTTGCCAAGAAAACCTCAAATGAATTCATAGTCAGACATGACTAAAATAACTGAACAAAAAGAAATTTCTACATAAATACATGTGTGGTGATCTTAAACAAATGTGTGCAATCTTGGGTAAGGAGGATCTGGCCCATATTCAGAAAGCATCTGATAGCTCCTTCTCACATGGAGAGTATAGGAAGATCACTTCTGGTTGAACTGGATTGATACGTAATGAAGTATTTAGATGAGAACTTGGAGCACACAGAGACATTCTATAACTGGTTTTGATTGGTGCTGAGTATGTGTACCACACTCCTATTACACTTGTTTGGTTGCTTGTGTGTCTGACTGCATTATATGCCATGACTGCATAACAATATTGTAGTTTATTGAAATAAAGCAAACTGAAGAAGGAAGTTTGAGTTTTACCTGTGAGTGAAGTCTTGAGAGATAAGATTCTCATTAAACAAATCAACACTGACATCGTCATAAGAATTAATGACAAAAACACTTGCCACCCACAAAGAAGCAGCTCTTGGGATAGAAACTACAGGTCTCTGAGATACATAGAAATCTAGTTAGCTTCCCCTAAGGACCTTCCAGTACTTCATGAATTGCACAGACACTAGAATATGCATAGAATTGCCTGGTTCCAAGGTCTAAATAGGAGCAGGCTATTGCAGCAACACCTGGTGGCTAATGTCGATGTCTATGTCTATGTCTATGTCTATGTCTATGTCTGTGTCTATGTCTATGTCTGTGTCTATGTCTATATTGCACTTGTAATCAGTTTATTTTTACACTATTGACTTGACTGACTAAACAGAGAAAAAAGATTTAAGAAAGTCAAAAGAAAGATTTGAGCAAATTTTATATTTTTATTTGTCCCCATATCTGTAACATGAAATGACACAATATATGAAGTTTTAGGGACCACAAAACTTCACATAATAATTTATCTTTCAAATGACAGTGTGGACTAGATGACTTTTTAATAAAGTATTATATCTGTGAACTACTATGCTCAACTCATTTGTTGTATTTTTAAATTTTTTTGCCTATTCTTTTAATTGAGGGTTGGGAGTAGCAATAAAGATGCTTTCCCCTCCCCACAATGGGAGCACAGAAACTTTTTCAATGCCTAGAAGATAAAAAAAGAAGTTCAGAGGGAAGCACAAACATGATAGTTTGGGAAATAACATAAGGACTTTTAGATGTTAAAAAATGATCTTGCTATTATGAAACAGATTGATGATTTCATACACAATCCTCTTTTTGTGTTCTATTCTGATTGTAGAAAAGCTACTTTTTTGTCTTTAAAACAAAAAAATTAATTAAGAAAAAAAAAGACTATTACTCTTTCTTCACTAAATTTGCTACTTTTAAAGGAGAAATTACCACTTAAGAACAGAGTATTAGGAATCTGTGTAAGCAGTAGTCTGGCATAGGTGGAAAGTATAAACCTTAGACATATACCATATCTTGTTTATCCAAAGGTTTTAAGATGAAATTGTTTTCATTTCTTTGAAATTTCAGCTTCCTATTATGATACCTCATGTCAGAGGGGTTATTTGTACTAAGAAACGAAGTACTTTAAATGAAGTTTTTAATAAAAAGGCATGTATACTTTCTCTAAGAAGAAATGAAGTTGGTGTGTATGAAAACTAAAAAAAATGACCCAAATGGTCCTGAAGATTCAATAACTTGGTCTCACTTTGGGAGCTAAGGTGGACACATGCAATGAAAATAATATTAAATCAGGCACAACAATATTTTCATAGTGAACCAATTCAGGTAAGCAGCCATATTTCTTCCTCACAAAAATTCCTAATTCTCAACTTGGTCATATTCCAATGAATGTCCTATCAATGGCTATTTAAATAAACTCATTTTAGAGGAAAAATAAATTTGCCTAAGATTAAATATTTAAAATTTTTCTTTGCCTTAAAGAGAATAACTCAATTTTAAAATGAAATCAAATTTATCATAAAGTTTAATTAAGGAAGAAATATTTCTTGAAATAGAACAAACTGAATATACAGAAAGAAACCTTTTAAGTTTTATCTGATTAGCTTTGCAGATCATAGTATTTTAAGTGAGAGTGAATTTAATTAGGTTACTTCTGTGTCTACAAATTTGCTTGCCAGGCAGATTCTCCAAAGAATCCTGGTATTCATCAGATATGTATGGGGGTGTGTAGGTATGTTATCGACAGAAGAAAAAAAGGGGAAACATGTTCAAACTATGACCTTTAATAATGACCAGTCAAAAAAAAAGTTTTAATTGTAAAGAAAATTAGGATATTCTCTCACATCACCAAGCAGTAGTCCAACTGGAGGAAAACTCAGAAGAAGAAAAAAAAACTAAAGATACTAGGAAATTTTGATGATTCATACAGTACTAATAAAAGGAAAGCATAGTGGAGAAAATAAAAAAACATCTAAAAATGATAGTGATTACGGCATGAATGCTAAAACAATTTAGCAAGAGATTTACCTTTCTAAGTATAAGCACATACACACACATATTGTCTAGACCAGTGTCAATAAAACAATTATTGAGAGCAAACATGTATTGAGTATGCACACTGAATGAGATAAGTTGACCTGAATTTTAAAAGTGAAAGTAGCCCTATCTCATGAAGAATTTGTATATTCCATAAGGACACAAAACTTGTGTATTGCCATAAAGTAGTAAAGAAAGGAGTATTATTATATGTTAATATAATAAATAGGGTAAAACCGACTCAAAATGGGAAAAAAAAAATATATATATATATATATATCCTTCCAGACTTACAGATTTAAGCATTCTGGGAACTTTTGAAAATCGAATTTATTGTTATTTTAACTTCCTTCTGTTCTCTGCTACAGATTCAATGTAACAGGTGACCTAAATGCTTTTGGTTGAGGTCACCAGTTACCAGATATTTGAGCCTGAGTCCTCTCCTTTTTTATTAAAAGGGGATTAGGAAATACTAAAGAGGATTGCTAAAAACAAACCCAAATAAACAAACATATTAGCACCTAACTGAGGTTTTCTAACTAATTAGATCAGAAGCATTAAAAGAACAAAATAGAAACAATATTTAGGAGATAATGGTAGGAACTGTCTACTCTAAAGCACTTTGTGATAGAAGAAAAATACTTCAAGGTATCTCTCATCTCAAAGATCTTTATATGAAAAAGGGGGTGGGGGAGGACATTGACAAAGTGCAAATTATGTAACACAGCTAAGCATAAGCAGAGGCTGAACTAACAGGCCACAGTGAAAATGTGACATTTTAAAGTAAATGTGTGTTGGAATAGGAATGGAATTATCAGTTTGGCAAAGTACATTTGTGAAGGCACAGTAGCAGGAGCAAAAGTGGTGTATAGGTGTATGTGTGTGTGTGTGTGTGTGTGCATGTACGCTCATGATGATCCTGCCACGGGAATTAGAAAGTCAGATAGAATAGACATAAACATGATTGGCATAGCTGTTTCATGTTGCAAATAGTAGGCAATGAAATTAGATAAACTGAGTAGGGTTAAATTATGGAGAATGTGGAAGGCTAGGCAGAGGAATTCCATATGATAGGAAATAAGAAAACATTGCTGCTTGAAGAATCAAAGAATCTCAAAGCTGGAAGGGACTTCAAAGTCATTAATACATCCTTCACCTGGATATATGCATCTTTTATGTCTCTACTGAATGGCTGTCCAGCTTCATCCCAAAGATTTCCTGTGACTGGGAAACTGTAGCACATTTCACTTTTGTACACTTCTAATTGTTAGGAATTTTCCCTGACAAGTTAAAATATGCCTTCAACTTCCATCCTTTTCTTAAGGTTCTTTTCTTTGGTACCAAGTACAATATCTTTTTGTACATGACAAGTATTTAAATACTTGAAGATAGCTGTCATGTCTCCCCTAAGTCTTCTGTTTTCCTGATTAAGTATTCCATTTCTTCCTTGTATATCATGGCTTCCATTATACTCACTGTCTTTATTATTCACTTTTATTATTCATTTATGGATTAGCATTGCTACTGTAGTTAACAGTAGGAGCAAGATCCACCTTGTAATGAGGCCAGATTGAGCATCAGAGGTAGTCCTCTTTGGCTTTTGATAAGGCAAATCCAATAGAACATTTAAATATTAACCTTCTAACTGATTATGCCAATAGTCCAGTGCCTAAATTAAATTATCATAATTTTATGTTTCTTTGTTATCATTCCTTTTTCTCCCTGTGAATAAATTGCATATTACATGCCTGATCATTATTTGTATGTGAATTTTACTTTCTCTGCTTGTTGGGAGAGAGTACTACTTGTGCAAAGTAAAATTTAAGATTCTGGAAGGCAGGAATTATCTTATTCTTGATCTTACAGTTACACATAATCAGTGTTCAATGAGTGTTTTCTTAATTGAATACTGATTGATTGTCCTATTTGTTATGTGCCATTGGGTTGAATCCTACAAATTAGAACTTTAGAAAATAGATCTGGGATATTGACTTAATAGCTGTTCAATATATGTTTGCTGAAACAAATGCCTATGGGTCAGTCTATTATATGCAGTTGATTTGAAAACCCACAAAATCAGTCAATCAACATGCACTCACTACACATTTTTAAGGGCTGGGGATACAACAAAAAGGCAAAAATATAGGCAGGTCCCACCCTCAAGGAGCTCATATTTTAATGGAGAAGACAACATGTAAAGAACTATGTACATACAGCAGGACAAAATGGGAGATAATCTTAGAGGTTAGCCATTAGTGGATAATGGACAGAGACTTAAAAGCTCAGTTTTGAAGGAATTCAGAGAAGACAAAAAGCGGAAGTGAAGAGTGAGAACATGGCAACCATGGAGAACAGCCAAAGACAAATTACCAATCTGAGAGATGGAGTGTTATGTGTAAGGAATAGTGAGAAGTCAGTGTTGTTGGACACTAGAGTACATGGATGGGGATAATGTAAGAATACTGAATAGATGGAAAGGAGGCAAGTAGTGAAGTGCTTAAAAACCAAACAAAAGATTCTTTTTTTATATTTGTTCCTGGAGGTAATAGGGAAACATTGGGGTTTATTGAGTGTTTGGTGACATGTTACTTTAGCAAATAAGTGAGCAATGGGTTAAAGTTGGGAGAGACTTGAGGCAAGAAGACCAGTGAGCTTACCGATGTAGTAGTCCAAGAATGAAGTGATGAGGTTGTAGTTGTATGAGTAGAGAGAAAGGAGTATACAGAAGAGATGTTGTGAAGGTAGAAATAACAAGATATAGCTATGTATTAGATATGTGAAGAGAGTGTGAGAAACTGAGGATAATGCCAAGTTTGTGAGCCTGTACTGGGAGTATGGTAGAATTCTTGACAGTGACAGGGAAGTGCAGAAGATGGGATAATTTCAGGGGAAATACTCTCAGTTCTATTTTGGATATGTTGAGTTTGAGATGCCTATGGGGCATCTACATTGAGATGTCTGAAAGGCAGTTGGTGTAAGACTAGAAATCAGGAAAGAGGTAAGACTGGATGAATAAATCTGAGAATCTTCTGGAAAAAAAAAAGACAATTGAATCAATGAGAGCTGGGCTCATCAGTACCTATATCTCAGATATTACAGAAAGAAAAAAAAATGGGGCAAACAATTATATGAGAGAAGGAGGAGAATAAATTGCACTGTTTTGGGGGAATTTCATAGTGTGTGAATTGATTTTAAGTTTTTCCCTTACGCAAAGGTCTATCAGTTTCAAAAATCAGTATTTTTCCAATGATTCTGTGAGTAATAAAATGTTTAGAATTAAAGTGTTATATCACTAAAGAACAATGAAGTAAAATTGTATTCATCAATAGGCTATACCAGTGGCATCAAAATCAAATAGAAATGGGTTGTGGGGGTGGATGTCATTAAACCATAAAAGAGTATCCATGAGGGCCATATAATGACTAAGTTTTAAAATGCAATATTATCTACATGTTATTTTAGTTTTATGTATTTTGTTACATATTTTCAAATTACTTTTTAATCTAGTTCCAGACACACTTGGGAGTATTAAGAGCTGCATATAGCCCATGGGTCATGTATTTGTATCTTGCCTACACTATATTGGTGAGTTATATAGGAGTGAGTTATATAGGAAAATTGGTGGAGTTATATAGGAAAATTGGCATACAGGATGTCATTAATGAAATATATGACTAGAAAAGGCTGATCTTGAATTTAAAGGAAAGGATAGTTGAAAGGTAGCTTGTGAATTCCATTAAAACCTACTAAAAGTCAAAAGAGCTTGACAAAAGTTCTCAGCACATTCACACACACACACACACAAAAAAAAACTATGGGTTTTCTACCACAACAACCACACAGAATAAAATAGTAGGACTGGGTTTAATCTGCTCCATTGGCCTACATTATTAATGCCTACATTAGTGACACTGGGCATCTATGGATGTGTTGAAGAATAACTCACCTTATATATCAATTAGTAGAATGTTTAATTTTCCCCTTCATATTCCTAATACTTGTCATAAATACCTTATATTCATTAAGCAAAAGCTTAATTAAAACACTGATTATTTTTATTACTCATTGCATGTCAAAGGAACAATATGTATTTCTATTATGGGGTTTAAATTGATCTAAAAACATGACTCAGTCGGGTGTTTTAAAATTCCCTTCTGTATTTTAATAAAAACAAAATAACCTTGTAAATACAGATTGTTTCAAGTAAAATGTGAGGTTTCTTCAAATTAAAAGAGTGGTTTATTTATTAAGATTAAAAATTCACTTTCATTACTGTCTGATTTCCTCTTTTTAGCGATGTTCATGAGTACAGTTATATTTTGTTAGGAGTGAGTCAAGATAATACAATTCAACCAAATAATTACAAAATAGAAAAAAATATGTTTCAATTTCCCCATTCTAAATATTTTAGTAAAGCATTTTGTTTTGATTCCTCAATGAGCAATTTTGTTGTTGTTCTAAACAGGATTTTATTTTATTTTTTATAATTACATGTCAAGGCAATTTTAAGCATTCATTTTTATAAGATTTTGAGTTCCAAATTTTTCTCTTTCCCTCCCTCCCTCTCCTCTTCAGAAAATGCCAGGCAATTTGATACATTTGATATTATCTGCTCTATCATGTAAAACATATTTCTATATTAGTCATTGTTGCAAAAGAAGGAATAGATTAAAAGGGGGAAATAGAAAAAGAATAAAGCAAGCAAAAAAAGTATGCTTTGATCTGCATGCAGAATGTATCAGTTCTTTATCTGGATATGGATAGCATTTTCCTTCATCACTCTTTTGTACTTGTCCTGGATCATAGTGTTACTGAGAAGAACTATCATTCAGAGTTGATCATCATAAAATGTTACTGATACTGTGTTCAGTGCTTTCCTGGTTCTGCTCATTTCACTTTGCATTACTTCATACATATCTTTCCATGTTTTTCTGATATCTGCCTCTCATTCATTTCTTATTGCATAATGATATTTTGTTATATTCATATACCACAACTTGTTCAGCCATTCCCCAAATAATGGGCATCCTCTCAATATCTAATATTTTGACACCATGAAAAGGGCTGCTATAAATATTTTTTCCTTTTTTATGATCTCTTTGAGATACAGACATAGTAGTGGTATTGCTGGATAAAAAGATATGTACAATTTAGTTGCACTTTGGATATAGTTCCAAATTTTTCTCCAGAAAGACTGGATCACTTCAAACTCTACCAAAAGTGCATTAGTGTCCCAATTTTTCCATATAATCTCCAACTTTTATCATTTTTCTTTTTTGTCATATTAGCCAATCTTTTAGGTGTGAAATGGTATGTCAGAGTTTTTGTTATCTATATTTCTACAATCAAAAGTGATTTAGAGCACTTCTTTATATGCCTATAAGTGGCTTTGATTTCTTTGTCAGAAAACTGCCTGTTCATATTGTTTAACCATCTATCAATTGAGGAATGGCTTGTATTCTGATAAATATAACTCAGTTCTCTTTACATTTGAGAAACGAGGCCTTTATCAGAAACACTTCCTGTAAAGATTATTTACCAGCTTTCTACTTTCCTTTTAAGTTTGGTTGCATTGGTTTTGTTTGTACAAAATCTTTTTAATTAAATATAATCAGACTTCTCTATTTTAAATTTTGTAATGCTCTCTATCTGTTCTTGCCCATGGATTAATGCTTCACTTCCCCATAGATCTGACAGGTAGAGTATTCCTTGCTCTTCTAGTTTTGTTATGATATTACCCTTTGTGTCTAAATTATGCCCCCATTTTGAACTTATCTTGTTATATGGTGGGAGATGTTCATCTATACCTAGTTCGTGTTCTATTGCTTCCCAGTTTTTCCAGAAGTTTTTGTCAAACAGTGAGTTCTTATCCCAAAGGCTGGGGTCTTTGGGTTTATCAAATTCTAGGTCACTATCATCATTTACTACTGTGTCTGTTGTACCTAATCTATTCCACTGATCTGCTACTATATTTCTTAATGAGTATCAGATAGTTTTGATGATTACTGCTTTGTAATATAGTTCGAAATCCAATGTTGCCAGGCTACATTTCTTTGGATTTTTTTCATTAATTCCCTTGATATTTTGATCTTTTTTTCTTCTATATTAATTTTATTGTTATTTTTTCTAGCTCTATGAAATAATTTTTTTTGATAGTTTGATTGTCATGGCACTAAATAAATAAACTGGTTTAGGTAGAATTGTCATTTTTATTATATTGGCTCAGCCTGCTCAAGCAATTGATATTTTTCCATTTCTTTAGATTTGACTTGATGTGTGAAAAGTGTTTTGTAATTGTGTTCATATAGCTCCTGGGTTTGTTTTAGTAGCTAGACTCTCAAGTATTTTATCTTGTTTAAATTCATTTTAAATGGAATTTCTCTTTCTATCTAGGCTTTGTTCCACACGTAAAGAAATGTTGATGATTCATGTGGGTTTTTCTTAAATTCTGCAACTTACTAAAGCTGTTAATCATTTCAAGTAGCTTTTTAGTTGATTCTCTAGGGTTCTCTAACTGTATCATCATAACATGTGCAAAGAGTGATAGTTTGGTTTCCTTATTACCCATTCTAATTCCTTTGATTTCTTTTTCTTCTACTGTTGCTATACCTAACATTTCTAGTACTGCACTGAATAATAGTCATGATAATAGGCATCCTTGCTTCACCTCTAATCTTATTGGGAATAATACTGGCTTATCCCTGTTATAGATACTACTTGCTGATGGTTTTAGATAGATACTACTTATAATTTTAATGATAACATATATATATACATATACATATAATCATATTAATGATAAATTTAAACATCCCCTTTATTCCTATGATCTCTAATTTTTTTTTAATAAGAATGGGTGCTGTATTTTGTCAAAAGTTTTTCAGCATCTATTGAGATAATCATATGATTTCTGCTGGTTTTATTATTGATATGGTAAATTATGTCAATAGTTTTCCCAAATTTGAACAGACCTTGCATTCCTGGTATAAATCCTACCTGAACATAGTGTATAATCTTTGTGGCATATTACTGTAATCACCTTGCTAGTATTTTGTTCAAAATTTTTTATTGATACTAATTAGGGAAATACGTCTATAATATTCTTTCTCTGTTTTTGCTCTTCCTGGTTTATGTATTGTCACCGTATTTGTGTCATAAAAGTAGTTTGGTAGGACTCCTACACCTTTTTTTTTTTTTCAAATAGCTTATATAGTACTGGAATTAATTGTTCTTTGAATGTTTGGTAGAATTCACATCTGGTCCTGGGGATATGTTCTTAGGGGGTTGATTAAGGGCTTGTTCAATTTTTTTTAAATTTCATTTGCCTGATTTCTTAACCTAGGTAATTTATATTTATGTAAATGTTCATTGGGGCTACACCAAAGCACTTGGAGATCTGACCACTGCAGGCTGTCTGTTTGCCTGGAGCTTTATTGAAGTATATGATGGTTCTCAGATTTGGAGTCTACTCATTCCCCTGGCTATACTGAAGCATTAGGCAGTCTTTATATTAGCATTTTCTTGCTCTACTACACAGGGGCTCAGGATCTTCCACTGGTTTGCTCAGGTAGGGCTTGTTGCTGGATTACTGGAATGCTTCCTGTCCTGGATTCTGCTCCCCTTTTACCTGAGACAGACCTTTCCTGCCGATCTTCCAAGTTTCTTGGGCTTGAAGATTGTTTCACCTCATCTTGTTACTGGTTTTGCTAGTCTAGTATTTGTTTGGGGGGGTTCTATTTTATGGCTGATTGGAAGGGAATATGGAGGAGTTATAGTGATTTACTGCTTACTCTACCATCTCGGCTCTCAGAATTTCTATTTCTCAATGAGTTTTTTGTGTCCTATATTACTGGATTCTTAAAAAAAAAAAGAAATTCAATTACATTTCCAAATATGAATAATCTAACATAACTACATATTGTTATTAAGAAGTGAAAAAAATAATACTAGCTGTCAAATAGTAAAGGAAAATGACATACATCCAGGAATAACATTCTACAAAATTACAAATAATCTGAAAGGAAGAAAAAAATCTGACCTTTTAAACAGAATTAATCACCTTTCTGGTATTCCCTTTGAGAAAAGCAGAGTTGGTCAGTCTTTGAAATGCAAATATAGCAGTCAAGAGAAGCTTAAGCAAGAGAACAAGTTTTAATGGATTAAAAGAATTAGATGAAGATCCAGAGTTTGTATTTTTAAGAGAAGAAAAAAGACTTTTTTTTTTTTGGAGTACCACTTTGTCTCAGGGTCCTAGAGGGAACAGAAAGTCTGAAGTTGAGTACTGAAATAAAGTTCGAGGGATCAAATACAGTTTCCAAACAGAAAAGGATAAAGGAATAGAATGGATGGATTTAATATTTCTCACAATTACAGTAATTTAAAAGTAGATGTGGAAAACAAGGAAAATGGAAAACCTTTAATAGTTCAGAAAAGTTAGTTTAAAAATTCTAGTATTACTGGAAAACAACAGAATTAGAAAAAGGATTAGTCTAGAATGGAGATAAGGAAGAGAAAGAAGGTTTGTCAAAAACAAAAAAAAAGTAGAGTTCAAGAGGAGAGAAGAATGTCACAAGCATAAAAAATCGATATACATATATTTGATAGTCGATTACGAAAGAGGCGAAGGAAGAAGATGTGGTGATTTGGGTTTGGACTCTTAGGGCAAGGGGAAAAAAAGACCCAAAATGAATTTTCCTGAGCAATACAAACTTCTGACAAGTGTTTCTATATATTTTTATAGAAATATATCAGGATGTAATAGAAGGAAAAACAAACTTAACAATCATAACCATGAATGTGAATGAGACTCACAGATAAAATGAAAGAAAACAAATCTAATTGTACACAACTATTCATACTCTCTCTCTCTCTCTCTCTCTCTCTCTCTCACACACACACACACACACACACACACACACTCACACACGATGAAGCACACCTTACTTCTAGGAGTGAATAGGGCCCTGATACCTATATTGAAAGTTATGCTGACTCAGTGTCCCATTCTTCCTGTTCCTGTTTGTCAGTGTTAGGGGAGGTGTCACCCAGTCCTCTGATATTGATGAAGTAGACAAGTCATCCCCTACCTGTGACCTGTGTACCTCTACCTACAAATTGTCACTAATCTTGCCACCTTGGGTAGAAACTGAGATGCAAGGGCTCAACCTCTTCTGCTGAGGTGGCCCTATCTGAATTGTCTTTAAAGTTACCTATAAAAAAGCTGCTGATCTTCAGTGATCAACCTGTCAGTGTGTTGTTACCTTGACATTCTTATAATAAATTCCTTTTAATTCTCTATGTCTTGAATTTACCTTGTAAAACAGAGTGGAAGACCAAGTGAAGAATTTTCCTTTCAACATCTATGCCAAGGGGAAGATTTAAAAAGGGAATGAAGACTATAGGTCAATTTCACTATTGAATAGTGACACATGAATATTAAAAAAAAACAACTGTCATACGTCACTATTAATAAAAACATTCATTAACTAGTTTGAACATTCAGAATTGAACAATTAGGATTGTTCAACATTTGCAACATTGTAAAAATAATAACAAAAATAACAAACTATAATGATATTACAACAAAAGCCTAACACAATTTGAGTTAATAGATTTACTGCATTCTTTGCATGTGATCTTTCATACAGTGTATGTGTATGCATGTGTGTATATATGTGTATGTATCTCAAAGTATCATAATTTGGACCTAGAGGGACCCCCAGGAAATTTAAGTAAATTGTCAAAGGTCACAAAGGATGTTAAGCAAGCAAAATAGGATTTGGGGGAAATAAAAAATGGGAATTTTTATTTTTCCTTTTTATTATTTGGGCCTTAGGGACATTTGTCTTGCAATCTTTGGTTAACTCAAAGTCTGGTTAACTCAAAACTCTGGTTAACCAAAAAACCTCACCAGAACAAAAGCTGTCCCATGAAATGTGAAATTTTATTTAATACCTTAAACATTCCTTAGATAAGAAACCCAAGGAAGAATTTTAACTTGTCCTGATTCCTTAGTGACATATAAATCCTCAATCAGCCTATTGTGAATCTTCTAAATGTAGTTTAACCTGCAACCTAACTTAGTTTACCTATAGAGTTTGTTTAATGAAGTTTATTTCTTTAGGGATGCAAATTTGTTCAACTTTTATGACATTGGAGGAAATATAAGATTATGGATCTATTTTCTCTTTAACTTTTATGAAGAAAAAGGAATATACAAGATGGCAAAACATAAAGGCATTATTTCTCTTCATCATGAAACGATTTTACCTATTATAATTATATATATACACATATATATGTCTATATGTATATAAACACACATACATATATACACACATACATATATACATATACATACTTACATGTATGTGTATGTATGTATGTGTATGTGTATATATATATAATCTTTCCCTGACTCCTGATAATTGTTAAGCTTTTCTCTGAGGTCTGAAGCTATGTTAGACCATAAAAATAAAATGTAGATTTCTGCATTATAGTAAATTCATATGTGGTAGGAGTTACCTACCATATGAAGTCAGAGAGAAGATATTTCTGCCATAACAATTAGAAAACATTATGTCATTATTTTCTGTGACATGGTCAACAATGGATAATTATTGAGCATGAGAATGTCCTTTTAAAGATATGTATGTATACATATAATACATATCTGTACATATACATATATGTATTACGTATATATGCACATATATACTTTTGTTTATAAATTACCTTTATTTCCTACTATACTCCTTCTTTCTCTATTACCAAAAACACATGCCTAGTAATAAAGAAAAAAAAATACAGTTCAGCCATATCAATCAATATATCAAATAAGTTTGATAGTCTAGGATATGTTCCATGGCCTCAGTCTACTACCTTTGCAAAAAAAGCAGGGAGTACATTTTTTTAATCTCTCCTTGCAGGTCGAGCTTGATCTAAAACATAATTACACAGATTGTTGTTGTTGCATTTCCATTGACATTAGTGTAGCATTGTCAATGTTGTTTCGCTAGACTTACTTATCTCAGTTGATAAGTAAACATCATGGCTGGTAAATGTATTACTTTTTGTTGGTATTTACACATTGGTAAGTACAAGTACACTGTATCTGTTTCATCAGTACATTGTTGTTGGTGGTGGTCGTTTCAGTCATGCCTTTATAATCCATTTAGGGTTTTCTTAGAAAATATACTGCATGAGCACCATAGAACTTTCCGATGCAAGTTTTAAAGATACTGAGGCTCCTCAAGAGTCTACTCAATATGGCGAATTTTTAATAAACTTTACTTTTCTTTGGCTGAGAGAAGACTTGAGTTGAATTCATTCAGCAGGACCTGGCATGTTGGTATTTTGGGGTCTTGAGCACCCCTAACCCTATACATCATCCTTTTATAGTAACTCCCTCATCATTTTTATGGTTCTTTGACACCAGGAAACACTGCTAATCTCAAGCTGTTCTCCAGCTGAGACTGGAAGGTATGTAAGCCTCTCTCTCCCTATTCCCTTCTTTCTCTCTGGGGTGTTTTGTTTTTTGGGGTCCAGTTTGTTTATGTTGGAGAACATGGACCTGGGCACAGCTTCTGAATAATGGAGGACCAGGACAGATAAACCATCTGGAAGTGGCACCCCCCACCCCCCACCCCCCCCAGAGGGAGCCCCAGGCACCAATGCCTCTAGAACTATGCCCATCTGACATTGGAGGGACATTGGAGGAAGGATCGTCCCAGAGCTTGCAAAAGTGGTAGAGCCACCTATAAGTATGCTGTCCTCCAGTCTTTTCAAGACTTGGAGTGACAGGGAAACACAGGGCTTAGCAGTGCTCCCACTTTCTCCATCACTGAACTCTAGGCAAGCATGGGGATTGAAGGTTTGTCTCCCTCCAGGGTTCAAGCCATCAATCTCCAGATGACCTCCAGGCTATACCAGCCTCTCACTGAATCCAAGTTCTCCAGCCCACTGGACCTGGCATGAAGCATGTTCTGGAGTCTGATCCCCTTGAACAGAACTCAGAGAGGCAGGGAGCATTCTATGCCCCTTGCCAGCAGGAAGCATTTTCAGAAGCTGAGATCTTCATCCTTCACCCCCAAAAGAATTTGGGTCCCATATGTTGGAGGGAGGAATGATGAGGTACAGGTTCTAGGGAGCTCTCCTCTGAATCTTACCATTTGGTGAGGCATTTACCTGAGGCCATTGGCCTTTCATTGTGGCTCTCCCCAAATCTCTATACCTTCATTGTCCAGCAACTTTGAACTCTTGATCCTCCCAAAATATCTGTACCCAAATCTGTTAACACCCTTGAACTGGCCTAGCCCACCACTGTCTGTAGTCTCCATGTAGCCTCTAGCAACTTCCCATCCTTAATCACTCATTACTAGAGTATGACCTCATTGACTCCTCCTGAAGACTCTCCCCAAACTCCTCCCCTAGAGCACCCT
>CM053592.1:29148051-29171696 GCA_028646515.1 Pseudochirops corinnae | reverse complement strand
TTAGATTCTTTTTCCATCAGGCAAAGTCAACTTTTTAAGGCATTCTTCTCCTCATTGGCTTTTTGGGCCTCTTTTGCCATTTGAGATAATTTATTTTTTAAGGTGTTAATTTCTTCAGTCAGGTTGTTGACTCTCTTTTCCTGATTTTCTTGCATCATTCTTATTTCTCTTACCAATTTTTCCTCCACTTCTCTCATTTGGTTTTCAAAATTCTTCTTAAGCTGATCTCTAGCTTTTAGGCAATCTTCATGTTTCTTGGAAGCTTTTGGTGTGGGAGTTCTGACTGTGTTGTCTTCCTCCCATTCCCTGCTTTGATCCTTCTTTTCCCCAAAGATGGAATCTAGAGTTTGGTTGCTGTTGTTACTTTGCTTCCTTTGCCTGCTCATGGGTGGCCAGTCATTGATTTTTTAGCTCTGTGTAACTCTGCTTCCAGAGGGGAAAGCTCTGTCCCAAATTGCTGGGGTTTTCCCAGCTGTCAGCACTTTTAGGAGGCTGCTGCAGCCCCCACCAGCTTTGGCTCACTGAAAACGCACCCCAAGACCACCACCCAAGACCACGATCTGCATCCAGGCCACACACACAAGAGCACTTGGCCTCTGACCAATCTCTTGGCCCCCATGCAGTCTGCAGGCCTGGAGCTCTGAAGCAGCAATGTCGAGGTGGCTTCAGGGCCTCCACTTCTGCTGCTTCCTTGCCCTGGAGGCAGTTTGCCTGGACCCACTTTTCTCTCCCAATTTTAGCTGAGTTCCACTGACCTTTCACTTAGTCCTTTTTTCTTATGGCTTGATAATTCTGGAAACTGCCACAGTTGCCATAGATCTGTTTTCCTGATGCTCCAGCTGTGGCTCGGCTTGTCAGGCCACCCCCAGGGCCAAGCCGCTGTTTCAGGCTGGGCTGGTTTCGGCTCCCAGTGCTGAGATGGTCCCTCCTAGCCAAGCTGCCTTCAGCGGAAAATATATTTGTGTGCATTTTAGAGACCTAAAATTTGTTTAGAGCCATATTTTATGGGTATTTTGAGGTGGCTGTTTGGGAGCTGCCATACCTTGCTGCTATCCTATCTTCCAAAGTAATTACTAGTTACTATTCTTAAATCACATAATTTCTCCCTGTTCCAGACAACTCTGAAACCAAAAATTGCAAAGCAAGTTCTTATCTGTGTTGTTAAGGAAGCTTCCTCAATGAGTTATCTATATCCATATACTCACAGGTTCAAATATATATATCAAACATATATGTACATGCCCCACCTAACTGTATGAGTTTGTATAATCTCTATTATTAATGACTGAGTTGGTTTCAGAAAAAAATTTAGAAGTTGTAGATGTTACGTCATTTAGAGGGAAAAGACAGCTCTATGAGACCCATTTTCCTCATTTGAAAAATGAAGGAGGGTCAATATTCTCAAATTTATGATCCCTTAATACTTCCATTGTGTGAAATGTCTTCAAATTTAGGATCCCTTAATGCTAACATTTACTCAGTGGTCTTTTAAAAAATAATGATCACAAACAGTACATGCTCTTAAATCCCCTTCTCTCTTCACCAATGGACGAATAACTTTATAAGAGAAACTTAAAAACACAGAATCCCATACCTACACAATCATTCAAATGCAAAGAGAAACTAAAACAAAAAAAGAATAAATGTTCTCTCTAAGACAACACAATATACTAAATTTGTTTACTAGGTAACAATCCCTGGAGAATCATTATTTTCCAAAATTATTATCCTCCATCTCTTCAGAATGGAGAAAATAATTTTATGTAGTTTTTCTTGCTCAAGAGGCAATTTCTTCTTCTAATTCTCCTTCTCCTCCTTCTTATTACTGTTAATATCATTATCATCACTATCATCATCACTATTATCACAATCATCATCATTATCATCATCGTGATAGCCTCTCAAAAAGTGACTACAAAACAAACCACTCTTGCAAGAATTCAAATGAACATCTTGCCAAGTCCTTTGCTCTGAGCTTAATGTATCTTGGTGCCTACAAAAATGCCACATTTAATTTTTAAATCTGGGCATACTGATTATTCTATCTAATGTGCTATTGTGGTAAACCAGTAAGCCTTTCTGGAAAGACAATCAGCAATCAAAAGTGACAAGAGTTTTATTATTTCTGGAAGGTGCATAGCTGTGCTCTGGGGAAAATTATTCAGAGAGCCAAACCAAAGAGGTCATAAAAATGTATGAGCCACCACAAAGAACAGGAACGCTGACAAATTCAGAAAGTAATCACAGAAATACTTTTAATGATGTCCAAGTGTATGCCATCTCATCATCTGCTGCTTATTATAAGGAAAACAACTACACAATACACATATACATGTATAAAAATATATATATTCATATATACACACATATATTTATATACATGTTTTATAATGTATATAACATGTACACATAAATATATACACATTTATGTGCATATACACATGTAGTGTGTATGCATATGTGTGCCTGTCTACATCATTATACACATACATACATATACACACAAATACATCCATCCTTTTAACATTTAAGCACAACTATTCCTATTTTGCAGGTAAAGTCAGATATTGGTCATGTGCAAGAATGCATGAACAAAGTTAGAGAAAAATAAAGGTATGCTGAAACAGGGCGTATTAAATAATGACTTAGAATAGCATGGAATTATCACATAATATAATCAAAAGGAGAAACAGTATAGGAAAGGTAAATTTCGTCTTGAATGTCTAATAATAATGAAGCTCCCTAAATCCCTCAATTCCTAATACTATTAGTTACAGATGTAAAGGTAAGGTTAAAAGTGCTTCCCATGTCCTCTGAGCCTTGACTAGATGAATACACTTCAAAAAAAATCAATAGTAAGTGATTGTGAACCAGGCCTATACATCTTTTTTTTTAACTTGTATATCTTTTTGAATCAGTTAAAGCCATTGTGTACAAAAGGAAAAAAAAAGCTATAATGATATGAATAAAAAAGAAAAGCTGTTTCAGCATAAGGGAAAAAAGAAATTCTGAGTATCTGGATTCAAGAGGTTGAAGGATGTATCAAAGGGCAACTTGAGCTATTGCAGAGAAGGGAAATATTGAAAAAAGTCATTAACTCTACTTTGGGAGCTAGGTGGCATAGCAGACAGAGTGCCAAGTCTAAAGTCAGAGAGACACCTGAGTTCATGCCTAGCCTCAGACACTTACTATCTGTGTGACCTTGGGCCAGTGACTTAACCCTGTTTCCCTCAGTTTCCTCATTTGTAAAATGAACAGTAGAAGGAAATGGTTAACTACTCCAATATCTCTTCCAAGAAAAACCCAAATGAGATCATAAAGAATAGGACACAAGTAAAAATGGCTGACCAATAACAACTGGCTGTATGGACATCTTGGAGAAGGGGACCCAGGCTAAGGAAAGTCCCAAGAAAGGGCTGGCTGTTTTCCCAACTCCCATTTCAGGTGCCAATTGTTTTGTTTTATTACTCCACCATTCCAGTAAATTAAATTTTGCATAAACCACCAAGAGGTTAAGGATTGAATAAAAATTACCAAATGGTGAAAATGAGAAAAAGCTAGCTATACTGACATCAAAAAAAAGAAAAGAAAGTGAATTACCAGTCAAGAAGTTGTGGGCATTCTTCAAGCTGATCCTCAGAAAAGTCTAACCAAATGTGAAGCATGTCACAGGTGAGCAGTCTATTAATATCAATGAAAATGAACCACTATGGAAAAAGTCAGTTCCTCAGTTTAAAAATTCTTTTACAGTGCTACTTCTTATGTCTGTAGTAATCAGCATGTTAATGTACCGGTCTGATGACACCATCAGTATCATCATGGCAATATTTATCATTGTTAGAGTTGTCTTTGTTCAGGAGAACTGCTCCAAAAAAATTGAAGAATTGAGTAAACTTGTAGAACCAGAATCATTGTGTTTGAGAAGGGAGCTTTGAATATATACTTGTACAAAACCTGGTTGCAAGGGATACAGCTTATATTTCTGTGGGAAAGACAGAGTCCCTGTTGACCTATGATTATTTGAGGGGAAGGAGGCTGAATCTTGGATTCAAGCACTTTTCAGTATTCACAGTATTCAAAGTTCATCCATCATCAAAGCTCACAACTAACAGGGAAGGAAGTGTATAGAGTGCCAGGCCTGGAATCAGGAAAATTCATCTTCCTGAGTTCAAATCTGCCCTCAGGCACTCCCTAGCTATGTGACCTTAAGAAAGGCACTTAACCTTTCTTCTAGAAAATGAGCTAGAGAAGGAAATGGTAAAGCACTTCAGTGTCTTTGCAAAGAAAACCCTAAATGGGGTCATGAAGAGTTGGACACAACTGAACAAGAAAATGTGAAATGTTAGGTACAGAGCCCAAACTTTTCCACAGTAGTAGAAAGTTGTCACAACTGGGACCTTGCAGTGTTTTTAACTGAGCTCAAATATTTTTTTTTAATCTAAAATAAAATCCATAGTTCTGAAGAGGGAGAAAGGAAGTGGTCATTCTCTTGCCCCTTTGGCTCAAAATAACATAGTCATAAGTGTATACTATACAGATAAAGTTCTGGTTGGCATCAATAAAAGGAGTTTCTTTATCAAAACTATCCTGTATCAATAAAATCACAAATGTTATCCAAAAATTGGAAAACTCAATATATGCAAAAACAAGAAAATAAAATATATATATTTTTTAATCAGCTATTATTAGTGCTTAAAGCAATCCTATTACAATGTAGCAGCTCTGAAAAGAAATTTCAGGACAGTCAATGGAGGAGAGAAAATTGTTTTACTTAGAGAGGGCACATGAGAGTGACAAACCAGTCTGTGACTATCAAACAAAAATATATATTGTTATAACAATGGTATTTACTACAAGCTCCTCTCGAACTGGGACTATAGTGAACAAGCACTCCCACAGATGCTATCCATTTACACTTCATTTATGCCTTGCTAGCTGACTGCTTTACCAACACTGATCCTCTCAGCTTTTCTTTTCTGTCCCTCTATTACTTAATCTTTTCATGGATATCTTTCTGAAGTTCAAGCCTGAACATTACATTTCCCTGTTCAGAATCTTTAGTGGCTTTCTATTGCATTGTGGATCAAATGTTATCTCAGGTTTGTATTTAAGGCTTTTCATCATATCATTCTAATCCATCTTTCCAGACTTACTTTATATCACTCTCTTTCACAGACTACACTCCCAATCAAAGTAGCCTTCCTGCTGCTTCCTCAGCTAGGTATTCCATTTCTCTACACAGACTGTTCCACATGTCTGTATACATTTCCTTCTCTTTTCCCCTCTTAAATACGTTGGTTTCCATCATCTAAGTGAAACTTTTCCTGATTTTTCTATTAATAAGTGTTCTGGATACTCTTCAAATTAACTTCAATTTACTTTTCTGTTTAAAAAATGCCACATGAATGAGTAAGAAAGCATTTATTAAGCACTTTTTATGGGCCAAGTACTTAGGAGGAGAATGAGGAGGAGGATTCAACATTAGGGAAATATTTGTAAAATTGAAGATAGTGTGTTAACGTGAATGAATGAATGAATGGAAAAAAGTATTTTAAAGTATTATTATTCCTATTGTCTTAGAACAGTACTTGGCACTCCTGTGTGCACTAGGGATAATAATACAAATGTGAAGATAACTCATGTCAACACTTATCTGTGTGCTTTGATTTCAAATCACCCCTCCTTGTAACTCAGACTTGCACTAGGTTTTCACTTCTGGCTTGGTTACATTAGAGATGAGTACATTTATTCTACTACCTTCTTCAAAAGACTCAAATTTATAGAATGTTTAAACTGCAAGGAGCTTTCGAAATCAGTTAATTCAACTAACTCTCATTTTAAAGATAAAGAAACTAAAGTCCAGAGAAGTCAAGGTACTAGCCTATGAGTAGAGACTTTGTTGTCCTATGTACCTCTCCATGGTGCTACCTGACGTCACATCTGAACATCTGTTTACTCACTGAGTAAGAAAATTGGCTGAGGGAGAAGGACTCTATTACAGTTCATGAGTATCAATGAAAACCACTGAACTCCTAGCCTTCCTGCTCATTTCCTCCTTCCACCATAAGAGAAAGAGTCATTCTAGTAAGATTTGTTGTGTTACAGAAATGCATTCTTTATAATTGAGTAGATCAATAACATTTTAATTTAAGTGATGAAATAAAAGCTTTTCTCCCCCCCCCACTTTGTTTCATTTTGGAATTAATGTTTTAGAAGTTTTCATATCATCTACATTCTACTTTTTGTTTCTTCTTCAATCTATCCAAAATTGCTGCCAAGACACTTCCTAGCTCTTCACTTTATGAAACTCCTGAGGAACTGTATTTAATTAATCTCCAATAAAGTTTTGCGATTCTATAGCCCTTAAAAGGATATTTTTTAAGCCTTCAGAACAGTGATTGACCCAGGACCATGACCACTAGCACTCAGCTCACTTTTCCAGGACAGCTAGGTAGCACTGTGCATAGAAAGTTGAACCTGGAGTCAGGAAGACGGGAGTGCAAATTTGGCTTTAGAAACTTAGGACAGGTGTCACTCTGGGCAAGTCATTTAACTTCTCTTTGCCTCCATTTCCTTATTTATAAAATGGGTATACTCCTGGAATCCACCATTCACAGATATTTTGGGGATCAAATGAAATAATTGTAAAAAATTTTAGTGCAGTGCCTAGCACACAGTAAGCAGTATATAGATGTCAGTTGATATTGTCATCACCATCATCATTGCAGGCCTATTGCCAAATTTATTAACTTTCTTTGCTAGTTTACATAAGACTCACTTAACCAATTGGACTTATCTCCTCTATATTATGTATGACAAAGTTGAATTCATTATACTGAAATTATTTACATAGCACATCAGTTCACACGCATCTTCCCAAACTCTCCAGAAGTCTACATAATTGTTATTTTCTTGCATGTAATATTATTTCACTTCATACATATGCCAAAATTTGTTCAGCCATTCTGCAACTGATGGGCAGCCATTTTGCTTCTAATATATTTAGAACCAGTATCAATATGAATTAAGAAATTAAATGTATTGCTTCAACATCATTACAGAGTATTGAAACAAGGCTTTGAGAGACTTTCTAGCCTCCATTTATCCACCAGCTTTCTCTCCTAAATTTAGGTCTATTGGGAATCATTGTGGCGTAGTAAAGTGTTGGACCAGAAATAAGGGAGGAAAACACATTTGATACCATCTCAGACTCTAGCTGTGAGACTTGGGGCAAGTCAAAGGTGACTTTTCTGAACTTCAGTTTTATATCTGGAAAATCAGTGATAAGGTCTCCTATCTCAGTGTTTAGAGAAAGGAACAAATAAAATAATATATTCAAAATACTTTGCAAACCTTAAATTCCTAGGTAAATGTGAGTTATTAGTCTTACCTTTTATTATTTTAACTAGAAAGCCTGGGAAAAAAGCTTCTAAGTTGAAATCAAAATAGGATTCCTTACTGCTCCAGTGTGCTGACCTTGTCTCAAAGTAAAATTAAAAGTTCCTTTCTCATACATGTGCACTTTCACTCCCACATGATGCCTGAATTTTTAAAGCATAGCTATATTAATATTGGGGAGCAAGGTGAAAGGGAGTTGAAGCTATTCAATTTCTAAAATTAATTTCTTTCAATAGTGCTGGTAAATCATTTCATTTTTATAGTTAAGTTCACCCATCTAGAAAATTCCTTTAAACCAATACTAGGAGTGAAAATACTGTAATGGATTTCCTACCATCACAAGGATTTATTTTTCGAATTGATCCTTATATCTCCTGCTCTTATTCATAGTGCTTTAGTTTGTACAACTCTGTGGTTGGTAGAGGTGAGACCACTGTCTTCATTGGATATTCCCCCATACTATTCTCCATGGCATTTCATAGCTTTTCTGTGCCTTCTCTGATCATGGCATTAATAGCAACAGTAGTCTTAAGTCATTTCTTGGCTATAACAAGACACATGACCCTCAAAAGCCTTACTAGTGCTGATATAATTCAACCATAAGGCAGCCTAGATAAAGTAAAATTATTAAAGCATATAAAATAATAGTTTTATAAGATGCATATAGACTCAAGCCTTTTTTCTCACTTCTACTGTCAAAGTCTCATGACCTATGTATTCACACTGAGGTCTTATAATCAATTCATCAGTACTGTAGTTACATTAAAGAATTGATCTCACAGATTCAAGTTTTCCATACTTTTTTTTCTCCAATACTGTTTTGCTTTATGATTCTCCCTGGAATCCTTCTGCATTCCATAACATCTAAGATGTTCATTCATTCCACATTTTGCGATCTCTTTCATAGGTGATCATATAATTTTAGCCAGTCATTTTCAGCTGATTGTCTTTAACTATATTTAAGTGATCTCAAGTTTTTTTTTTAATCCAAACCTCAAAAAAATAACACTTCACACTTAGAAAGTAAGATTATTGGTTTAATTTTAACTCAATCAAGGGAGAAAAAAATAAAAAGGCTATTTTGTGACTACATGTAACTTTAATAAAGATTTTTTTTAACGTGGGGATCATAATAATATCTACTCTCCATGTTGTTTCATCTTGTTTTATTTGTTTAAAAGTTCTTAGTTGACTTCACTATAGTCTATATTAGCCCACTAAATTAAAAGTGGAAGATGTAGAAATAAAAATAGTGTTCCATTAAAGTAAAGAAAAAGTAAAGCAACTCAATAAGATCGTAAGAACTTGCGCTTTATAGAAATCTGATCAACTAATGGCAGAGAAGACTATTAACCCGTAACATCTAAGAAGAGCTCACTCATCTCCCCTCCCCTACTAGCTCCAGAAGCAGGACGGTGTAAGCCAATGCAAAATTCACTTACTTATTAAAGAACTGAGCCCTTCACACCAACCTTACCACTCACTTCTTTCCAAGGGCCTTAGAGAGTCAAACTCCAAATGGGAAAAATTTCCTTAGGCTCTGATAGGAACTTGGCAGGGCTCCTTAAGCTGCTGGGGCAGGAAACTGTGTGGAGGGGCAGGATTTCTGTGGTGGGATGGAGTTCCCTGTCATTGGATGAGGATGAGAAGATTTGAGATTCAGCATCCAGGGAATTTGCTATCATAGAGAAGGAAGTAAGAAGTTGAACAGTAGAGAAATACACACACACACACACACACATTTACCAAAAACAAATCAAACAAAAAAATAACCCTTATGTCTCCAGGACACATAGTAGTTAAATTTAACTAATTTCCCCAGAAACAATAAATTATGAAAGCAACCAGGAGAAAAACCATGAAATATAAAGAAAATTTAAATAACAGAAGAATATTCTGAACCCACCAGAAAACAAAGGAGGGAATGGAATAATGTGTTCTGAAAAGCAATGGAACGCAAGATGCATCTCAAAGTGGCATACGCTACAAATAATCATACAATTGTCCCTTCCACATTGTGGCACCCATGGGATCTGGAAAATCCAGGTAAAATTTTATGGCCCTCCTTTCATACAAAAGAAAAATTCTGAGTTGTTTCCTTTTCTTTTATGGAGTGTTCTTAGTACCTTATTGTAAAATTTGGGTATATTTATGATATTAAAAGATAAAATATCTTAATATTATACAGCTGTACAAATATTTTGTGCATTTATGAGTTTCTAAACTTCTTCTGTGTCATCTACTAACCTTTGTGTGTCATCTGAAGTTTCCAAAAAACTAAAAAAATTTCCATTTAGTTTCTTATGCTGACCTACAATATATAGAAACTGTGATGGGGAAAGTCATGATGTGGAAAGGATAACTGCAGTCATAAATGTGGTAGAATAGCTGTACTGAATTCCCATTTACATGTAAAAAATCCCACCAAAAACCTGTTATATTTGACTACTCTGGAAGGGTATGCCTATATAAAGAAGTGCCTGTACTTGTCCACAAATAGTTGTAAAACTAATTCTTATTTATTCATGGATCAGAGCAGATTTCTTCTGAGGTCACTTACAGTTCTGATATTCCACAGTTTTCTGTTTCTGAATAGATATGTTCTAAAACTTCTAAGCTCTGCCCTTAGGATTAAGAAAAAAAGAACTCACACTGTCTTAGAGATCATCTAGTTCATTTCTCTGATTTATAGATGGGGAAGTTTATTTCACAGAGATTAACTGGCCTGTCTATAGTCACATGTAATACATAGAGAGTTTAAGAATTAAAACTGGGTCTTATAAGTGGTTAAAAGATAACCAAATTTGGAGTTAGAATATCTGAGTTCAACTGTGGTTCTGATATTTATTAGTTATGTATCTTCTTCAATCATGAAATGAAAAGTTAGACTGAATTATTTTTATTTATCCCTATTAAATTGAATCTTATTAGGTTCAGTTCAATAGCCTGTTGATATAGTTTTTAAATTCTGATTGTGTCATCTAAAATGCTAACCATCTGCTTGTCCGTGTGTCGCTTGGATATTTGAAATATGCCATCTATGTGTTTATGCTAATCATTGATAATAACAAATGCTAAATAGCAGAGCACCAAACACAGACTCTCAGGGTACAACACCAGTATTCTCTTCCTGAGTTGACATTTTGACGCAGTAATGATTCTTTTTGGGTAGTTGTCATTCAATTGCAAATGCACTCACACATGGTGTGTGTGTGTGTGTGTGTGTGTGTGTGTGTGTGTGTGTGTGTGTGTATTAAATACAGTTATACTTAACTATATAACAACTATACAACCATCTTAACTATATAATCATGTAGCTTCCATCTTTCCATCTATTTAGGAAAGCATCAAATGTTTTGCCTTATGAATATGTATTTCTCTCAAATATACCCAATGTTTCCATTAAAAAAATTAAGTGAACAATACCATTCAACATACCAAGAAATGAAGGTTTTATACGTGTTCAATATAATTGAGGTGACAGCACTATTTGTCTATCCTTAATATAAATTGGTTTTGCACAAATAGTAATAGTTTTTATCAATGTGACAAAATGTATTTTTCAGAGACGAATCCTTTAGCTCAAGGTTTAGCTAGCCTCTTTTCTTCTTCAACACCTTTTGAGCATTTTACTGTTCATTAGCACCTCCAATAGAAAAAAAAAATATGAGAAAAAAAATCCAGATTCCTATTTAGCACTTTTCTTTGTTGATTCGTGAGTCTGGTTTAGCGGTATTATACTAAACTGTTAACACACGTTTCTGAAAGGCTGATTAGAGTCAGAGAAAGCATTCCCTCCTCATGGTCTCTGTTGGCCATGCTGCCTTCTGTGTTGAACATTTACAAATAAAAAAAATCATAATTCACAAGTGTTAAATTATACAATTGAAAATTTGACCTGCTAAACTAAAGACTCATTAGGGAATCTTAATAAATGCCTCTTATTTCAGGTTGTTTTGAATATTGTACTTATTTTAGGTGTTTAAATTATAGCTACTGAAGCCCTTTTTTTCTGAAGAAATGATTATTGCTCATAAATATTCTGCTGTAACAGGCAATGTAAAAATGTACTGGAGTTCGATTCAATAGAGATTTTGTATTGAATTCTGCTTCCAGAATTAACTAGTTTTGTGACTGTGGGCAAATCATTTAACCTCTCAGAGTTTCACTTTCTTTATCTTTAATGCAAGACTAATAATAACATCTGAGTATTCACCTCAAAAAGTTATCGTGAAGAGCAGACTAAATACTACACATAAAGTAATTGTTAATTTTACATACATTTCAGCTAAGATGCAATATAAATGATGACAATTATCTTTATAACTTTGGTTTGAGCCTATTACTTTTGACTTGTTGATATGGAGACATTGGAAAGCTGTATAATAGTTAAGTAATTAACATATAGTATAAAATGGCAGGTGTGAGAAAGGGAGGTTTACCTATTAAACTTTCTTGAATGAAAGAATGAATCAATGAAAAAGTATTTATAAATTCTTATTACGTGTCAATATTGTAATAAGTGATGGGGACAGAAATAGAAAAAATCAAGATAATCTCTCCTCTCAAGGAACTCATGTTCTACTTGGATAAGAAAGCACAAGCAAACAAGAAAACACATAAGCCAAATCAGCTGTAGAGTAAGTGGAAGGGCCTGTAAATCCAAAGTCTGCATTAGGAGGGACAAAGGCAAGATCCAGGCATCATTTGGTTGTATTACTTGGACAGAAGACAAAGCAGAAAATAAAGCCTGGAGGATCTTATTACATAGTGACCAGACCTGATGGATTTCTACCTCACTGGAGAGAATAGAAGCATTGAGTCTTATTTCACCCAAGGTGTATGAGCACCCAAGGTTGCAATCCAAGGAGGAGGAAAAGGGAAGGTGGAAGGGAAAGGACTCCCTCATTGGTAGCGATGACATAAGCAAAGCCTTTGATTCTTTGCCACATTGATAATAGTGTGTGTGTGTGTGTTTGGGAGACAAAACAGTTTAAACAATCCAGGCATTAGACATCTTCAATGGAGAAGCATTAATGTGGGAAGGGGTGGGATGCAAAAGGCTATATAACTGCAATACCTTGCATTTGATCCTAAGATGCATGTTGCTTTTAATTTTTATCATTGATTTATTCCCTTATTTCCCAAATCAAATTCAAAGTTGGAAAAGTCAGAACTCATGAAAGATGTTTCCTCAATATAATAAGTTAAACTTTGAAATGCAATAACAACCACCAAAGAACAGAAAAAAATCGTAACTTAGAAGCCAGAGAATTAAGGAAGACATGCTATTGAATTGAAGCATTTTTGTTGAAAAAGCACATAAAGATATTACATGTGGAAAAGCACTAATTTTCATCCCAAAAAGATAGACCTTAATAAATGAACAGCACCCTTCTTAACAAGCCATGCAATGCACTGCATACATCTTTTGGAAAGACAAAGATTTCCTGGGGTTCGTGCACTACAAATTATGGTGAAAATATATTCCCCACCCCCCAGCATAGAAACTTAAGTTGGTTTGTGAAAGTGCTATTAATAACAAAAAATAAAAAGAAAGAAAGAAAAATAAATGTCAAATCGATTTTAGCCTCCTAAAGGATCTATTAGTAAAGGTAAACCTTGGGTTAATAATACTAAAACTTGACTTATACTCCAAAGGATTTAAATAAAATACTACATAAGAACAATATTGAGGAAAGTATACGAATGGGAATTATTCTGGTGCCTCTACTTTTAAATTCAACTCAAACAAAAAACTAGTTTCAAAACAGTCTTCAGTTTCTAAGTTTAAAGAAGGAAGACTATGAACTGCATAAAACAGAAGTTATGCCTTTTATTGGGTTGCATTATAACCACTGAAAATAGTAGTACATTGTAATAGCTTGCTGTCTACTCACAAAGTAACTGCCCTCCTGGAAGAGAAAGTAAAAGGGAAAAAAGAAAGTTAATGAACATGTGTAAATATGTTTCCAGGAGGTGAGCTAAACTTAAAGTCAGGAAAAACTGATGTCTAATCTGTCCTCAGATACTTACTAGTCTTATGGTATTGGAGAAGTAATTTAATCTCACTAAAACCAATCAATTATTATGTAATTAATAAACACTTATTAAGGGACGTGTAGGTGGCACAGTGGATAGAACACAGGTTATGGAGCAGCAGTTCTCAACCTGTGGGTCCTGAACCCTTTGGGGTTGAACGGCCCTTTCACAGGGGTCACAGTGGTCACCTAAGACCATCCGAAAACACATATTTCCAATGGTCTTAGGAACTGAGACACCACTCCTCTATCCATCTCCAGGTGGGTATGCCAACATGCAGATATACCCACATATGAGTGTTAAAGGGTCGGCATTAGGAAGGTTGAGAACCACTGCTATGGAACCAGAAGGACCTGAATTCAAATCCTGCCTAAGACAGTTACTGCTTGGGTGATTTTGGGCAAGTCATTTAAGCCTGTCTCAAAATAAACAAACAAACATTTATTAAGCACCTACTATTTTCCAGGCACTGTGATTTTCCTCAGCTATAAAATTACAGTATTGGACTTGATAGCATCTAAAATTTCTCCCAGCCCCAAATCTCCGATCATATACTATGATCCTAAATTTATCATAAACAATGAAAAATTGCTTTAAAAATGAAAGTGAGACCTTGCCACAAAAATAAGTCAGTAAAAGGATCAGAGGAGGAATAAGGGAATGTGTTAGGAAGTTGAATAGTACATGAATGTTATGGCAATGAGGAAGCAGAAAAATATCCACTGACCACATGGAACTTAAAAACAAGTTTGAGAATCATTTTAAAGAAGAAGCAGCTGTGTAACCTAAGGGGAAACAATTGCTTAAGGAATAGTGCTGTGGCTCCAGAGTTACTCTCACATGAGATTATTTCACAAAGGACTAGAGAAAATAGAAATGAGCAATAGTATTTTGCTGAAGGGCATGCTTTGGCAACTTCATTACATGGCTATGGTTTGTTGTCTTTCCAGGGAAACTATCCAAATATAGGAACTTTTCAATATTTGTCAAAAGATATAATGACTAGTCAGTCACTTCATGTAAATACCTGGAAAGAATTGCCAAAAAATATTTTAAAATCTTAGATAACAAATTGAACACAGGTGCACAGGAATTCTATAACTATTGTCCACTGACTGTAATGGGCACACAAGTTAAAAGAAGACTTGGGGAGTGTACAGTTGAAGAACACAGGGTCTATGAATATGAATGGATTTCTGGACCACAGCTTAAAGTATAGGAATGGTAGGCCAAGGTGGAAAAGATCTAATAAGTGCAAATGAATTTGCCTGCCATCTTGTAAATCTAATTGAGAGTTTAAAATTGAACAAGAAGGCAGAAGGAGACAACTGCCTCCCTATATCACACCAGCTCAATACTATAGAGAGCAGTTACACTGTAAGGAAAAAGAAGAGCAGATGAGAAACCCAAAAGTTTATGGGAGACATAATCCCGAAAGGAGCTGGTAATAAAAACCATGGCCTCTGATGTCTGTACGCGAAAGCACAAAATGTGGCAATAGACAATATGAGTTGTACATCCCAACACAAGGATACAAAGGTATTCCTGAGATGTGACATGATGAGGCTCCTAGCTCTGAACACATATGTCTCTGGACGGGTATACTATTCAAAATAAAGGGAACAGGAAGAAAGGAAGTGGTAGTATTTTACATTAATCAGTCAAGAAGCTTTTATTTAGCAATTATTATGTGACAGGCACTGTGCTGAGTGGTACAGATTCAAAGAAAGGTGAAAACCCGGAGCCCACATTCGAATCGTGGTGACATTTGGATAATAAACACAGAATAAATAGACAATAAATGGAAGGTAATATATGAGTGGAGGTACTTTAAATGAACCGAAGTAGGAGGCTCTCCAGTAGGAGTGGTTTCAGGTCTTTTTCTTTTTTTTTTAAGCAGAGTCTTGGTAGAAGCCAGGGGAGCTACAAGTCAGAGGCAAGCATAGAGAGCATACTAGGCAGGACGGACAGCCACTGAATGTTCATGAGAGAGAGGGCTATGTGTGAGGAAGGACAAGATTGAGCAGGGTAATAGAGTGCAAAAATGGAAGGGCAGGAGGAGTCACTTTTAAATGCCAAACTCAGGATTTTATATGTAATCCTGGAGGTAAAGGAGAGTCAATGAAGTATATTGATTGAGGTGGGGGTGGGGGATGGACTCTGTGCGTGTGTGTGTGTGTGTGTGTGTGTGTGTGTGTGTGTGTGTGTGCGCTACATGGTCAGACCTTTACTTTAAAAAGTCATTTTGGCAGTCAAATGAAGGATGGATCAGAATGGAATCTGAGGCATGGAAATGAATTAAAATTCCAGGTAAGAGGTGATAAGCTGCCTATACCAGGACCATGGATATAGGAGAGGATTAAGGGCATGAATACAAGAGATACTGTGAAGGTAGAAAAAAATAAGATTTGACATTTATTTGGAAATGTGAGATGTATGAGATCGAGTAATTAAGGATGACACAAGGGTTATGAGTTGCGGGGCGGGGGGTATTTTAGGAAACAGATAATGAATTTTGTGTTAGACATGTTGAGCTTGAGATGCCTTTCAGATATGACCTAAGATGTAGGACTGTATTTCAGAGGAAAAAATGGGCTTTGATATATAGATCTTGGAATCATAAACATAGAGGTTATAGCCAAACCCATGGGAACTGCTGGGATCACCAAGTAAGACTTACAGAGAATACAGTGAAAAAGGCCAGAACAGATAACCTGGGTGACCTAAAGATGCAACAAAGATGAGTGTGAATGACTCAGACATCGGAGTAGAAGCAAGATAGAGCAGAGTAATACAAATCTAAAGAAGACAAAAGAGCCAGAAGGAGAGGCTGTTAAACGCTGCAGAAAGGTCAAGGAGGAGGTATGCTTATGGGGGAACACCCGGAGAGGGCAGACGCATTAAATTGTTATTTTGCTTCCATATTTTTTTCTGCCAAAAAATATGATCTTTTGATTAGAAAAAGAATAAATATGAGTAATAGAGGGCTGATGCCTGAGATAAATAAGGAAGGAGATACTAAGGGAGCCCTGAACTCTCCTTGTTGAATTTAGTCCAGATGAACTATGTCCTCAAGGATTGAGAGAAGTGGTAGATGCTGAATTATAAATAGTCTTTGTGGAGAACAAGAGTGATAAAGCAGCACTAGAGAAGGGCAAATATCTCAGCTGAACTAACAAATGAAGTCATGTTAGCAACAAGCATTTTCTTCTGACCACTGTAAGTCCTGGACAAGAGCCTAAGCTGCTCAGACATTCATGGAACTGAATTGCTTCCAAACATGCCAACTTGGCTGAACACACTAAATGCAAATCTCTCGAGGTAACAGAATGCACAAGAGTTTTGAGAAAGCTTAGATTTATGCTCATTCCAAACCATAGCACGTTATCATGGTTATGGGAAAGTGGAGGACTACTATTTGCAATCTGGGTTCAAAAATGATAACTTTTATGTGTCTCACTCTAGCATCTGAAGAATTTGAACACTATTCTGAATGACACAGTAAATGAGTTTGGACTCTTCCCTTTTTTCAATGTTGTGGTCACAACTTGCTTTTTGGAGGAAAGATACAGGGGCTCACATATCATATATCTCAGACATTATATAACCCCCCCCCACATATACACATACATATATATATACATGTGCATCATACACATATACACACATACATGTATGCATCATATGCACACACACACACACACACACTTTGAAGGCCTGTTCTGCATTCCAATCCACTGCAGTCCTCAGGCAGCATGTTTTCCTGCAAGCTCTGCTTTCCTTGGGACTATTCATTTTCACTTCTCTATGTTCTGCATTATTGCATATTTTTAGGCCTGGGCCATGGCACTGACCTCTTGGTCAAACAACTGGTGATTCTAGTCTTCAGCTGGAATCTATCATGGAACCTGGACCATAACACCCAAACAACCTGGGTCAAAGGCAAGAGGCTTTGTACGGTTTTACAATGTTCTGGCCTGAGTTCACCAGCATCCTAGAGGATGTGGTGTTCAGCATAGTGGTGGTGTTGCCCACCTGGTCTATAATGTGTGCTATCTTCCCTTTAAGGCACTTTGCTGCTTTAGCTAGCTTGTATATAAACTCACAAGACTAGCTAGTATTTGATCTCCAATTTGAGCAAGAGAAGCATCTGCCATTATTTTGGGGTCGAATCATAAAGTACACTTTAATTTCCTTCATTTTCAATCAGGAGAAAATAAAGAAACACTTGCAAAGGAAATAAGTGCTCTTTCCTTTCTGATCACCTCCCCAGTTATTCCTTCTGTTTCTACTTATGAAGTCTGTGCCCAAAATGTCATTCCTATTCTCGACTAAAGAAATTTTAATTAATAACTCTAATAATAGTCTGACACATGTCACATAGTACTTTTGAATCTGTACTCCCTCCTCATCAAATAGACCAAGAAACTATTAAGCACATTTTAATAATACATTTCTCTTACTACTATAAGACTTTGGGTCCATCAGTAGACTTCAGTATTGAGTTTCTGTCAGTGACAGATTTCAGCAAGAGGCTTGTTACCTATGCAAACAATTCTACTTTCATCTACATGATTGTAACATTTGACTAATTTTGAGCTAATTTTCAAATGAAGGTACTGAGTTGCTCATTCTGATTATTTGCCTGTTCACTTAGATGGTGAACAATTAAAGAACATGGATTTCAATAAGCTCAATTTTATCTGAAACACCGTATCTGTGTTAGGTAAGCAAGCTTTTGAAAGAGAATCTGAAGTATCATTTGATGTAAAAAAAAAATGTAATTTAATTTTACGAATGAGAACAAGCCACAGATGACACTTTATTTAGGGAATGGTTTGTTTGTGGTCACAATTAAAGATCAATCACTAAAACCCTCTGAAAAACAGCATGTGATGCTGGATTGTGCCATAAGAAAACTCTTTGAGGGCCTCTTTTTGTATCCTGAGCAACTGGCACAGTGTTTGGCACATAGAAGAGAATTAATGTTTGTTGATTTTTTTGGTGGTTTACAAATGTGATGCTATGCTTACATAAGAAATTCATTTTGGCATGTATTATATTTATGTCTAGTGATAAACAGGTTTGTAGGGTGGAGAAACTGGTTCAATATCTTTCCTGAAAAGGAATTGTCTTCCATTTAATTTTATTGACTTTTTCACAAAGTTTTTTTTTAAAGGTCTTTTTTCCCCCTATTCTAAATGTTCCATGGTATTGTTATGCCCCCTTGTATCTGCCAAAGATAAATCAAGCACTATGTTAAAATATATACATATACTCATATATATTCTATATGATATGTATACATTATCATATACATGCTAGAAATTCAGATTTTAATTTTTTTTTTTGCTCTTTGGAGGGGGGAGGGCAGGGCAGTTGGGATTAAGTGACTTGCCCAAGGTCACATGGCTAGTAAGTGTTAAGTGTATGAGGCCAGAATTGAACTTAGGTCCTCCTGACTCCAGGGCAGGTGCTCTATTCACTGTGCCATGCAGCTGCCCCAGATTTTAACATTTTAAATGTGGAAAAATTCTTCAATTTTTTTCTCTCAAAAATTTTGGTATTTCTTTTCAGATCTAGCTAGCACGTATATAGTATTTTAAGGTTTTCAAAGATTCAGATACTCACTCAAAATCTCATTTGATCCTCAAAACAACTCTATGAAATAGGCATATTGTACAGATAAGGGAAGTGAGGTACAGAAGTAAAGTGACCAGCCAATCACAGGACTAATAAAAGTCTGAGGCAGAATTTGAAGTCAGATCTTCCTGATGACAGATCTAGCACTCTACTCACAGCAATATGGACCTGACAACTTACTTAAATTATCTGCTATATTTCTTCTCTTATTCTTCCATGGTTCTGTAGAGTTCTCTTCTATACAACTCCACTTCCCTATTTTTAAAAGTTTCTTAGAAGTTCCTAATCAATCAATCAATGAGCATGAATCAGTCATTAATGATACAAAGACAGCAATAAAACAACCCCTACCATCAAGGAGCTTTTATTCTAAGAAAGAATTTGTTAGAGGTAATGTAAAGATAAAATAGCTCTTCAATTATACAGTCAACTCATTTATTTTTATCACAAATCACACACACACACATAAACACACAGGGGTAGGTTATATAGAAGACATGTTATATAGAAGATTTCTTAAGAGTCGTGTCTACATTGAAATCTAGTGGAGTACTGTTTAATCTTTAAAAATCAGCTAGTTGGGAAAAATAATAAACATACAACATACTTCTAAGTTAAATATGTATTTTGAATATATTCTACAATTCTTTCTGAAGTCTAGAAAATTAACAAAACAATAAATCAAGCCCTGGTTTGTAGCATTTGTCAATGTCTGAGGTGTTTATACTGCTCACACTGAAAATATGATAATTAGCTCTCAGGAGCCTGTACTCACTAGCTCCAGCATTCCATAAGTGTTTTTACCCAAAGTAAGAGGATGGCATCTCTATAGAAGAATTCTATTTACAACACGTGTGGACCCTTATTACAACAATGTTCTCCTGTGTGTGCATTCAGTAACAGATGCCAATGGTAGAATTTATAAAATATCTTACCATGATTTCTATTTATCTAGAGATAATCCTCTGTGTCACAACAAAACATTGTAGAACTAGTCAACTTTGTGTCTCTATAGATAATCTCTTTTTAGACTGTACTATAACTTCAGTTTTATTATGATTCCCTATTGACACCAAGGACATTTCTAGATTTTTTGTTGATTTGGATTATTTTTTGGAGGGGGGTGGGATGGGGTGGTGTTCAGACCTGTGATTTTATTGGGGCACACACATTAAGATGAGTAAGAAACTTTTCCATTATGCTGCCAATGTGGTCAGGCAACTGTTCTGTTAAGAGTCTTGGAGAATTTTCTGGGGCCACAAAAAGGGGAAATTACTTGCCCAAAGCCACAAGTCAGTCTATGTTGGAAGCAGAACTTTAACACAAATCTTTCTGCCTCAAAGGTCATTTCTCTATCCATTGTGCAACAGTATCTATACAGGTAATAAAACTTCAAATCCTGAAATTTATGCCAAAGCCTTTTCTGATTTTATCTGCTGTTTTACAGTCTTATCCACTTATTCCTCTCACCCTGCCCCACTGTGTGTGTGTGTTTGTGTATGATGCCATTACTCTGAATGAGAACATTTTATGAGACTTGATCTTAGAGATACCCTTAAATTAAAATCCCACAAAAATTTACTTCTGGTCCATATCTTTTCCAAGTGACTTCATTATAATATTTCACCTTAACAATCTCACCCCTTTTCACTGAATCCAAGACTCTCCTTGTAGTGTGGGAGAATTAAACGGTGGGGGACAGAACATAATAAAATATATGGTTCATTTTTCTCTAAAAAAGTACTGACACCACATAAATGCTATACATATTATAGTCAAATTTATAGCTTTGTTTCAAAGAATAAAATTTACTAGTTCATTTTATAGAATGCTATTAATGAATGAAATTTCATCATTATCATAAGAATTTATCAAGCAGATAGCTATGCATTATCTATTAGAAAATCTAAATTTAGAACACTTATTTCTAGACTTCTTTCATCTTTACCCTTCTTACCTAAATATAGTCTGCAATCCAGTGACCCTTGCCTTTTTGCTGCTCTTCAATCAAGACCCGCCATCACGTAGATCTGAATATTTTCAATGATTTTCTCTTATGCCTGAAATGCTTTCTTTTCTTATCTTTGCTCCCTGGCTTCTCGGGTCTTTTTCAAGTCCTATTTCTTTACATTGTTCATTTAAGAAAAAACTTTACGTCTTCTTGCTATTTTTCTGAATTTCTACATCCATTTGGATATGTCTCTCTCTTTTCTTCCCTTTCATTTTCTTCTTTCTTCAGGTATTTGTAAAGTCTTATCAGAAACCCATTCTGGTTTCTTGCTCTTCTTTTTCATTAGATTTTTTTTTTTTTTTTGCCTCCTGTACAATATTGTGAAACTGTTCATAGTTCTTTGAGCAGTCTACCAGATCTAATCTCTTACATCTATTCCACAGCATATTCATAAAGGATGCTATTTAGGTCAAACCTATACAATCTGAGAGTTTTCTCTACTTTCTTAAAGTCTGAATTTTGCAATAAGAAGGTCATGATATGGGCCACAGTTAGCTCAAGGTCTCATTTTAATTGACTATATAAAGTTTCACTGCCTTGCCTGCAAAGTATGTAACTATCTGATTTCAATATTGACCATCTGGTGATGTCCATTTATAGAATCACCTTTGGATTGCGGAAAATGAATGTTTGCTATGGCCAGTGATTTATCTTGACAAAATCCTATTAGTCTCTGCCCAGCTTCATTTTGTACTCCAAGGCCAGAATTTTCTGTTATTCTAATTATCTTTTGATTTCCTACTTCAGCTATGATGAATGTGACATCTTTTTTTTGTTTTTGGTGTTATTTCTAGAAGATGTTGTAGGTCTTCATAGAACCAATGAACTTTGGCCTCTTCAACATCAGTGATTGAAGAATAGCATTATATTATTGTGAAGTTGAATGGTTTGCCTTGGATTCAAACAGATAACATTCTTTCACTTGAGATTATATCTCAGTACTGCCTTTCTTTCCACCCTTTTATTCTCTGTGAGAGAGGGCTATTCCATGTTTTCTAAAGTATTCTTGCACACAGTAGTATATGTAATTATCACCAAAATTAAATTCACCCATTCCCATTCATGTGAGTTCATGAACACCCAAGGTTATCAGTATTTAATATTTCCATCTCCTGTTTGACCACATCCCGTTTACCTTCGTTCATCTGAAGTTGAGTTTCCTTTCAGCTTTAGCCCAGACACTTCATTAGTATTAAAGTTACTTGTAGGTCTCCTTTGCTCTTCCCCAGTAACTTGTTGGAGGTATTCCAACCTGAGGGGTTCATCTTCTGGTAATACATACTTACATACATACATGCATACATACGCACGTACACATATGTGTGTATGTATATGTGTATATATGCATATATATGCCCTCCCTGCTTTCTCATTTGTTTTTTAGCAAAGATACTGGAGTGGTCTGCCATTTTTTTCTTCAGCTCACTTTTATTGATGTGGCAAACAGGTTTAAATTACCTGCCCCCAGTCACACAGCTAATGAGTGTCTGTGGCCAGATTTGAATACAGGAAAATGAGTCTTCCTGACATCAGCATTCTAGTCATTGTGCCACCTATCTGCCCTTTAAATGGCATACAGAGATTATATGTAATCCTTAAAATATTACAAAATTATTGGAGTTTATTGAGTAGGGGAATGATAAGATCAGATCAACACAATAGAAAAATCTTAGCTCTGGGGAGAATAGATTAACTCTACTTTAGACAGAAAGACCTATTAGCAAATGTATGTAATTCAGACAAAAGTAACCATATGCTTGGACAGAAAAAAAAGAAAAGTATAGAGGTGGGCTTCCACTGATGATCTAACTCTCCAAAGTAATTTGCCTTCTGTCTGTACGAGTACTTTCTTGATAATAACTGAAACATTCAGTAGAGATATAATTTTGAAGGAAAAAAATAATGATTGCCCTTATGAACATACTGATAGTCTGTCTGGGCAGAGGAGTCATGTAGGGTGAGAGAAAGGATGTCCTGTGGGTGAATAGAAATGGGTCTTAATCCTCTACCTTGAGTGAGTACACTGTTTCATCCTTCAAGAATTTCATCTTGGAAGAAATAGATGCACAGAGTATATTGAAAAGAAAAATAAAGGGGGGCGGAGCCAAGATGGTGGCTTAGCAGCAGTAATATATCGCAGCTCTCACATAGCCACCCCAAAATACCCATGGAATAGGACTCTCGATCAACCTAGAACTTCAAATTGCACACAAAGATACTTCCCACTAAAGTCAGCTCGGCTACGAGGAACCATATCAGCACTGCGAACCGAAACCAGCCTGGCCTGAAGCCGCGGCTGTGCCCTGGGGGCGGCCAGGCCTGAGGTGCAGAGAAAGCTCTCAGGTGAGCCCAGATTAGCACCAGCTGTGAGGAGGGGGGATTGTGAAAGAGGGAGATAAGTGTCCGGCCGAAAGGTCTCTAGAGCGGAAAAGCAAAAGGAGGAGGTTTTGCACCCGCCTCTGCATTGTAGCTTCCCGCCCTCGGCCTGCAAAAAGCAGGGGGACTGAGCGATTGTTTTCAGACCAGTGCTCTCGCGTTGAGCGGCCTGGAT
>CM053592.1:29137291-29147551 GCA_028646515.1 Pseudochirops corinnae | reverse complement strand
TCTCTCTCTCTCTCTCTCTCTCTCTCCCTCTCTCTCCCTCTTCTCACCAGTTAGGATGTGCCTGTATATAAAGAAAATCCTCCATGTTATCTGAGTGTACCAAAGCCACAGAACACAGGGCTTGATCCCAGGCCTTATGACTCTTACTTCAATCTACACTTCACCAAATGATAAAAAAATAAGGGTTCTTTAGATTCAGAACAGGAAGAGACAGAGTTGGTGAAACAAAGCTTCCTGAACAGGCAGATGTCCTATGTGCACATTTGCATGTCATCTGCTACGCAGCCCCTGTGGGGGACAGCAGAGGGAAGAAGTATTTGGCTATCTCTGAAAATGGTGGTGAGGAGAAAAAAAGAATTTGTGCCTCTGTACTATAAGATTTCATTGATCCCACCATAAAACATCTAAGATTAAACACTATCATACAATTCATTTTCACTATTATAACTTTCAAAAAATGATGTAGATCTATCTGGAATAGAGCAATGCACCATTAAAAATGCAAAGATTCAAAAATAGAAGAAATAGGTAGTGTTAAAAGAAAAGAGGAACATCTGTTTGTGTAATCCTGAACAAGAAATGTATTCTAAGAGGCCTTAACATTAACTTCAAAGAAAAAAATGATTTAGAATAAAACAAACAGAACAAAGGCACCAGCAATCCAAGGCATTTGATTTCTAAGCCTAGATTTTTTAATTTTATAGCCATGAGTTTTAAATCTAATAAATAGAAGTTTGTCTCTAAATTTGATTTCTTTACCTCAGAAGTATTAAACCAAATGAACTTCTGTGGTGAAGAGTCATTCCAAACAAATGAGAAGCCATCTTTAATTAGCTTAATTAAGTAATGTGTTAGATTTCATAGGGTTTCCATGTGCTCTAAACTTTAGACAATCAAAACAAATGAAATAATAATTTAGGAAAATAAATTTATACCACTCACCAGTTTTATTTAAAAATTGACTGAAGGAAAAATAACTGGGGTTGCATATCTATGACTCTGGAAATGAAGATGTGACCAAACAGAAGATAAAACATTGAATGGGGCACAGTGACAGTCAGGCAGCCTACCCATCTTCCATCCCAGCTGAGCCCTGCAACTCTTATTGAAGAGAGTAACTCCTATAGAGAAGGAATCAGCCTTCTCCACCCACTGTCACCTATAGGACAAATTAAAGTCAGCTTAGCTGAAGTAGCAAGGCACTCTGAGGGAAAGACAGGAGACATACACTAGGTGAGTCAGGTCACAACAATCTCCTTGACTAGCATCTCCCCTTAGACCTTGATAGAGACAACCCCAAAGCCAGAAGTCAAGAGTCCCGGAAATAAAAGTAGCAACTCCCCAACCTTGCTTCTGATTCAAACTGCATACCTGTTATTCAAGGAAGCAAATCTTTTGTTTTTGGGGTTTTGTTTTTTTTTGGCTTTTATTTTTTGCTTTCTGGAGGGGGGTAGGCAGGGCACTTGGGATTAAGTAACTTGCCCAAAGTCATGTGGCTAATAAGTGTTAAGTGTCTGAGGTTGGATTTGAACTCGGGATCCTCCTGCCTCCAGGGCCAGTGCTTTATTCACTGTACCATATAGCCACCCCAGGGAACCAAATCTTAAAGGAATTTAATGAGCAGCAGCTTGCCCAGGGGTCATTGTTGTTGTCTGTCCTTTGTTCTCTAAGAGGACCATGACATCAGGGAGCCCTAGACATCTTTAACCTAGACTCCAAAAAAGTCAGACTGGGAGGGGAAGCCCTCAGGGTTTCTGGTAAAACAGAAACAATTCCTATTTATATTTACTCTAAGTCAATCAGAGCCCAAACAACAACCAAGTGGGCTTTGGCCTGGGATATATTGTTGGTTGGGGCCAAAGCTACCAAAGATCCAGAAAAGAAAGCTCTGACCTTAAAAGATAAGTGGTTCTTTTGGGCTAGATAACCGTTTCACTTTGTCCTTTTGCTGTTATTGCAATTTGTTTTGAGGTGTTATTTCATAATTGTTTAGAGGTAAATTTGGGAGAGTTTAGGTGAGTTCTTGCCTTACTCTGCCATCTTGGCTCCACCCATCCCTTTTTTCTATCTATTTTACTACTGATTAGCCCAGTTCTTTGCCACAGTAATCGCTTACTAAATGTTTTTTTTTAATTTATTCATTCATTCAATCAATCTAGAAATTTGAAGCATTTAGTCATATAATTTCTCTTCTTAAAAAAAAAGCCCTCTTTCCTCTGGATGCTTGATACCCTTGTTCAGTCAATGATCTACTAATGTCTTTTAACATTTAATTCCTGTAATGCAACTTTTTACGAGTTTGTCTCCTATCTCCCTTATTGGAATTTGAATTCCTAGAGAATTTGAACAAAATTGTGCTTCTATTATAGCACTCTCTGTACTTTGCATGCTGCCTTGTGTACTGGATGTACTTAAAAACTGCAATTTATTCTACATCATTTAAAATTTACATGGAAAGACTTCCCCCCCAAAAAAAACCCCAATTTTCAAAATCCATCATTACTAACAAGGAGTTATCTTGTAAAAGCTTTGGCTGGCATGATGGTTGGTTTAAACCCTGTGCTAATGTAGCTGGAACCATATGTTCAATGCCCCTTGGGCCAGGCTTTTGTTGTTGCTGTTGTTACCATTTTCATTTATTCCTTGGTCACATACTGGAGTCCTAATCTCAGCTAATTTTCTCCCAAATGCATTTCATTTGTTATGAGACACAAGCTGTGGTTTGGATAGTGGAGGGAGCTGTAGGTTGTAGGGTAAGAGAGTCTTTGAAAAACTTTTCGTTATGAGAGGACTTTATTTATTTAGAACTTCAGTAACTAAATATAATATAGTGGGAACCTCAGGTGAAATTCTTAAGGAATTTTTTTTTTTCCTGTCAAGTAATGTAACAAAGTTGAATTGATCCAGAGGATCCATTGCATTAACTATACATAGTCACCTGTCCTGATGCATCTCTCCTACTAGGTAACCATGGGCATCTTTCCAACTATATATGATTCAGGGTCAAGGGCTTACACTTTGAGATGATCCCATTCAGCCTCACTATATAAAGTACAAGGGCATTTAAATAAAGGGAAATTGTAAAGAAGTTACTCCATTAATAAAATTTTGTCACATCAAAAATCTCCTTGTTCCTCTCCTAGAGACCTGCCTGAGAAAGAATGTGAATAAATCAGTGTACTATTATCATGACTATTCGGAAAAATGTCCAAGTCTATATTAGCATGTACTACTGCTTCTAGGCTTGTCAGATCATCTTTACACATAAACAATGACACTATCACTGAGGATGCTGGAATTTCTTAATGTTTTTGTATGATTAGACCCCTGTGGCATTTTGCTGACAACTATGGACATCTTCTCTGAATAATCTTTTTAAATGCAAAAAAAATACATGAGATTAAAAAGGAAAATGTATTAAAGTTATCAAAATGTATATACATACATACTTTTTGATATGTAATTTTGAAGAGACTAATTGCTACAGGTGAGTAATTACATGTGATATGTTTATGCTGATAAAGTTGAAGGTCTCAACAAAGGACCAGATGGAATTTAAAGATGAAAAACATACTTCCTAGTTCAATGTTTTTATTTTCTGCTCTTGAAGTAAACACTTTCCCCCGATTTAAAGGGCTATTGATACTCTTCCAAAATGTATATTGAAACCTTTAGTCCATGCTACCACAGAATTCTTTGGCTTCTCTCTCCCTACCCAGGTGCATGCTAAGTGGACATTCTGTCAACCTTGTGGTAGAGAGTTATTAACGTTCTGCTAGACATGTGTGACAGACTTGAAGTTCCCTGAAGCCTGGGGATGTTTATCAAATGCATAGTAAGTACTCTGGCGCAGAGTAAATACTTAATACATTTCTGTGGATTAATTGTATAATTTTCCTATGACTTATTTGGAAATTCTCCTAAAAACTTGAGTTTAGTATGGTCCACTTCAGAGCAGTTGTAGCTAGCCTCTAACTTGTTATTGCCAGTCGTGATAATTCATTGTATTGGTTGCTGAACCAGAACTCATTTGGATACACTAAAGGGGCAATCTCTCCCCCTTAGCTCTCTTCTTACTGATGATTTTGGAGTGTAGGGACAGCTCTCTGAGTCATGAACACTTAATGTGGGGTGAAGTGATGCCTTCCTCTCCACATAGCTGCTGAAAAGGGTGGGAAAACCATGAATTTATCATTTTCTATGAGAAACTAAACCTAGGATGGTGCAGGGTCTTGAGAGATCTCAAAATTCAGGGGCATTTTTCACAGTTCTGGACACCTGAGTAGCAGAATTTTGATGACTGGAGCAGTAGTGATGGAAAGAGTGGAAGAAAGAAAATGACCGAGAAGTAAAGTGTTACCCACTGAGATAGAAGAGAGAGAAAAATAGACTCCACATGGCATTGATTGTGCTATATTCAGTGTGGGGTGAAACATAAAATAGCTAATGAGCAAACCTGTTGCACAAGTCTCAGTGAAGCTCAAGTACTAGTCTCAACTGTTTATAATCATTCTATCAGTCTTTACTGCTAAACATTTTATTTCTGTGTGGGAATGAATAGATCCCATACTTGATTTGTGTTTGTTTTCTGGGTACCTTTCTACTTTCTCCCTGCTAGAGAAGATCCCTTAGAGTTAGACAGATTCTTATGCTGGAATCTCTGAGGTTTTATTTTTTTTAAATGTGTTTCAGTATAATTGGTTTCCTTTGTATTCTCTTGTATTTTATGTTATGCATTTAAAAACATTATCCTAAGAAGGGGCTTCATCAAACTACCAAAGATGTCTTTTACATACAGACACATAGACACAGACACAGACACACACAGACACACAGACACACACACACACACACACACACATGTTAAGAACTCCTGGACTAGAGTTTTGAAACAGAATAGGAGGAGATGAATTGGAGAAGTAGGAGCCTAATTCCCTATCAAAAGGATTGGCCACCTCAGAGCAATGAAGACAAAGCAAAATTACAGGGCAGGTAAAGAATGAGAATTAGCAAACATTGCTAGACCATATGGCCTTAGCATAACAATGCCTGACTAGCCACTGCCCTAAACTAACTATGTAATTTTAATAGTATGTCACAGATTACTGAGAATCTAGTGTGTCTAAGTAGTCCATAGGACTCTATTTAAATAGTCAGGACCCTTAGATTGAACATTTCTATTCCTTATTACATTAAAAATAAGAAAGGGTAATATACCCATAGATCAGAAGATCATTCAGAGGTTAGAATTTCTAAAGTAGATTAGAAGTCAATGAGTCTTACAATCACCACTTACGTTCCCCCTTCTTCTCAATAAAGTTAAATGCGCTGAATAATTTAAAAGACACAAGGGAAATAGTCATCAGTCTGAGTTTCCTTAAAAGGAAAATGAAGAATAGAATTCCAATTAAATGCAACAAGATAAATGCAATAAACTAATTGCATCCGACAGATCCATACATAAGATAAAGTTTAATTTCTTTTCATAAAGCTACTTTGGTTTGAATCTTTGTAGTCAGAATCCTGCAAATCCTTAAAGTGCTACGATAAACTGTTAGTATCAAACACTCTAAGTTGTAAGATTTGCTTCCCTTTTCCACAAATACTATTCTTAACTTGTAACTTTAATATTAAACACTATAGTATGAGGGAATATATAGAACTTTTCAGTAAGTTTTTCATAAGAGTATAAATTGTTGAAAAATTGTTAAATAATTGACTAAAATATTAGAATATCTGTGAAATCAAAGGGTGAGAGTGGATAGAATCAACACTTATGGAATAATCACCAACATAAATAAGATGAACACATAGGTTATTTTACCAAATCCCATAATAAGGTGGCTCTCCTTGAAACAAGTGGAGTTAAGGACAAATTAGAAGATGAAACAAATATAAGATATGGAGCTAGGTATCCCAAGAGTAACAACTCTTTTAATAGTACGTCTAAAAACATAAACAGATAAAAAGTTTATCTAAGTCCATTTGTGAATGAATGAGGAAATAGAAAAAAAAATAAGTATTAAACAATTACTGTGATCTAAAAACTGGGGATATAAACAGGAAAAAGAAATGAGATGCTGTTTTCAAGGAGCTCACACTTTTTTTTTGGGGGGGGGCAGTATATACACATACAAATACATATAGACACATGTGTATATTTATGTATATATGTGTATATGTATATGCATATGCATATGTATATGTAAGAGAGTAAGAAAGGAGAAGATTATAAGTGGTCACTCCCCTTCATTGTTTTTGGGTTGTAGGAGAGAAGGGTAAAAGAGGCTAGGGAAGGAAAGGGGAAAAGGGCTACCCTCCCCTAAACCATCCCCAGCTCTTCCAATATTATCACCCTGGGTGAGCCAAAAGGTAGTTTCAATATTTATTACGCATTATATACATATATATATATATATATATATATATGTATGTATGTATGTATGTATACACACACACAAACACACACATATATACATACATACATACGCATAATACATGTATATGACATTGTTCTAAGTACTAAGGACAGAGAGATTTTTTAAAATGCCTTTAAGGACCTTAAACTATAACAGAAGAGATGTAGCTCATAAATAATATTTCCATTATTAGGATACCAGATAAAATTTGGAAAAGGCAAACAAAACTTCTGACTACATGTCCTACGAAAATATGAAGACTGAGTGGAGGTTTTTCAACTGGTGAAGGGATCAGCTAAATCTAAAATAAGGGAGATGGAATCTAAGGTGGCCTCAAAGAGTACAGATGTTAAGAGGTAAAGCAATGGAGGACTGCCTTATCGGAAACTGTCTGCACTTCTGTATGGCAGTGGGCACTTCAGACGGGTAGCCACTTTGGCTGAATCATGGCAAAAGCAGTCATGCAAAACAAGGCTCAGAAAGTTAGCTGGAGGCAGACTCTGGAGGGCTCTTAGGTACCAGGCTATAAAATTGTATTTCATCCCATTTATAGTAGTGAGTGATTAAAGTTTCTGAACAGAAGATACTCAGAGCACAATGTAATGGTACTTGAAAATGAGACATTTTGTGAAACAATCCTGCACATTTCATATTGCCTGATCTCCCTGGCACCTAGTGTTCATCTTACTCACATGGCTTTGTATTTATTTTTATTCTGTATGTTTTCTGTATTGTTTTATGTATTTGTATGCTTATACATACATATCAAGTTCATCTATAAAATGAATGCTCTTTGAAGAAAGAGATTGTTATTTTTACCTTTGTGTAAGCAGTTCCTGTGACATAAGAATACATATTTAATAAATTCATTTTGATTTGCTGGTTGGTAGAACAGACTAGGCATGTTCTCATTTATATACCTACACCAATCAGAAATGTAACATTTTAAATAGAGTATAGTCCTTCCAGCTGATGAATTTTATGTTCAAAAGGAGATTAGAAGGGGGAAAAGATAAAGCAGCTGGAGAGAAGGTTGACAGGAAGCAGATAATCATTAAGGACCTGACAAAATGGTCCATAGTTCAAACCAGTATAGATTAAATCAAAGGCATACATAAAGGAATTCTTTGGGTGTATTTCCAGGGGAGCCAAATATTTTTTAAATGTCATAATATTTTTTTTTTTTTAGGTGGGAGAGGAAACTTTCATGCTTAACCTTCTTGTTGCAAGAAAAAACTTTTTGTCCCAAATTTTCTTTTCTGACCAACCCAAGATTAGTCAGGTGGTGCAGTGGAAAGAGTGCCAGACCTGGAGTCAGGAACTCTTATCTTCTTGAATTACAATCTATCCTCAGACCTTTGCCAGTTGTGTGATCCCAGGCAAGCCATGGAACCCTGATTGCCTCAGGTTCCTCATCTGTGTAAAATGAGTTGGAGATAGCAACCACTCCAATATCTTTGCTAACAAAACCCCAAGTGGGGTCACAGAGTCAGACTTTGATGAAAACAATGTATATACAGGCAACCAACCCTAGAATCAGGAAAGGAAAGATATTAAATCCCTGTGGTGAGTTCACAGACAAAAACACAGAGCATCAGATTAGCATGAGCCATAAGATAAAAACTCCTTTACCTTTTTCAAGAAAATTCTATTCAAAGTATTATATGGAATGGATCTGTCAAAGTAAATTATTAGTTTCTGAATGGTGGGTTTTTTTTTAATAGTTGCTTAAGAACAAGAACTGGCCTAGTCAAAAAGACATTTCTTTGCTACATCTTTGTTGACTTATTTACAAATGCTGTTACCAATTGTTCCATCTGGGTAACCAATGCAAACTACTCCATCTTTCTGCAACCCAATTACTTCATCAGTAAAATGGGTTTAAAATAGTTGCACTACCTACCAAATCTGTTGTGCTGAGGAAATTACTTCACAAGCCTTTGAAGTACAACATAAATGGGAAATTTATGAATTATTATAAGGATTTGAAAACATGTATGTGTATATATTAACAAATGTACATGCACACATATGCATGCGTACACACAGAGTGCATTGTATATAGATATGTGTGTATGTGTGTGCACATAAGTAGATTGCGTGTGTGCACATTTGTATCTAGGCAGCACAGGGGATAAAGCACTGGGGCTGGCGTCAGGAAAACCATCATTAAACTGTAACCTCATACACATACTAGCTGTATGATCCTGGGCAAATTACTTAGCCTTTTTTGCCTCAGGTTCTGCATCTATACAATGGGGATAGTAAAAGAACCTTCCTCCAAGGGTTGTTGTGAGGAATAGATGAGGTAATAATTATAAAGCAGAATGCCTGAGTGCTATGGAAACATTTACTATATATAAAATGCATGAGGTGTGTATGTATACACATAAGTAGGTGTGTGATTTTTATCTCGTGATTCTTGTAGATAAAGTGGTATTTGTTTTACTCACTGCTGTGGGGTAGAATTTAACATATTTCCTCCTCTGATTCTAGGGTTGGACGAGGAAAGAAAATTCTGGGGAACAAGTTTCTCTTGCAAGAGTAGTGTTAATCATAAATGGTTCATTTATTTTTTGTGAAGTGTTATAGTATTTAAAAGTACCCCCTGTACACACACACACACACACACACACACACACACACACACACACACACACACACATACATTATATATATATATATAAAAAATTTTCTTTTCCACTCTGATATATCACATGGTTGGTCAAAGGTAGCTGGCCAAGCAGAGAAACATCATCCAATTCAGCATAACTCTCTCAGGTTGCCTGACCTCATTAGACTATAAAGAGTCTAAGATAGAAGTCATTAAATCCATTAGAACCTGCTCAAGACAGATGTGAAACAGACATCACTGGGGCAGCAGTGCTGCTGTTAAAACATTCCCACCAGTTCACAGGCTCAGTATTCTTCCATGTAGGCCACTTTATCCTAAATCTAGATGTTCTACTTCCCATAACTCTCTATAGTATGCAATAATGACAGAAAGGTCACCAAATTTAACGCAAAAGAATCCATCATTCCCAAGTATATCGATGCTGAAGCAATTATTTTTTCTTTTCCCCCTACTCCCTCTCTTATCACAGTCAGAAGCACATTAGTTCTCTAGCAAAAGTTCAACAATTTGCTTTTGGAACAGAGCCAAGCAAACTGAAATCCAGTATTCTCCAAAGCTCATAAAAGCAGTTTAATGTCACAAGCAATGATCTCTCCCTAAAATTAAAATATCTCTTTGTTTACACATCTTTCCTGAATATTTATTCAGCTTGATTAGTATGGATATGCAAACAGGTACCCAAGTCAGGAAGACAGGGATTCATGTTCTGATTTTGATACACAATGGTATGTATGTCCCAGGCCAAGTCACTTACAAAGCCCTGGGCAATTTCTGACAACTAGCATAGCAGGTACAAGATTAAGTTCAGGACACTACTATGACTAAAAATGTAGTCAAAGATAGCATTCTCTAAAACAAATGTATTAAAAAATAAGCTTTTCTACACAATCGCTATTTTGCTTGTGATAGCTAGTGAAAAAAAAATTGGTGATTATATTTTTTCCAGCATAAAATTGACATCACCTTCCTCAAAGTGTCTAGTAATGTTGCAATGGAAATAAAATAATGTTTTAGTTCCCCATCTCTAAATAAAAGATTAAATAAAAAGCATATACATACATGTATCTATCTGTATGTTTATCAGATGGATAGACAGGCAGACAGGCAGATAGACGGATGGATGGATGGATAGATAGATAGATAGATAGATAGATAGATAGATAGATAGATAGATAGATAGATGGATGGATGGATGGATGGATGGAT
>CM053592.1:29112629-29128463 GCA_028646515.1 Pseudochirops corinnae | reverse complement strand
ATACACAATGATTATCACCATGTAAATGGAAAGAACAGTGCCTCAAAGTAATCAAAATTGAATGTAGCAAAAGGCAAAGAAAAAGAAGAGACTATAGAAGAAAAAAGAAACGACACCCTTACCCCCCTTGACTTTGTAGAAGTGGAAGTTGCAAGGGTGTGAAATATGGTATATATTCAGAACCTTTGGATATATTGATCAGTTTTTGTTGATTTCTCACATCTTTCTCTTTTGCCTTTAAAAATCTTATTTTTGATGTGGCATAGCTTAGGCAAGAGGAAGGAGAGAAATTTTGATAAAAAAAACACAAAGATATCAATAAAATATTATAAAATAAAGAAGTTCTTGTCATCTTCTTTATCTTCATCTTTTCTAGCCATAATTGGGAAAAGAAAGCCCTTACAGAATGGTAATTTAACATATTAAACTTTATTTTAAAAACTCATTAGCCTCTCTAAAGGTAATAGTAACCACATCTCTCACATTACTAGATGAAATTATTGAAGTTTCTCTTTTTAAAAAGTCCAAAGCACTATTGAAAATGAGGAATGGATCACCTTCAGATAAAGTAATTTCTCCAAAGTCAGGGTTTTTCAAGTAGGATACTAGACAACCACTTACTGGAAAGCACTGAATAGAATTCCTATAGAAAATTCCATAGCAACCATTCCTATATAGGTATAGATAGCACTAGAACAGGAGTGGGGAACCTGCAGCCTCAAGGCCACATGTGGCTCTCTAGGTCCTCCATGACTGCCCTTTGAATCCAAACTTTACAGCACAAATCTCCTTAATAATGTTCTGTGAAGTTTGGATTCAGTCAAAGGTCCACTCTTGAGGACTTGGGGGCCACACGTGGGCTCAAGGTCACAGGTTCCCCATCCCTGGACTAAAATATCTCCAACATATCTTCAATTTTGAGATTCTATGATGCTGAGTGATTTTATGAACTTAATATTTCCCATCCCTCTATTTTGACCTTTCCTAACTACTTACCACATCCTAACTTGAATTATGTTTTTTGGTGTTAGTATCTCATCCTCCTAAATTGTAAATATCTTGACGACATAGGACAAAGGCATAGTTTCATCCATATGTTACTAAAACATAGAAGAGTACATCAATGCATATAGGAGGGACTTTACAAAAATGTGCTTGAGCAGGAGAATTAAAAAAAAAATCAGTGGTGACAAAATATATAACCTATTTCCTAATTCTTCTCCTTCTTTGGCATAGGAACCCTATTTTCATTCTATTTTTAAAATTTTACATTTTCATATACTCTCTGAAATAAAAAAAAAAAAAGAAATAAAAGATCTGAGTAGCCAGGTGAAAAGGACAGAAAATAAGAGGTAGATTTAAAACCAGACTCAGACACTAGTTTTGTGGTAATTAAAAAATACTCATTTGCCAAATCAGTAAAATGATAGAGTTGGATTAATGGATCCCTAAAGTACACATACCTTAAAACAAAAATTACCTCCTTTGTGTATATTATCCTTGTTCTAATACTCTAATACTTCCACATTGGTGGAGATGAATGTTTTATGAGACACAAAGGCTGAAAAAAGGATACTATGGGCTGTACAAAGACTTTTTTGTCCCAGACACAGGCACTGAAAGTGATGCATCAAGCACAAAATGATTAAAGTTAGGAGAACTGGACACAGAGGCAACTTCTTTACTGCTACAGACACTCCTAGGCTACACAATCAATCCAGAGGGCAGGAACAGACTGATAGATAACCTGTCATGGCTGCCAGCCCAAAAGTAGACACACAAGTCTATAATGATCCTGATGGCCATTCCATCCCAAATACTAATTCAGGTAGAAGAGTCAAGAGATGAAGTCGCTAGGCCTGTAAGACCAGTCACATGGCTCAGTTATGTTACAGGTAAAGTTGAATACATAAACACACATGTATCAAGCAACAATATTAGAGACTGCCCATGTAAAATGTGCCTCACATGTAACGTGTATTTGTTTACTGCTATACATGTGACTACTTTATGTTTGGGTATTTTGCTGTCACATCCATTTGACTATTTCGTGTTATGCTCATTCTATAGCAATGTTTCTTAACTGCTTTATGTATCTGCTAGTAATTAGAGTTGTTTTCTTTTATATATAGGCTTATTCATAGTGTGATTGTTTCAGTAGTTAGTTTGTTTTGTTAATTAGACATGCTTACTGATTTTGATATATCACATTGTGCAATTATAAATGCACATGTATGTCTTGTATGGAGGTAGATGTTGTCAGGGTCGTATCCTCTCAGATGATGCTCTGTATAATGCAGGTCTACTGCAAGTACTGTTAATGTGATTTTTTTAAAAATCCAATTTTAATAATATTAATGGTTTGTTACCTAAGAATCTGGGAAAATCCTCATCTTAAAGTATTAATGCTTTCGTTTATACCATGTATAAATTTTAGATTTATCTTATTTGATCACTGCAAAGGACTGCAAATAGTTTTAGTCCAGAGAAGAAACTGTGACAGGAACTTCTCTGGGCACCTCCTAGTCTGCTAGCATGAAGCCTTGTCTGAGCAGCCATTTGAGCATGCCCAGTTTGTCTAACACTTTGTTCCCTACCACACAAATGGGGGTAGCATCCTTTGATTGTATGACTGCACCTTTAAGATTGGTGAGTACACTTTTTTCTCTTTTTCTATTATGCTTTTTAGACCACTCTTATCTGCTCAGTCCAGAGTCAGAAGCTCCAACAGGACATAATACAGGAATTGAATAAGGGAGAGGGGTGGGTCTGGCTCCTTCCCCTGCTCCCTCTTTTTAACCCTGATTCCAAGAAATGCACCTGGGGATGATTAGTTTCTATTTTTTGTTGTTTGACCACCTCAATTTCAGGTGGCTGAGGCAATCCTAGAGACCTGGGAGTTTGAGCCATGGTGACCTTGGAGGCAGGATTGCAGAGAGGATGGTAAAGCCAGCCTATCTGGCATAGAAGCCCTGAGAAGCAAGGATGTCTGGACCTTGAGCCCAAGGAAGGTTTTGGATTTGGAACTGGAACTGTGCTTTATGGGAACAGAGAAAGACTATGAGTCTGATCCTGCTCCCCTCATTGGAAACTGAAATGGTAAAAATGGGTTCAAGGGTGGGATGGGGATTATGACTGCTAGTCACTGGGGAATAAGCGTCTGGGTAGCTCAGTGGATACCACTCCAGGTCTGGAGTCAAGAAAACTGATCTTCCTGAGCTCAAATTTGGCCTCAGATATTCTCAAGTCACCAGCTATGACTATATAATGAAATTACTCACACCCTGGAAAATATTGGTTAGGAACTCCAAAATCCTTTGAGCACTATTGTCTCTTCTCTCTGTCTTTCTGTCTCTTTCTCTTTTCTCTGCTTCCTCCCCCAACCATATATGTCACAGTCTTCTTAATGAGTCAGTCTTCTGGGCTGAAAGATGTGCTACTTTTAAAGAGTTTGTTTTGTTTGTTTTTGGTTTTTTTGTAACACATTAAGACTCTTTTAAGGTTTTTGTCAGGAGATATTCATCTACCTCCTACCAGGAAACTGAATAGCTTCCATCTGAATTGTCTTAGGAAGATTCTGAAGATCACCTGGCAGGATAAGATAAGACTGAGCTCCTTTGTTGAACTAAACTGCCAAGCATTCAAACTGCTTCAGAGAGCACAACCCTGATGGGTTGGCCATGTCAAATGTTTGCCAAAAAAGACTATTTCATTGAGAACTCACTCACACAGGACAAGCATTCATGTGGTGATCAGAAGTGATACAAGGCCACTCTCAAAGTGATCATGTGACATGGGAGACAGTGGCACAGGACCACTCAGCATGGCATGCCCACATCAGAGAAGTCACTGTGCTCCATGAGCAAAGCAGAATTGAAATAGCTCAAAGTAAACACAGGATGCCCAAATTTAGGGTGTGCTCCCCAAATATTCACATGAAGTGTTTGTGCCTGACCTTTGGTAAAGCATTCCAAGCTCGTATTGGACAGCCACAGTTGAACACACTAAAACTGGACATAGTGATGTAATTATGGTTCTCTTTGAGAACTAAGGACAACAACCAACCAACCCATGCAATGACAGCTGGAATGAGCTGTCCCAAAGAAAACTGAGAAGTTGCCTACAACATATAACCTGCCTTTCAAAATCATCTTAGCACTTACTTGGACTACTTTGTTATAGAAGTTCAACTTGCTGCTTGGCAAGCCATATGTACTGTAACCAAAATAAGCCAATCCTTATTATTTAATTTATTATATTAATTTATTTAATTTCACTTATTGTCGACAAGTATCTATGCCTTCCCTTCCCTTCCCTTCACCTGAAATATTACCTTTTCAATTTATTATGCACTTCTTTCTTTAAGGGCATTAGTAAAGACTCATCACCAAAAGCTGCTGAAAGCTTGCCTTAATCAGAAGCATATGTATTATGGATATTTATACCACCAACATTTATTTAGAGATGGTGAATAGTGTGGATATAAACACACAGTTTTAGATACTATAACACCCTCTAGGTTTTTGACTGTATGAATTTATCAGTCCATCCATCTTTCCATTTTTAAAGTTCATAGATTCCCTTCTCTTTTATCTTGAAAGCTTCCTAGTATCTATGAATATATTTATGAAATAAGTATTAAGTTTCTGCATTAATAGAAAGAGTTGAGAAAAACTATCTCTTCTCCAAAAAACATGTTGAAAGTTTAAAGTAGAAAGTAGAATTTTTAAAAACTAGATTGACAATTCTATATAGAATAATATATTTTTGAAATGATAAATTTCAGAATTTGAATGAAACAAAAATTAGATTTTTAAATATTCTGCTATTTACTGGCTAAGTTATGATACCTAACAAAGTATGAATCACCTCTACAAGTTGTAGGGTTATATTATTCATCACCCTTCAATTTCTTAGTATTTGCAAATTTCAGTGATTTTTATCTTACCTTACTGAAATATTCCTGTCTACCCACAAGTCATGTATCTTTAGTGTATATTCCTCAATTGTCAAAATTGTCACATATTTATTCATATCTCAAGGATTGTTCATATGGGAAAGAAGAGCTGAATATTCTTGGGGTAAAATATTGAGGTACATATTCAGGTATATACTTTATAGAAAGTCTATGGTACCAGTTTATCAGAAGGAGAGTTGAGTAAACATCATTTTCCATTGAAATGTGGTTTCACTGAACTTTACTAAAGATATTATCTCTCTTTTTAAAAAATCCCTAGAAGCTTTTGCAGAGTTCCCTTAGGTTGAATAAATTCACAATTTTGATTCAGTATATAAGTATTTCTTATTAATATTTCATTTATTCTATGAAGCAAAGTCATGATGCTTGAAATAATCTATGTTCAAAGTGACGCATATCAAATAAGTGATCTCTTACAACTAATGGTCAAACATTAAAACACTCAAATTAGTGTGTTAATTACTAAAAAGAATAACAATACTGACAATTTTTTCTTGATAGCTGTCACAAAGGCTCAAGATTCTAATAGGATTAGACATCTTTTATCTCTACTTTTTCTGTTTTGCTTTATATAGTGAAAAAATAATGATAATATCAATAATAACATTTTAATCTTTTAAAGAGAACACTGATTGAGATTGATACAAGGTATAGAAAAGGAAATGAACTTTATTTGGACTAGACCATATATTAGGCTATAGATGTTTTATCATTTCTATCATGAGAAGAAAAAACAAAAAATGTTTCTTGTTTAAGAAAAAAGACTGATTTAAAGGAACTATTAATAAAGTTTTCCTGTATTAGAAGAAGAATTGCTGACAGAGATATATCCTGAAAGTAACATAAGATAAGGAACTGCTGGAAGGAAAATTCTACATTTGGACTTTTACCTTAATCAATGAGGCAGAACTTAGGACAAAGAGAATTAAAAGGATTTTATTATGTGTGCCAAAGGAGGGAGACATTGATGGCTTGATCAGCAAAGATCCGCACTAGCTTCAAGGAGGGGTCAGCTTTAAGGCAATTTAGATAGTAAAAGAGGTTGGGCTCTTGCATCTCAGTTACACCCCAAGGTAGCAAGAATGTGAAAATTTGCAAGTAGGGGTACAAAGGTCACAGGTAGGGGTTACATGTCAATGAGCAAGTAATGCAAAAAGCTGAAGATTTGGGCTCACCTTCCCCAACAATGAATGACAAAGAGAACTGGGAACAATGGATTACTGAGTCAATGTTACTTTCAATAGCACTGCAATGTCACTCAACATGGTATGAAATAATGTGTAAGAAAATATACATAGTAACAGATTTCTACCATCTATGTAAAATAATCATATAAGGACACACTTTTTCACTTTAGAAAGAGAGCATATGGAACAGAACTAATTCTAAAACCATAAAAGACAAATAGTGTGCTTTAATTTTAGCTGAAGATACAAAATATTTAGTATTAACATATGCTATATTCTTAAGGCTACAAGCAATTTGTGGCTTCACTGACAGAAAGGAATGTTCTGCATCTGAAAGGCATATTAGTAATTTCTACAAGCTGAATTTTGGAAATCTTTAGGTATTTCAGAGTCAGAATAGCATGGTGAATGGGGTTGGCCTCAGAGGCAATAGTCCTGTGTTTAAGTTACACCTCTGGCTCATATTGTGAGAAAGTCATTCTCAGTATTCCAGGTGACTCTGTACTCTAGACCATATGTGTCAAACATATGACTAGCAATATCCCTGAGTGCCACCTGAACCAGATTCAAATGTATTTGGGAATTATTAAACAAAAATTAATAAAAATACAATAGAACATAGATAATGTTAATATGTTGTTTCCTAAGTCAATACATGACCTGCAGGGATCTTTATGTTAATGGACTCTGCTTCTGTTGGAGATTGCCAACACTACTCTAGACTATAACTTCCAGAGAAGGGGTTGACTTGTATTTGCATATGGAGTTTACTTACCATAGAATTTCAGGGAATTACAATTCCACTCTTTACTCCCTCTCCCTAAAGTAGAGAGAGGACAAAAAAAAAAAAAGTTGTGGCTAAAAAGGGATAGGAATTAAGCTTGTGATTTCATTGGTATGGGAAGTGTGAGATAAGGAAACTCATTCCAGAATCATAGGTAAGCTATGCCCTCAGTCACTTAGGATTAGAGAGTTATCTAAAGAACATTTTGAAGATAAGTGACTGGCACACAGCTGATATGTGGCAGAGGTAGGATTTGAACCCAAGTTTACCTGGCTCTGAGGCTAGGTCTCTATATGCTGTTGTGGTACTAGTTAGTATAATTTTTCCTTAAAAGATTTTGAGACCTTTGTCAAGATTCTGTTGACTCAGGTGACCAAAGGTGCAGATTACTGGCATCACTTCCCAAATGTCTGATAATAAAACAGCCACAAAGAGCCCCAGTAGCTTTCTGATGCTTGATGAGCAGATCACTATGAAAGACTTGGAAAACATAAGAGAGACAGTAGATCTTTTCAAGATGGTTATACATTCCTGTAACTGAGAAGTTGAGATTGCTCAGTTGAATCAGCTCCACTCTCTTTAAATCCAATCCTTTTAATACATTCTTCAACTGTTTTAATCACTTTTTGTTAACTGTTGAATGAACTACAAGTGTCTCATTTGATCCAAAATTGAACCAATCTGACCTGAGTCACGCCCATCCCAGAATAGCCATGCTGGGTCTTTTGTCTAGAATAGGAGATAGAAAATCAAATTACCAAGACCTAAAATATTAATCTAGGGGGAAGATCAGCTAAAGACATGGAAAAGCACAGAAAATTCCTTTAGGGAGAGACAAGAAGGTAATAATATTCAGCCCTGAAAAAACTCACAGGACAATTTTGTCAAATATAAAAAGGGAGGGATGTGTGTGTGTGTGTGTGTGTGTGTGTATGAGCGTGTGAGTGAGTGTGTGTGTGAGTGTGTGCGTGTGTATGTGTATGTGTGAGTATGTGAGTATGTGTGTGTGTGTGAGAGTGTGAGAGTGTGTGTGTGTGTGTGTGTGTGTGTGTGTGTGTAAGGATGTGTGTGTGTGTGTGTGTGTGTGTGTATGTGATAATGGATATCGTATGGGGCCTGCAGTCAGGAAGACCTAAGTTCAAAACTAGCCCCAGACACTTACTAACTTTATGACCCTGATCAAGTCACTTAATTTTTCTTTGTTTAAGTTTCTTCATCTGAAAAATGAAGATAACAGCACTTGCCTTTCAGTGTTATTGCTAGAATAAAATGAGATCATATTTGTAAAGTCTTTAGCTCAGTACCTGGCTCATCATTAACACGATATAAATGTTACCCATTATGATTGATTATTATGCAATAATGGAAATCATGTCTCCAAAGGACAGAACTAAGAGAAAAATGGGCTTAAACTGAAAAAAGAAAATTGGCTTAAACATGGAAAGAATTATTACCAGTCAGCTTAGGAGAGATCAAAACAAGAATCCTGAAAAAAAAGCTTGTGGAATGAAATATTGAAATTTGTGCAGTTTTTCTCTTTGAGATAGTCTCAGCAACAACAACAAGAAGGATGTGTTGTTCTCAGGTGGTTTGAGTGGAAGTCCTCACCAAAAAGAAACTTAGGAAAATCGATGTCCAAAGTGCCTTCCAGGCTTGTGACCTTAAGAAATGCTTTAAAAATATAGAAAGACCTTTTTTAAATATTTCTTTATTATTTGAATTATTTAATATGGATTTATATTATATAATTACTTTTTTAACAGTTTGGTTTCTTTATTTTTGCACTATGATTTTTGACGACATAATGCATTGAAATTTGTGAAACATCGACAGAAACCTTTCTTAGATTGAAAGCTACTTTATAATGAAGAGCCTAGCTCAAGGAATACACACACACACACACACACACACACACACACACACACACACACACACACATGCACACACATTTAAATATGGCCTTACATAAATATATCCTAAATGCATTGGATCAAGTGGAAATTAAGTCATATTGACTATTCTGCCCTTTTTTTTTTACTCTAATGCTGTAGAAGCAATATCTGTTCTGTATGACTTAATCTACTATTACCTGCCATTTAGTACACTAATAATGTGATCAAAGGAGAGAATATATTGATTTAAAGTTCAAGAAATGAATGCTTTTATAGAGAAAAAAATATTTTTCATGAAAGAAAGGCAGGGGTTGTATTTAGAAGGAAAATTAAGGATTATGATGGGCAACAGGCAAAGCTATTAGAGCCTTGATGGATTACTTTGTAGAGTCATTCTCACATCCATCTCTCCCCCCTACAGTAGGAACAATTCTTTACATTTACATGTAGTCTTACAATTGTCTCAAAGGAATATTTGGTCAGCAGTATGAAAAAAAAAACTTATTGTATAAAAACAAACAATAAAATCAAGCCTGTAGGACTGGGAGGATGGTGGGGCCCTCTACAGTGATAGGGAAGGTAGGAGGATGGGAGGGGTTTAGGAGGAAAGATAATAAATTCTGTTCTTGACATTTTTGTTTAAAATGTCCACTGAATATCCACTTTGTGATGTTTGAAAGGCCATCAAAGACCCAAGGCTAGGTCTTTGGCACATTGTTTCCTTGGTTTATCATGTTAAAAAGCAATCTTTGAAACTGACTAGAAAAACCCTAAACAAGAATTTTGTTTCATATCAGAAGGTCAATGAAGAATATTTTACCTGCCTAAAGAATTAGTCTGTAAGTGAAGGCATTTTATACTTTTCTATTTGTTTGTTTGTTTTTTGCTTTTTCCAGGGTGGAAGGCAGAACAATTGGGGTTAAGTGACTTGCCCAAGGTCACAATGGCTAGTAAGTGTTAAGTGTCTGAGGCCTAATTTGAACTCTATTCACTCTGCCACCTAAGTCATCCCTGTTTTATACTTTTCTGAACAGTCTAAAGTTACGTTCCTAGTTTAACAGAAGAAAGATTTTTTAGAGAATAAAGTCAAAAGGATATTTTCCAAAAAATATCATGATTCTACTGGTTTAGGCAGATGTTCCTAGTAATCACAGTACTAGCTAATGTTTATATATTACAAAGCATTTAAGAGACACTATCTTCTTTAATCTCACTACAATCCTGTGGGTTATTCCTGTTTTACAGATGAGGAAACTAAAGTAGAGACCCAAGACTGACTTGCCTAGTTGCACACTTAATAAGTGTAAGAGGTTGGATTTCAACTCAGGTCTTCCTGTGTTCTCTTTAGTGTGCCATCTATCTCCAGTTGGAGGAAAAAAAAAAACTGGGAGATATTCCAAGCACTCTAGACATAGTGGTTCTCAACCTTCCTAATGCCGCAACCCTTTCATAATCATGTGTGGGCATATCAGCATGTGGGCAGACCCTCGTGGAGAGGGATAGAGGAGCAATGTCTTGGTTCCTAAAACCATCAGAAATATGTGTGTTCTGATGGTCTTAGGTGACCCCTGTTGGCAACCCCTATGAAAGGGTCCTTCGACCCTGAAAGGGGTCCTGACCCACGGGTTGAAAACCACTGCTAGAGGATTTAGGGAATCATGAAAATAGGGATGAAAGTTTGCAAAGAATACAAATTAAGCAAAGATTTCAGTAAACACCCTAAGGCTTTTCTTGATTTTCTTCCTTCTCAATCTTATATTCTTTGACCAGTTTTACAAAGAACCATGTTTTACAAGAACAATGCCTTGAGGCATTTGTGGATTATAAATTGCATTAAAAACAATTTTACTGATAACAAGAATAAAACTGATTTCGAATGCCAGTTAAAAAGTGAACTAACAGATAAAATGATCTTCCCCTTTGCTTCTACATTTCCCATGACTTGGGCAATGCTAGATGAGAAAGGTAATCCATCAGAGCAGTAGGAATGAATTCTAGCAACAGCTCCCCACAAGCTTAGCTTTTTATGCCTCATGTAGTAAGGAAGTCAAAGTAATGAGGATTCCAATAATGGCTTCTCTGTCCCCTTAAAGCAGCAGTTCTCAACCTGTGGGTTATGTTCATTTTGTAACAATGAAAATATATCCTGCCTATCAGATAGATTCATAACAGTAGCAAAATTACAGTTATGAAGTAGCAACAAAAATAATTTTATGGTTGGGGGTCACCACAACAAGAGGAACTGTATTAAAGGATCATGGAATTAGGAAGGTTGAGAATCACTGTCTTAAAGGAAACCAGCTTAACTTACATTAAGCAAGAGTCACTCATATTACAGAATGAAAGAGAAGAAATAGCCCAAATTCACCATGAATTTAAAGAATATCCAGGTCATGAAGAACTAAGCCAACCCCAAAGGTCTCTTCCTTCTACCCACAAAAAAATTAAAAGTAGAGAAAGGATCGGAGATTTTTTTTTTTTTACTGAGACAAGTACTGGTTAAAAAAAAAAAAAGCACAAATACTGCTTTTTCAAAACAGACAACAAATGGTCCTTTCCTCTTCTACTTATTTGCATGTGAAATGAGGAGTTTGGGAATTGAGAAGCTAGGGGACACTGAATCCAAAGGCCTAAACCATTTTCTGAGAAAACCTTCTTCATGTAGCCTTTGTGTCTATAAAGTGAGGGAATGGGAGCAACATGACATTTCCATGAAATCTACAAGCCTTCTAGTGTCTGAAGTATCAGAGACAGGTGTTGGCTCTATATACATGTTCCAGGTACATGAATTCCCTACACATGTGGCATTCCATAAATATCATATACGTTTCTTACGTGTGTGCTTCCACATGTATGTCCTTTACCCATGCCCAGTCATGACATGTATTTGTTAGTGTGTCTTGAGTTAATAAGAATGTTAGTGCTACTAGGTTGTCCTATTAAACACCTTTGCTTTGAAGCTGTGTAGCCAGTAAAGACAGACATAGCAATGAGTGGATAAAAACAGTATTTGGAAGTTGTAAGTAGTTAACAAGTTATTTCATATTTTTAAATAACTCTACAATAATTAAATATATATATATACTGATAAAATTAAGAAAGTTACTCCATTTAACTGTTTTTGTTATGTATTTTATAATTTTCCTTGCTTATAAGTAACAAGAAAAAATCTGCTTTCCCCTTTTAAGTGTTTTACTCTGATATAAACTTTACCTCCACATACAAACCTATATTTACTAACTGTACTAATTTTTATTAACATCACAAGGAAAAAAGGACAGGCAATGGGTAGAGAGCTGTCCTCATAAATCAGAAAAACCTGACTTCAGTTCCACCTCTGATACTGGCTTTGTGACTGGAGAAAGCCACTTACCCTCTCAGGGCCCTAAGCAGCTCTTCAGAACTATAAGTTTCAAAGAAGGTACTAATCCATATTGAAAGAGAGATTGGTAGAGCAATCAATAGCTCATGAAAGCACAGTTCCATTCTTCATCTCTACTAGGGAAAATGAAAAACACACTGCCCTCTAGGGTAACTAATCTTTGAAAGGTATGAGAAAACAAATTGAGCTGGTTTGGTAAGGCTTGGTTTTTTTTGGTGGTAGCAAAAAGACAAAATTTAGTAGATGACTTTTAATTGGGAAATAGCTAAAAACAAGAAAGGGTGACTATAACGAATTTAGAGAAGCATTGGAAGGCTGATGAGAACTGATGACTACTGAAGTAATAAGGATGCGAAAAATAATGCATAACATGAATATAACAAACAAAAAGAACAATCGAATAAAATTAAGTGCTGTGCAATTCTTATGACCATATGTAGGTCTAGAAAAGAGTTGAAAAAATTAATTTCTCATCATTGCAGAGATGGAAAACTGTATCCACAGAATGTTTCAAATGTTGTCAGCAACAGTGAATGTGTTGGTTTGTCTGAACTGTTTTTTTCTTTACTCTTTCATGTTTTCTGTTATAAGAGATCACTCCAGCAGGCTAGGGGTGGAGTATATAATTGTACACACAATATAGAAATAAAATATTTCAGTACTTGTTTCAGATTGTCCTTTAATAATATGAACTGGAAGCTTACAAATGGGCAATCCATCTTATTTTACCTGGCTACTCTAAGGACCAGCATTTAGGTTGCACAATGGATAGAGTATTGGTTCTGAAGTTAGAAAGACATCTCCTGAGTTCAAATCTGGCCTCAGACCCTTACTAGCAGTGTTACCCTGGGCAAGTCATTTGACCCTCACCTGTAAAATGAGCTGGAGAAGGGAATGGCAAAACACTACATTATCTTTGCCAAGAAAACCAGAATGGGATCATGAAGATTCAGACAAAACTGAAAAGACTGAACAACAGCACTTTGAATAACAAATACATTGTTCACTTTCTTGGATAGAAAATCAAAAACAGAAGAGTGAGAAAATCTCCCAAAGTCTATGCATTTTATTTCATGAAAAAGGGATAGGGTTATAATTTTGACACCGTCATGTTGATACAAGATGATTTTTTATTAAAAAAAATATGTATGTAAGTGCAGTCAAGAAAAAGAAATGGGAATTCTATCATTTATTACCTGTGTTTTCAGCCCTAGTCTCTGCATCCCAGTTTACTCTTCTATACAATGAGGGAATTGGAGTAGATAGCCTCTACAATCCCTTCCAAACAGAAATCTATGATTTAATAATCCTTTCCATTTTTTTCTTTTTAACTCATTTCATTTCTAATCTTGTTTTTTTTATCTCTTAATTTCTTCCAACCGCTTTTGAAATCCCTCTGGAGAAGCCATTTTTTCTTTATGAGGTTGTGCTTGTAGTTGCTGTTGGGTTACTCTTCCATCTCTAAGTCTATAATTCTATGATCTTGTGATTTATCACAAGGGCTACACTTAGCACATAATATTTTTTTTTCAGTTTATTGGTGTCTTCTGTTTACTTTGATTTTCACTAACAGTTTTCAGAATAGAATTTTGTGTTGGGACCAGTACCCTTCAGCATTCTGGCTTTGTTTGACCTATCTTCTCTATAATCAGGGTGATGGTGCCACTATCAGTCTCTAAGGAGTGAGAGGTGTTAAGTTCTCCCTCTACCTAAATCCCTGACTAAGATTTCACTTCCTTAGCCTTGCTGTGCATTCTGGCTTCATCCGGCCTTATTTCACCTCTTTGCATGATCATCATTGGGAGTTGGTTTCGGCCTTAGTGGGATGCTGAAAATCAAAGTGGTATCTGGTCTACTGCACAGTGTTTCTGATGTTGGTAACAAGGTGCTCAGTTGATCTTGGCTCCTTCTATGGTCCCCCGTGCTACAAAAACTACAAAGTCTATTACTAGCACCTTGTTCAGTGATCTCTTGGGGCTTCTTTTCTGACAGGTCACATTAGGAATATGTCTTGAGGGTACGGATTATCAGAGTTGGTGTTGACTTTCAGATCCCATTAATAAGTTTTGGACATGACTTCCCTTTTCTCCTGACCTCTTCAGTCCCCAAGGCCAGTTGCCAGAGTTGGTCCTGATTTCCCTCAGGAGATTCTTCTCCAAGCCTCTAATACTTTCGTGTTTAAGTGAAATGAAGGTATGAACTAGTTTCACCCTCTATCCACCTGCATTTTTAAAAAAAAATGCTGGGTTTTTGTGCAGTTCTGTACTGGAGGAGTCTACGTTTATTTATTTTTTTAAGATTTTCTTATCATTGGTCTTTCTGAGGTTCTTTTCAAATGTTTATTGGGCTTCTGTGTGTATTGATCTTCTCTATGACCTTTCACATGACCATCTTAAGCAGAAGTCTTTAGCAATTTTTCATAAAATAAGAGTCTCAAAGGGCTATCCTAAATGACAGTATGTTATGATTTGTGTACACTAAGAAGGCTAAAAAGCATCTTTATCATTTCCCAAAAATCTGCCCATTTTGTTTTTGTTGTTCAGGCTTTTTAGTTCTTTCTGTCCTGTCTGTTTCTTCATGACACCATTTGGGATTTTCTTGGCAAAGACACTAGACTGGTTTGCCATGTCCTTCTCTAACTAATTTTATAGATGAAGAAATTGAGGTAAACATGGGTAAGTGACCTGCCAAGGGTCACACTGCTAGTCAGTGTCTGAGGTCTGATGTGAACTTAGGTCTTCCAGAGTCCAGGTCCAGTGCTCTATCATACCACTGAGCTGTTCAAGACCTACCCTAGCACAGTCATAAAGATTCTTTTGCAATCTGTTCAATACCATAACATCTGACCTTCATTTCCTGTAGCAGTATAATGCTTTCCCAACTTATACCCAAGTTTCCTTTTACGGAAAAAAAAAAAGTACATAAACATAGTGCCTTTGTAATTTGGGTAAATAAATCCATAGTTTCTCTGTCCAAGAAGGGAGAAAAGATACTTACTGAATGCCATTATCCAACCAACTCCTTTGGTTGAAGAGATATGAGACTGTGATTCATTGCTCAGAGATCAAAATTGAGTTTCTTGAGTTTTAACATTGAAGGACCCATCAACATGAGACTTCTCTCATTCATACGCTAGTAGATACCTTAATGAATATTGCAGAAAAAAATAACAATTCATGCCCTGTTTGCTAATCTTTTGGGGATGAACTTCTCTCCCCTTAGTAAGGTTAAGATGACCTAGAAGGAATCTGTTCTTAGCTCACACCTGAAGTCTTGACAATGCACATATTCATTTGGTTGAAAAACCAGAGGTCCTAGTTAAGGAGGCGGAGCCAAGATGGTGGCATAGGAGCAGCAACATATCGCAGCTCTCACATAGCCACCCCAAAATAACCATAAAATATGACTCTAAACTAATCCTAGAACTCCAAAACACACGCAAATATATGTTCCACTAAAGTCAGCTTGGCTACGAGGAACCATATCAGCACTGCAAACCAAAACCAGCCTGGCCTGAAGCACTGGCTGAGCCCCGGGGGCGGCTGGACCAGAGGATTAAAGGAGAGGATTGGGGGCAGTTGCAGCAGCGTTCAACACTAGGTCAGTGGGCC
>CM053592.1:29090615-29112129 GCA_028646515.1 Pseudochirops corinnae | reverse complement strand
ATATGTAACTCAAAATCTTGTAGAAATGAATGATGCAAACTAAAAAAAAAAAAAAAAAAAAAAAAAAAAAAAAAAAAAAAGAATAAAACCTGAGATAAATATCCCCAGAACTCACCTGGGCTATACTTGCAAGAAAGTCCAATTTTGTTAAAAAAAGAAAAACAAAGTAGTGTCTGTGGATGTGAGTAGTATATATTTGAACAATGTTGTAAGCTTGAATAGCAATAGTGGTCACTAAATCATACCTAAGGATCCTAGCAGGCTATACATCAACTTTGAAAACTATATTTTTTTTCTAAATTAATACATCTTTTTAAAATTAATTCATCCCCACATTTAAATCAAATAAGAACTAAATTTAATCTGGTTCAGGCCACACTGAGCACTGTTATAGTCACCTGAGAATTATAAGCTACATGTATGAAACCTCTGAGTTAAGCTATTGTCAAGTTGTTTGTATTAAAAAGAGATAAAAATCGTTTTATTGAAAACTAATAGTATCTTGCCAAAGCGAGAATTCTTTCAGTCTATGCCCACAGTAGTCTGAATGAATCTTCATACTTCTTAACACACACACATATATGTATACATATATACATATATATACATATATATATACACACACACACATATATACATATACACATATATATATATACATTTTTAATATACACACACACTATAATGTATATAGGTGTGTATATATGCACACATATATACGTATATATTAAGTTGTATTTTTCATCAATTACATGTTAAAACAAATTTTAATTTCTTAAAAATTTTTGAATACCAATCTCTCTCCTTCCCCCCTCATTGAGAAGGCAAGCAATTTATATAGGTTGTACGCATGCAGTCATGTAAAACGTATTTCCATAGAAGTGATATTTTGAAAGAAAATGTAAACTAAAGAGAGAGAGAGAGCTTTAAAAAGTATGTTTTGATCTGCAATTCATATTCCATCAGTTAATTCCCTGGAAATGAATAACACTTTTCATAATAAATTCTTTGAAATCATCTTTGATCATTGTATTCCTGGGAATAGCTAACTCCTACTGTTAATTCGGAGTTCATCGGTTCTCTCTCTGGAGGTGCATAATATTGTTCATCATCATGCTTTGGAATTGTCATGAATCATTGTTTCAATCAAAGTAGCTAAATCTTTCACACTTGATCATTCTTAAAATGTTGCTTTTACTGTATACAATGTTCTCTTGGTTCTGTTCACTTCACTCTGCATCAATTCATATAAGTGTTCCCTAGGTTTTCTGAGCACATGCTGTTCATCATTTTTTAGAGTACAATAGTATTCTATCACAGTCATGTATCAGAACTTGTTGAGTCACTCCCCAATAAATGGGCATCCCATCAATTTGCAATTATTTGCCACCACAAAAAGAGCTGACTGATATAATTTTTTTTTCCCCACATATAATGACTTTTTCTTTTTTATCTCTTTGGTTATTGCTGGGTCAAAGCACATGAATGATTTTATGGATCTTTAGGCATAATTTCAAATAATTCTCCACAATGGTTGAATCAGTTAACAACTCTACCATTAGTGTCTCAATTTTCCCACTTCCCTCCAACATTTGTCATTTTCTTTTTCTTTCATACTGTTCATTCTTATAGTCATAGGGTAGTATTGCAGAGTTGTTCTAAGTTGTATTTCTCTAATCAGTAGTGATTCAGAACTTTTTTCCATATGATTATAGATAGTTTCAATTACTTTGTAATCAAAACTATCTTTTCATGTTTTTTGACTATTTACCATTGGAGAATGGTTCTTATTTTTATATAAATACTGTGTACTTTTCTCCATCCTATTTTTCCTCTGATAATCTTACTCAAAAATCTTTTATTTCTGACTACTGTCTTCCCTAGTCTCTTTCTTCTTCAGTAAAACAATCTTCTCTCCATTCTATCAGCATCCCTTTCCCCTCCTATTTTCTTATAAAGTAAGAGATTTCTGCATGCAATGGAGTATGTATATTATTCCCTCTTTGAGTCATTTCTGATTATATTGGTTCAAGCACTCTCCTCTACCACCTCACCTGTCTTCCACATCATTGTAAAAAGTCTTCCACACTTCTTCTACACAACAGAATTTATCCTAATTTATCCTTCTGTCTTTCATTTCTCCCTTATCCCAGTGCATTTCTCTTTCTCACCCCTTAATTTCCCTTTCCCCATAGATGACTCACACCTATGGCCTCTTTGTACATTTCTTTTAACTGCCCTAATAATGAGAAAGTTCTTAGAAGTTACAATTAGGAGTTCACATTTAGGAATAAAAATTGCATCCCTTCTGCTTTCTCTTTCCTCTTTACCTTATTGTGATTCTCTCAGATCTTCTAACTGAAAGTCAATATATTTTTTTTTATTCTGAACTAGTCTTTTAATTGGGAATGCTTGAAAGTCTTCTAAATCATTGAATAACCCATTTTCCCCTGAAGGATTATATTCAGTTTTGTTGGGTAAATAATTCTCATTCATAATCCTAACTCCTTTGCTCTTTGGCAGATCACATTCCAAAACTTCTGATCCTTTAATGTAAAAGAAGCTAAATCCTATGTTATCCTGAGAGTGGCTCCACAATACTTGAATTGTTTCTTTTGGATTGCTTGCAATATTTTGTCCTTGATATGCAAGCTCTGGAATTTGACTATAATATTACAGGAAGCTTTCATTTTGGGATCTCTTTCAGGAGGTGATTGTTAGATGCTTTATTCCTATTTTACATTCTAGGATATCAAGGGAGTTTTGCTTGATAATTTTTGAAAGATGATGTCTAGGCTTCTTTTCTTCTCTTTTTTAAACTATCATTTCTATGGAGTTCAATAATTTTTAAATTATGTCTCTGATCTATTTTCCCACAGTTATTTTTCCAGTGAGATACTTCCCATTTTATTTTTCATTCTTTTGATTTTATTTGATTATTTCTTGACATCTTTAGCTTCTACTTGCCAAATTCTCATTTTTAAGAAATGATTTTCTTGACTGACCTTTTGTACCTCCTTTTCCATTTGGCCAATCCTACCTTTTAAAGAGTTCCTCTCTTCTGTGGATATTTTTTGGTACCTCCTTTGCCATTTTGCCTATTCTGTTTTTTAAGGTTTTTTTTTTTAGTACTTTTTTGTGTCTCCTTTACCAAAGTGTTGATTCTTTCTTTTTCATAATTTTCTTGCATCACTCTCATTTCTTTTCCCATTTTTCCCCGACCTCTTTTATTTGATTTTTACCACACATTTTTGAGCTCTTCCAGGAATTTTTTTGGGTGGGGAAGGGGTAGAGGGTGAGACCAATTCACATTTTTAAGGCTTTGGACCTGGCAATTTGTGGTTTGTTGTTTTCTTTGTTTATGTTTTGATCTTCCCTGTCACCATAATTATTCTCCTACGCTTCTCTTATTTGGTTTTCAAAAGCCTCCTTAAGCTCCTCTATGTCCTGTAATAAGTTTATATTTTTCTTGGAAGCTTTTGGTGCAGGAATTCTGACTGTGCTGTCTTCCTCCCATTCAATGCTTTGATCTTTATTGTCCCCAAAAAAGGAATCCAAGTTGGATTGCTGTGCTTTCCTTGCTTCCTTTGCCTGTTCATGTTGCCAGTCAATTACTTGACTTTTGGGCTCAGTGTAGAACTCTGCTTTCAGAGGGGACAGCTTTGTCCCAAATTGCTGGGGTTTTCACAGCTGCTGGAGCTATTAGGAGGCTGCTGTCTCTACAGCCCTCACCAGCTTTGGCTCACACACCTCATGACCACCACCCAAGAATGTGATACCAATCCAGGCAGGACAAGGCAAGAGCACTTAGCCTCTGAATGATTGGTTGCCCCCCCTGAAATCTGTAGGCTGGGAGATCTAAAGCAGACATGTGGCCACAGGGCCACTGCTTCAGACTGCTTCTCACTCTGGAGGCAGGGATCAGACCTGTTCCTCTCCCCCAAATTTAGCCAAGTTCCACTGACCTTTCACTTTGTCCTTGGCTCCTATGGGTTGATAATTCTGGAAACCACCACAGCTGCCAGTGATTCACTCTCCTGAAAGCTCCAGCCACAGCTTGTCCTGGCCACCTTGGGGCTACAGCCACTGGTTCATGAGGGGCTGGTCTCAGCTCCCAGCATGCTGCAATGAACCCTTCCCCTCTGCCTGCCAGGCTGCCTTCAGTGGGAGCTTTGTTAATTTGTGATGTTGTGGATTCTGGAGCTATAAAATTTGTTTAGAGTCATATTTGATAGGTATTTGAGGTGGTTATGGGGGAGCTCATGGAGTTCTCCTGTTTCTATGCTGCCATCTTGACTCCACCCCATCATAATAATTCTTTATGGTCAGTTTCGTCTTTTGGTTTTTGCTCATTTTTCCCAGAATATTTCCTGAGTTTTAACTTTTACTTCTGAGATGTAGAAGGCACTCTCCCAACCTTCTGGGTTTTTTTCCTGTGTGTGTGTGTGTGTGTGTGTGTGTGTGTGTGTGTTTTTAGAGTTAGTTCTGGGAGTCTGTGGGTTTTCAGTTTTTCCAAGGTGGCATGATCTAAAGCAGCGGTTCTCAACCTCTGGGTTATGTTCAATTTGTAACAATGAAAATACATCCTGCATATCAGACAGATTCATAACAGTAGCAAAATTACAGTTATGCAGTAGCAATGAAAATAATTTTATGGTTGGGGGTCACCACAACATGAGGAACTATATTAAAGGGTCACAGCATTAGGAAGGTTGAGAACCACTGACAAAAAAAAAAGTGTAGTTAGTAATCTCCTGGCCTATACTCTGGTCTTTGGGCACCACAAGCACTCTTTCCCACCCTTGAACTGTGACCAGGATCCCTGCTCTCCTGTGCCAAAAGCTCTGGTGTTCTAGAACTTGTCTTCATCTGAGTACTGTTATCCAGGACCAAGACCCAGATCCATATATGGGTAATGCCACAGTGTCCTGCACCCAGTGTGAGCAAAAGAACCCTTGTAATTTCCTTTTGCCCAGTAGTTCCTATCTCCTTACCATCTGTAGATTGAGATCTCTGGAAGCCACTCTTGCTGATGCTGATTCAGTCATCCCCAAGGCATGCTTCTGGTTTGCTAGGGTGTAACCTGCAATGTACCATGCTCCACTGATACCAACCAACAAAACTTTCCTGCTGACCTTCTAAAAGTTGTCTTGGGCTAGAAGATGATTTCATCCTGCCCTTTTGTGGGTTCTACAGCTCCAGAATGTATTTTGGGGCATTACTTAAAAATTCTTGGAGGGTAATTTGGGAGAGCTCAGATGAATCCCATTCTTTTCTCCACCTAATGTCAAATTATTAGGGACTTCAAATACCAAGCTAAGGCTCTTGAAATGTACTTGGAAAAAACTACTGATAGGTCACATATGCATAGCAGTTTTCTCACAATGATTCTATAAAGTAATATAAATAAATTCTTCTGGACAGTTGGGAAGAAGCTAGCTAAAAGAGATCAGATCACCCATCAACTTTGCCAACTTTCTTCATAAGCACAGTTTCTATACCATTCAAGATGTAGAGGTCAGGCCATACAATTGAAGAAATACCATGAGTCATAATGTCATCAGTAAGACAATCCCACCAGGGGGTTATGAACAGATCACAGCAGCAGACGGGGCTAAGGATCCTTCATTAAAGGTTAAACCAATAGAAGATGATGATATGGCCTTTTGTTTAAGTATTATACACTTAAATTGGACAAACATCTACGTTCCATTGTGGGAATGTGACTCCTTAGGATACTATATTGTGCTATGGAAGAGCTAATATTTATGTACCTTTTTTTATTAAATAAAACATTACTTTAAAATATTACAGCCAGAATGTCTGTATTTTGGAATTTGGTACCAGAGTTTTTACCAGATCAAAGAAGTATAGATTTTATAGCTGAATAACTTGGAATCAGGATGATATGACTTCAACTCAAATCTCTTTATCTCTCTATTTACCTACCTACCTACCTATCTACCTACTTACCTATCTACTTTTCTGTCTATTTATCTATATATGTGACAGAAAAGCAAGTTAGGCATTAGTTGAGATACAGAGCATCTTTGGCATAAAGTAGTTTAAAATCAGGTATAACATACATAAGTGGTTAAAATTACTTATTAAATTAAATTTAATTAAAAATCAAAATAACATGATTAGCAATATGAACAATGTGTTATGTAAGATCCTAGGAAATAAAGATAATTTCTGAAGGGAAACAAATTGGTAAGTTCCGTCAGATTGGAGATGGTATTATATGTACCCACCCTCAGGACATGGTGAAGGCCGTTGATGACTCCACAAGAGTTTAATTAAGCAAATTTTCTATTTCTCATTTTTCATTTACCATTAATTAATCACCAACCCTGAAACTAAAATCAGTTCTTTCCTATTCAGTTCTTAAGAAAAGTCATTGACCTTTGCATTTCTCTTTTTAAGAATATAATACAATTAGACACTTAGCAGTCCTTTACCATTTGATTGTCAATAATTCTCAGAGGTGGCATTCAGAGATGGAATTAATTTGTCACTCCACACAAGCAATGTGCATCATTGAAAAAATTATTGCTGTATGGGACATTCTGTGCTAAATAAAGTCTTTGTGCCTATGTAAAAGTTTCCTTTAATCATCAAGGTATAGGAACCTTGGGCAGATAGTAGAAAGAGAGGTCACTAAGAGTCACTACCACCTGCATTAAATGTGCAAGAAAAAAGTCTCCAAATAAAGCAATGACATGAAGAGATAAGTCAAAAGAATGCAGGCCAGAAAATAATTCTTATGTAAACAACTAAACAAACAAACAAAACACAATAACTGAAGTATAACTCAGAAGCCCTTCAATTCTTCTGCCCCTAACTCAGCCTAGCCCTATCTGGACACCTGGCCCCAACCTTGAAGTTTGAAGCCTGAAACTCCACAAGCCAAGGAAAGCCTATAACTCTCCTTCCAGATGTGGATTTAGGCATAGCATGGTAAAAGTGAGTGAGCCTAGGGTCAGATTGTTAGATGAAAATATAACTTCTCAGATTCACTACTTGTATGACCTTGGGCAAGTCATTTCATTTCACTGCTTATCTGTAAAGTGAGGGGATTGGATTAAATGGCCTCTGAGGTCCCAGTTTTACCATGTTCCACGTACTGTGCTAAGCACTAGTGGTATAAAGACAAAAGGGAAAAAAATATTAGGGGTCTCCTAATGACCATTCATTGTACATATCCTTGGCTCTAAAAATTTCAAGAAAACAAAAATTCAAGAAGACTAGATAACATCAATAATCAAAAATGATATGTTACCTCGTTTACATTATTCAGATTTACACAAAAAAGTATAATGGAAGTTATGGTTTTAAGTAGTCAAAAAAGAAACTGAATTGACTAATTGTACTCCATACCTTATATACCTTTGCATCTTTTATCACCATGCTTGAATCATGTTAGCCAATGAGCCCAAGCATTATGACCTTTATATTATCTAATGTCACTTTTGTCTTAGAAAGTTAGAAGTTAGAACAATTTTTTTTCTTTTAGAAATGTTCAGAAAAGCACCCTCTATATCAGAAAAAATGTGGGGGGGGGCAGTGGGATGCATCTTCAATCCCAGGTTCTCTGTTACATTTGTGCTTATACATCATACAATGCTACTTTCTTAGCTTAGCCATCACTTTTCTATCCCAACACAAAGGAAAAGTATGATGAGGAAAACATTGAAGGCATTATAAACATAATGAGAGAATATGTTTTTATTCAAGAGTTTCATAGGAACTTTGTACCTATCACTGTCTTGAGACATTGGCAGTGGCTTTACCAATAAGAAGAATACAATCATCGAGTCCCCATTTTTAGAGAATTCTCATTGTTCAATTCTATAATTGTATTTTTCCCATTTTTAGTCACTGAGCAAAATAGTTCCTACAACTTGGAGAAAATGACATTTCTGAGAAATATCATGAAATCTAGGAATTTAAAATTCCATTTTATTATTAATTATTGCTCAGACATCATGATATTTCAATTTTAAAAAGTATGAGGTGAAATAATCAAGTGTCTATCAATAAAATTATCCCAATAAATAATTGGAGACACAACTTTTAAGTTATTTTTAAAATCTCCATTCTAATATAAAGTATTTAAAGGAGCAAAACCAATTATTATTATCACTATCAAGAAAACATGGGCTCTCAGTTTAAATGCAGTACTATAGACATTCACATTTCATAATAGTCTTAAATCAATGAAGAGAGTCATTACTAGTGTCATGGCAAAGCAGAAAGAGAATTGAACTGGAAGTTAGGCAAGTCACCTCTTTAGAAACTGTTTTCTTCATTTGTAAAATTAAGGTTAGATTTAGATGATTTCTAAGGTCTGTCCTTTCTGCTCTTTATACATTTAAGGACAGACATAATAGACAGTAAATAGGATTTTTCTTAGTGTATGGTCACTTTCAGGTTTCCTAAAACAGAACAAAAAATAAGAAGAATGGGAATAGGAGACAGGAGACAGACAGACAGAGAGATAAGACTCCACCAAAGACAGTAAAAGGGCTTCAGCTTTTGAGAATAAAATAAATTAGAATTTCAGAAAAACAAATGAAAACAAAGTATTCTTATTATGGGAAAAACTACTGGTTTCCATCAGTTTTCTTTTCTTTTCTCTCTCCTTCTTCTTTCCTTCCTTCCTCCCTCCCTCTATCCCTTCCTTCCTTCTTTTTTCCTTCCTTCCTTCATTCTCTCCCATCTATCTATCTATCTATCTATCTATCTATCTATCTATCTATCTATCTATCTATCTATTTTAGCAAGGAATGAGATCTGGCTATAATCTTGATGATGCCACATCCTAGAAAGCAAATCACTCCAACTCTCTAGTTCTTGAATATAAGGTTTTTGGAGTAGATCACAGCTAATGTACCTTCCAATTCTATTTATAATCACATATGAATGTGTTGGAATATATGTATTTTTCTAAGCAATTCAAAGACAAGATATTGATTTTGTTTTACACAGAGCTCTTTGAATTGGAAAGAATATGACCTTCCAAATTTCACCTCATTCACAAAAAAAGCATTAACACATATTCAATAGCCTTACAAAGACTATAAATTCTGCTCTTGAATCTTTGAGAGGAAGAGTGGTAGCGTAACTCCTGTATTAAGAATGTGAGGTACAGAGAGGTCTAAGAGAATTTCTTTCTTGAGGGACTCAGGAATTTAAAGGTTACTTCTGTCAAGGACTTGAAAGCCTCCTTTTGATAGAAATGAGTTTAACTAATGCTTGTGTTGGAAGAGATCCTAATGAGTATTCTTTGTTTTGACTGCTTCTGTGAGAAAACTGTATAGTTAGGCTTTGTTTCCAGAGTTGAAGAGAAATCAGAAATTGTAGTTAACTATAGTTGATTTTAGCTATAATATTTCTCATTGTGACAAATTGTTGAAATACTTAAATGTTTTAGTTATATCAATTGTTTAGTGAAGAACATTGATGTTTATTTAAATCTATGAAACTAGGAAGTTTGAAGGGGAAACTTAGAGTTAAAGGATTAGGGGGAAAAGATTTCTCTTGTTTATTTTATATCCTGTAGTTTAAGCTAAGAACTATTTCCTTACCTAGTCAGAGAAACTGTACACTTCTATTAATTTATGAGAAAATGTTAGAATTGATTGCTTTAGAATGAGAATTAATAAAGAAATGAGTTAGTGATAATTAAAAGTGGTTCCCAAAATATTTAAGCTATATATGGGTAATTTGTTATCGCTAAACCTTATTTTAAAAGATCAGCAGAATTGATCTCTTTCCTTCATTTGTGAAGACTTTCCATGGGGAGTAACACATAGATATTCTCAAAGGGAGATATTATATGGGGCATAATAGAAAATGAGTGGGATAGATCCACTGCCTTGATCTGCCTTCATTCTCTTCATCTTAAGAAAACCACAGACTGTGAGTGATGGTGGGGCTAATGACATTTCTGTCCTAGTGAGACTATATCAGAGTAGATCAGATAGTATGATTGAAGAGTAGAAGATGGATTTTCTACTTTTTATAATACAGATAACGTTTAGTATATGCAAGAATAATATATTAATATAATTCTTTACAATTGGCAAAACTTTTTTTCTCTCTCAAATTATTGCTCTGAGGAAGGCAGAGCATCTGTTATTACTTCCATTTTTCAAGTTGGAAAAAAAACTAAGGCTCAGAGATATTAATAATAGGTATCATATAGCTTTAATTTATTAAATGTTTTCTGTAATTTTTTCTTCATTTGATCCTCACAAAAACCCTGTGAAGTATTATTATTGAAACATAATAATAGTGGTATATTCTAATATAATTTCAGACATATTATTTTCCTAACAGATGAGAAAACAGCCTTAAGTAACATGGTCACATGATACATGGTCACATGCTAAGTATTTCTACTCAGGGCATCACTGTGTTTTCCAGTCATCTAGTTGTTTTTCATTATTGGAGTCATCCTCAACATTTCACTCTCCCTTGGCTTCTCTTCATCTCCAGTTAGTTGGCAGTTCTTGCCCACAACCATAAGCACAACATCTCTCATATACATTCTATTTTCCTCACTTGCATGGCATCCTCCCTAACTTAGGCTATCATCTACTCTCACTTGGACTACTTTATAACCTCCTAATCCAATTTCCCTGTCCCCAGTTTCTCCCTTTTCCTATCTACCAGTCACACTAGAGCCAAAATATTAAGAAAGTATATCTATACCTGTAATGTTTCTGTTCAAGAATCTTCAGCAACTTCCTGTAGTGTCAATGCAATATTCACAGTACTGCTGGTGAATGTAAATATGCCAGCATAGTTCCCAATTGCAAAATGTAACAGATTCTCAATTTAGAAGACAGAAGCAAAACATTTATTTAGACACCAGAAAACCAAATCCCAACATCAGGAAACCGAATCTGTCATGGCAACGTAGAAGTTAATACAGCACAACACAGCAAAGAGCCACACCATCCTTTAGCCCTCCTACAAACCAACACTCACAAGCCTGTCTCCCTGGGTGTGTTCTCTCTTTCCCACTGTCTAGCTGCTCTTACTTTCAGCTTCCTGTGGGCTCTGCTCCATCCTTCAGGAAACTCCTCCCATCACAGGTTCCATGTGATTACATTCAATCTATTAAGGGGCAGGGAAAATATTCAAATCAGGGAAAGTCTCCAAATTCCTTAGGCTTAGTTAGGGGCAGGGAGGACCTATGAATTACCATTACCATTATACTTCCAACTGCCTAAAAGACAGATCCTCAACTTAGTATTTGAAGCCCTTCTATCTATTTGCTTCTCTACAAACTCAACATATTTGTCTGTTGCCTACAAGCCTTTTCTTTATGGCTGATAGATATTTCTTCCTAATTTTTGCCTCTTAAAAACCTTACCCACCTACCACTCCAGAGCCACTTCCTATGAGAAGCCCCTACCATGCCTATGGAGATATTTGTAAACTGGCGTAATACTCAATTTTTTACTTAGTAGTTATACGATTATTGAACTATATAATTTCTGTCATTCTTTCAACTCTTGGGAAAAGAGTTGGAGTTCCTAATGGTCTTGCTTTTATCTCTTAGTTTGTTTTGCTTCCTTTAGAACTGCATCAAGTATTTTGTTTTCTCCACTAGTCATTCAAGGCTATACAGCCAAGGTAAAGAGCTGTCAACATTTAGTTGAAATTTTCTTACAGTATATGACAGGGATGGGAACCTGCACCTTGAGGCCAAATGTGGCCCTTTAGGTGCTAAGTGCAGCCCTTTGACTGAATTCAAACTTCACAGAATAAATCCTGTCCTCAAGTGTGGTCCTTTGACTGAATCCAAATTTCACAGAACAAGTACTTTATTAAGTTATTAGTAACTTCAGACTTGCCAAAGAGCTAGATAATTTGTATCCAAATTAGCCTTCTGAATCTCACAGAAGATGCGAGATGGCAGATGTGACTTAAGGCATTTCAATCTTTGTCCACAAAAGTCATGGCCATTTTGGATACTGAGGTCAAAGCCTAGACAGAGGGAAAAGAGATTCTACTTGCCTTTGATGGCAAAATGTGCTTTAGCAAGCATGATATTTTGAATTGCTATATTAGAAGGAAACTACCATATTTCACTATATAATCACCACAGATTTTTTGCCAAATTTTAAAATAAAAAAGTGGCATGCATCAAATTTACCAATATTACTCAAAAATCATTTATTACTAAACTGTCTTTGGTGCAAGACTAAGATCCTTGGAATATTCTTGAATATACATTAAAATTGGGAAGATGCAAGTCTTACCACATAACATGACTTATTCATGGCAAATTCACCTGTTCCCCTTGTGCCTATGGCTCTTTATTGGGCTGAATGATTATATCATTAATATTGCAGCGCTCTAAACAAACCATGCAAATCAGCTCTTGGAAATATCCTGACAATGAGTGTGTGTTGAGAATTCTAGGCTTGTGGTTCACAATGAGGAAGAGATAAATACATATCCATGTGTTACCATAAATATATTGCTGCTCAGTTTACCTTTTATGTGGAAGAACACAGTTATACAACCTCACAATTAAGGTGATGAGAGGTTACAAATCAGCTTTCGGGCTGCAAAGAAAAGACACATCAGAGGGTGTGAAAATTATGCAGTGGCAATGATTATGTGGTGAAATATGGTATTACTGCCTGTCTTTTTTTGAGGGGGGAAAGCAAGACAATTGGGGTTAAGTGACTTGCCCAAGACCACACAGTTAGCAAGTGTGTCAGGTGTCGGAGGCTGGATTTGAACTCAAGTCCTCCTGACTCCATGGCTGGTGCTCTATTCACTGCCTTTTTGAAGAATGTATGCATAAAGAAACCTTTGAAATGGTTGTGTAGAATTTTACCTCTGGAAAATATAAGCAACATATCCTGTTTAACAGACCCTTTCTTCAAGTATGCACGGGAATAGCCATCAATAAACCAGTAAGTTGTTAATTTGATGGGAAAGAAATATTTCTCAGCATGTGGTTTCATTATTAGGATCCATTCTGACCAAGTTTGAGACAGGAAGCTTTGAAGTACCCCTTATCATTTTTAAGGTGACCCACAGTTTTCAATTCTAAATGAGTACTACTGAATATATTGGGAAACCTTTGCCTCAAGCAAAAAATCAGAATTAACATATGACATTTCTAATACATACTTATCAATCTTTGAAGAAGGATACTGATGGTATTTAGAAGAGTCAGATTTACTTATTAATTTATTCTTCAACATCTGACAAGACAGTAATGACATAGAGGCTTAGAATCAGCATGTTTTTCCATTGAAAGACCAACTACAGAAGACCTACAACTTAATTATGTCATAAGCTCGGAAAAGTTCATATAGTAAATAAGTCAGCAGCAACATAAAGAAGTAATGACGTCCATGATGGGGAAAGAGTATCTAAGAAGGTGTTGTGTGCAGTTTTCTACACTAATGTTATACGGTGTAAATATGATGTTGAAGCCACTCTATTCATTTTTAGCTCTTATCCCTTAAAAAAGGGAAGATGCATTATATCACCTTAAAAAAAACAATCTAAAAAGACCTTAGAGTAAGTGTAAAAAAAAGAAAAAAACATTGAAGGTCATTGGATGCAACGAAATAATCTTGATGAGAGGATTCTTCTACTTCTCTAGAAATTGTATTTCACCCTCTGAGTCCTGTATAAAAGATAAGATCAGTTGAAATGGTAAAGAATTCCAGAAATTGGAGACTGTCCACCTTTTAGGAACAAAGATAAAACTGAGCTGTAGAAGATAAAGAAGATATTAAGGAGGATAATAGGGAACTTGGAGCAGAAGATCCAGTCTGGGGAAAGTCCAAAGAAAAGGTTAACTCTTTTGCCAACTGGTGCCTTTCTATCCACAGACTCCATAATATAATTTGTTGTTTTATTATCCTAACATTTCCAGTAAATTTATTTTTGCTCCATCACAAAGGCCAGGGTTTAACTAGAAATAGCTATAAATGAAGATTTAGGCAGAGAGCCCAACCTCTCTTAAATGTTAACTTAGGTCTCAGAGCAATTGCAACTAAAATCATAACTTTTCTTCAGACATAAACTTCATAAAATTGAAGAAAAAGAAAACTCATGGAAATTTAGGGGATATCATATTCCCCTCTAAGTTCTGAGGAGCACATTTAACTGGTCAAGATCCCAATTGACAAAAACATACCAAAAACACCTGGGAGTGGTAAGGAACCCACAAAGACAATAAATCAGAATCACTACTGGCTATCTCGGAGTTGGACAGAAACCCTGATTAGCAGAAGGGAAAGAAAAATGAAGAAATTGGGGCAGCTAGGTGGCACAGTGAATAGAGCACCAGCCCTGGAGTCAGGAGGACCTGAGTTCAAATATGACCTCAGACACTTAACACTTTACTAACCATGTGACCTTGGGCAAGTCACTTAACACAAATTTCCCTGCCTTCTCCCCTCCAAAAAGCAAAAAAAAAAAAAAAAAAAAGAAAAGAAAAGAAAAATGAAGTAATAGAAGAGATATGAAAAAGAACTATCCATTAGTGGACAATGAACTGCTTGATCAGAGGAATGATCTGGATAAATTTTTTTATAGAGACAAACAATCACAGAAGTTACACAAAACTACTCTGACCCAAGCAGGCTTTCAAGTTCAAACAGGATGGTGGGGAGAGGGCGAGAAGGAGAAAATGCTCCACACAGAGCTCCTTTCCTGCCTAATACTCAAGCCATAGAGAGTGAAATTGATCAATCAATATGCATTAATTAAGCACCAACTCTACACCAGGCACTGTGCACCTCTGGGGATAAAAGGACAAAATGGAAAAACTCTTATCTCAAGAAGCTTATTTTCCAATATGGAAGACAACTTGTATGTATACTAAATAAAGGCAGAATTTATTAAAAAATGAATAAAATTTAGTCTGGAGAGTGAATATACTAAGCAGCTGGAACATCAGGAAAGTCTTCATGTAGAAAGTGGTCCTTGAGCTAAATCTCAAACGAAAATAAGGAGTTTGGCATGAAGGTTATAGGGAGAGCACCAAGGATAATGGAGAAAGACAAAAAAGGGGGAGATGGATCATTATGTGTGAGAAGTAGCAAATTGGAAAGACCAATATGGCTACATCATATATTATGTAGAGGAGAGTAACATATAAGAAGTTTGGAAGAGTAGGAGAAAGCCAAGCTGCACAGAGTTTTAAGTGGTAAACAGAAGAATTTATTTATAATCCTAATAGAGAATCTCCAGAGTTAATTGAGTAGGAGTACATGGTCAAACTTTCTCTTTAGAAAAATTACTTTGGCAACTATGCGCAAGATAGAAGGAAAAGGGAGAGAGAGGAGAGGATGCCAAATAGAAGGCTATTGTAATAGTCCAAATGAGAGTTAATGGGAATGTGGACTAGGATGATTTCCATTTGAATAGAAGAGGAATTTTGGAGATAAAAATGACAAGGTTTGGCAGCTGCTAAGATATGTAAGGTGAATGAAAAAGAAGAGTTGAAGATGACATGAGATTAAGAACCTGGGTGACTAGAAGCATGATGGTATCCTCAACACTAATAGGGCAATGTTGAGAAGGGTGGGATTGAAGGAGAAAATATAATGAGCAGGAATGAATTTGGAATCAAAGGACCTGGATTTCAATCCTGACTTTCCTACTTAATACCCATATGATGCTTCTCCAAGGCATTTTACTTTTCTGGATTTTATTTTCTTCATCTACAAAATGAAGGAAATTATATTATCAGGAGTATAAAGGATGGATTCAAAAAAGACTGAGTTAGAAGGGGAAAGAATAGAATAGATGTCTAGGTAAAGATAGATGAGGAGCTAACTAGGGAGCAGTTTATAGTGCTATGAGCTTAAATGCTACATGTTATATAATGGAAGAGGCAATTCAATTTCCCTTCAAAGTTTTTCCATTTCATGAAGAAGTGATGACAAAAGGAGCACAAAGCACCTTAATTCAAGTGGGATTTGGGTTTTGAATTTTTACCACTAATGTACACCATTTGGTTTTACTTCCTAACTAGTCATTATTTTTAGATATTGATATGATTAGGAAGGGGTTGCTATTGAAATTGAGATCTCCTGCCTATAAAAAAAAGTCATACAAATGTGGCATCATGTCACTTCACAAAAGATCTGAATTTGTCCTTTGTCTTTACTAAAATATCTCTGACTCTGCTCATCTATGTCCTAGTGAATTAATGGATGACCACAGTTAGAAATGAAAGAAGCATGGTGGATAGCAATTGGAGCATGATGACCTCAGGCAAATCTCTTTACCTGTGCAGGCCTCATTTTCCTCACCTGTAAAAAAAAAGATAATTTAGATCAGGGGCAATGAATCTGTGGTCTCAAGATCATATGTAGCTCTCTAGGTCCTGAAGTGCAGCCTTTGGATTCAGTCTAAAGACCATACTTCAGGACCTAGAAAGCTACATGGGGCCTGCAGATTGCAGGTTCTCCACATCTGCTTTAGACTAAGACATTTGTAAGGTCTTTTCCCCCTCTGAATCTAAAATCCTATAATAGCTCTATTAACATCTCTTTTAAAAATTGTGGACGTTTAAACATTTTACAAGCATCAACTTCCAATGTCTATTATTTTTTTTAAACTTCTAACTTTAATTGGTATTGACTTTGTACCAATGAACACTTATTTTGGGGATCTATTATAACTTTTAAACCACTCATTGAAAGTGAATTTTAATTTGTCATTTATCTTGTACTACTTTGATCTTATCTTGATTTGCTAAAACTAACCAGTTGGCACAGAGTCAGGTAGCAATTATCCTACCATAAATCTGCCATTGCTGTGACTAAATTTATTGAGAACCATTTTTCACTTAATTTAATATTCACTTGGATTTACTCTCTTCTAGGATGCAGCACTTATAACATTTGCAGTTTGTTAATTTATTATAATGCATTTCCCCTAATAAGACCCTTCAACATAGATGTAGACATTTTCTATAGAAGGAAAAAATCAAGTCATTAATCAGTGGGTAATGTCTGATGTGCCACATAATAACTTAGCTTCTCCACAGTATCATTTGCATAGGAGGAATTAATGGTAGATTCTAACACGTTGTTGTATAAATCACTAGCAACTTTAGATAATGGCATTCCACTAAAGTCATGGGGATTTTCTTTCATTTTTTGCTTCCTAACCTGAATCATTCAAGCAGCTAAAAGACCTTTATTTAAACCTTGGACACTAATCCTCATTGTATGCATTTCACTTAAACTTACAAGGATGGTATTTCTATTATATAAATAAAATCAAGGCATCAGGTTTCCACAACAGTCTCCCTGACCATGGATACTGGTATTAAAGTGTTATCAAGTCAGGCTATTCCCCTAGAAGATTATTCCTCTTTAGAAATCCTTGCTCTTTCCCATCATAATTTCAAAGAAAAGACTTAGAGAGATGTGTATTTAAATTAAAATTTTTTCAAAATCCTAGGGTGAGCCTTGAGAAGTTTTTCAAAGCACACTGTTACCCCCATCTATCTGGGGATTCTGATTATTGGAAATTCCTGCTATCTAAAAGGTAGTTTTGAAATATAAACATTACTGCATCTAGGATAAAATGTAAAATGGTCTAACAGGGAAAAATCTTTTTATCAATTTTTTTCTAATAAAGGTTTGGTATTCAAGATATTTAAGTAATTAATAAATATAGGTAACTAATAGACATTCTACAATAGATACAAGTTCAGAGGAAATGAACTAACTTATTAAAAGAACTGAAAAGTATTCACAGCCACATTAAAAATGCTTCAGATCACAAATAATAAACCAAAACAACACTGAGGTTTCATCTCATGCCCCACAAATTGGCCATAATGACAAAAAGAATGGTAACAGACAATGTTTGAGGGATTGTGTGAGGATAGGCACACTGATACATTGTTTCTGCAGCTATGAAATGATACAGCTACTTTGGAATGATGTAAATAACTGACTAAAATTTCCATATTCATTGACCCAGAGATTCTTTACGAGACATAAAGAGCAAGGGAATCAAGAATACGAAGGACAAAAAAAATGATACATTTCAAAATATTTATAGCAGAATGTTTTGTGATAGCTACAAGTTGGAAACCAAGTAGATGCCCTTTACTTGGAGAAGAGGAACACACACTGTGGTACATGAATGTAATGGAGTATTGCTATGTTGAAAGATAGAGAAAAGAATGGAGAAATCCTTATGAATTGATGCCTAGTAAATTAAGCAGAGTCAAGAAAAAAATATATGCAGTAGCTCTGATAATGAAAGTGGAAAGCACAACCAAGTAACAAAAAATCAAAAGAAAATTTAACAAAATTAAAGATCAAGCAGGAGTTGAATAAAAAGATATGAGAAGATATCCCGAAACCTGTCCCTGTCCATAGTATCATAGATAGGGTATTCTGAAGGATGAAGAGGTCATTGCATTGACTTTGCTTGTTTTATAACTAGTCATATTGACCAAAATCTTGAGACCAAAGTCTCAAGAATGAATTAACGGTGGAAGCAGAGCTGAAACACAGGCTTGTCGTGCACATCATCTTCCCAACCATTGTGCCTTATCACTCTTTTAAGTGCAGAACTAAATAACCTGAAAGTTAACTCCTATTTCCTCAAATTATATTAATTTTCTACAATGAAAAAAAGGCAATCCAAATATTTAAGGATAGACGAATATTTTATGGTCAGCATTTGAGATTTATGATGTTCTTTTTAAAACCAAAATTTTAAGCCAAAAGTAAATTAACATCAAAAGTAAAAAAAAAAAAAATCACCCATGATATATTATCAAAGTGCCTTTAAATATGCATTAAATTGTTCAAATAGTCAAACTAGCACTGGGCAATTAGCTACCAGAAAAAAGAAATCCATAAAAAGTTCCATGACAAAAGACAAAAATGAAAACACTAGGGAAATGTTTTCATTAAAAATTCTCGTCTTTACTGGGAAAATATTAATGTTTGCTTCCCCTAGTTTACTCTCAGAACAGTTATGTACTGTCCATTCTATTTCCTGATAACAAATGGTTTTGAAACTTTCAAGGCATTTGTAATCACTCTCAATTTAAAGATAAACAAAAGTTACTTTCTCCACAATTTAATTGCTAAAAATGGTAAGAAGTGACAATAAAATGAAATCCAGTTACTCCACCACCTTTTACTGTGAAAAACTATAGCAGGTTAGTTAGTGACAGTGAATAGGAGAGGAAAAGCAGTGAAAGTAATTGGAGAATCAGCATTCTTTTTTCTTCCACCAATAAAAAACAGTATGTCAAAAGTATCATGACAACCCATAGTATTAATTACCTAGTCAGCGCTACATTGACTAAGTATCAGGATGTGGGAAGCAGGATGCTACCTGACTCATTAACTGGGAAGTGTAACATGCTGTTAAATTATACACAGACCCTGCCAAAACCAGTTCTCTCAGGCCAAAGAGCTAGTTGTGTTTTTGCTAAATGTAAAAATCTCTATTGGTGTTAATTTCCAAATGAAAGAAGCAGATAACTGGGGTTTTGGGAGGAAAAACATTAAGGAAAACATTTCTGAGTAATATCAGTTTGGCTTAAAAATAATGGAGATGCTGCCACTTTTTCTACCGGAAGAACAGGCACCTGTATCCTATGTGGGGAAGATAATAGTGCCTGTGTGTCAAGTAGCCTTGGTGCCTCAAAAGTCTTGCTAGTCAAATCTTTTTTCCTCATTTCTTGGGTGTTGAGAACAGTTTCTACTTGTCTAATTCTATAATATTTAGGAACTCAAGTAAGACAAAAATGAGAGTTTTATATATAAAGCTTAGGTATAACCCTTAGCTTGAAACCAAATAACTCATTTACTGAAGAAATTTAAATTTCATAGCAGTTGCTTACAAATGATAAAGAAATCTCCATTTTTTTTACCCTTTTGCTAAATGGAATTTCTAAGATGTATTCATTTGTTTTAATCATGACATAATATTTCAGGACAGAATTCGTAAATTACAAAAAGTGAAATAGTTCATTGTCCTGATTAATGTATTTATATCCTGGGCTCTTGCTGCTCAATAAATTAAGTTGGAGAAAGGTGCAAGTATTAGCATGCTTTATTGAAGCAAGAATGAATCAGTTTGATATCTGAGTAGTGCCTCTATGATCCAGTAAGACAGAAATGATAACATGGTGTCAGAACATATGGAACCCAATGCCAATTTTCTTCTATGGATTATTTGATTTCCTAGACTCACATATACTGAACATTTGCAGTTTCCCTGAAAGCACATACATTTTTTATTTCTTGGTGAGGAGCTGATATTAAATTTAAAATTATGTAAAAAGCATTTACTTGAAAATAAGCCAAAGTAAAGTTCCTAAAACCAAATACTGAATGAGAATGTGTGTGAATTTGTTTCAGTGACTGTGCCCAGAGGTACATGTGTATATATGATTCAAGAAAACACAATTCTTAATAGCAATAAAATTTGTGAATATTTCAAAGAATAACTTAAATTTGAGAGTGTATTATTTATTTCTTACTGAGGCATAACTTGAGATATCACTTTAGAAAAAGCGATCATGTCAATGATCCTAGCTATCTACTTAACAAGATTTAATGGAAGATTTTTAAATGAAAAAGCTAAGCTTGTTGTTTACAAAGCAAACTTACAATAATGGAATCATTTTAGACACAAGAGGAGACCACAGCTGGTGAAACAAGACAATATGGATAATTACACCATGGATGAATTACATTGAAACACTGAGAAAATACAAATTTCACCACAGAAAAACTAAAGGCTAGAACGAAAATAAGAATAAAGTGAGGAATACGTGAAGCCACTCAACTTCCTCTTCCTTAGTTAGAATGTTGAGATTCATGAAAAAAAAAAGATGTCAAAAAGAACACAGAAATCTACATATAAAAGATCACTACCTTACAAAGTATAGTAAAGGCAATCATTTTACTATGAGCTCCCCTCCTCCCAAGCACCTACATAGAAATCTGGCCATCAAATTTGGGAAAGCATTATATGTGATTATGAAAAGGTTTTTACTGAAGCAATTAGTAAGTTTAAGAATTATACCTGCCTCTTTCCACACAGGAGAGTAGGGGGGATGGGGATGAGAGGTGGGATGACAGAGGGGAGGGCAGCATGGGGGGGGGAGGGTTGCTGGAAGTACACCCTTCTGTAAAGGGACAGGAACAAGGTAGAGAATAGAACAAGGGGAGGGTGGGATAGGAAGGAGGGATATAAAATCAGTCTCTCACAATATGCCCACTGTGGAGAGGTTCTGTGTAATTACACATGTACAGCCTGTATTTAATTGCTTGTCCTTCCAGTGGGGGTGGGTGACAAGGGAGGAAGGGAAAGAAACTAGAATTTAAAGTTCTATAGTCAAATGTTAAAAATATGTATGTGTGTGTGTGTGTATATATATATATATATATATATATATATATATATATATATATATATATAATTATAATGATAATAGTTATTATTAACTACGTCCAACTGGGAA
>CM053592.1:29070444-29090115 GCA_028646515.1 Pseudochirops corinnae | reverse complement strand
TATATATATATATATATATATATATATATATATATATATATATATATATAATTATAATGATAATAGTTATTATTAACTACGTCCAACTGGGAATTAAGATACACAGGCACTGTGGTAGGGAGATCAATCCTGCCCCACTGGAAAGTCAGAGGGGTGATGGGGGAGGACATAGGAGAAAGCAGATTGGGGGAGGGGTTATACAGTGGGATGGTTGTTTTGAGGTGTTGCATAGGGGAAAGATTGGGAGAAAATTTGTAACTCAAAATCTCGTGGAAATGAATGATGTAAACAAGAAAATAAATAATTTATTTAAAAAAAAGAATTATATCTGCCAAGTTCAAAGTAAGTTTTTGAAGATATCTTATTAGTTTATGTGTTTATATTGTTAAATTCAAAACTTCACACTATAGCTAAAGTAAATATTATTTGAGAGCACAATTCCATAGACAGGGTTCCCTGCTGATTCTACCAAATTTTTTCTCTTTCTTTGGAGGAAGGTTTAAGTTAGAAGGAAAAATGAAACATATACAACTAAAAAGAAAGCAAAAACCGAAACCAAAAATCTTAGTCAAAGCACACATTTCACTATATGTTTACCCATGAATAATTTTTGCCTTAAGATAGCTTTACTGCAAACATTATAGGAATTCAGAATGAATCACTGACAGCTTCAAACTGTCCTGTGTTGCAAATGATAAAGTATTTCCCAGGTAAGATGAGTCCATATTGTATACGTGTTCTGATGATATTTCTACAGATGAAAGAAAAGAATACTGGGTAATACAGATTTGCATATTTATTTCAATGATTAGTTAGCAGATAATTAAGTCTCTACTACACACGAAGCAGTCTTCTAGGTTCTGGCTATAGAATTTTAAAAAAAATGAAAGAGTTGCTACCATTAAGGAACTTGCATTCAGTTGTTTGGATAGAATACCTACAAAGGTAAAAAAATGCAGAATATAACAAAGCAAAGTACAAAGTGAGATAGCAGAAACCCCTGGGAAGTGAAATGCCATGTGTAGAAAGTAGCTTATAAGTTCTACCTTGATGGAAGGAAGCGATTTCACAAAGAAAAGATGAAGAAGGAGGATATTTCAGTTATTTGAGGCAAAGGAGATGAGCATTTCTCACATCTCTGAGTAGAGTGTGGGACTATCTAATAATCAGAATACATGGATAGAAGGCCAGTTTGATGATGATAGAGAGTGAGAAAATGGGAGTCACCTATGTTTCAGGACTATCAGTTTGTCAGCTATGTGCATGAACTGGGTTATTTTTATAATAGGAAACATTAGCTAGGAATGATTTGGTTGCTAAGAGAATCCTTTCCCCTCCCACATTTCTTTGCTAATTTTATCTGTTTTGAAGTATCTTTGGGTTCCCGTAATTTTGAAATTCTTATGCATAATCTTATCCAAATTTTTATCCATAATCTCCACAGTTATATGGGATACCACTTAACCCAAACTTTTTTTTTTAATTTAGCTGATTTATTTGATCACTGGACTTTTATAGGGACTGGAAAGGTAATATAAATCTAGCACAACAGACTGTAATACTATCTATTCTTTTCACTCATGTATGATAGAAAGCTGTGTTCTGCTGCAGAATAACATTGGCAAAAGGCTGGTTCTCATAACTTCATCAAGAATATTCTCAATGTATATGTGGACTTACAAAAAACATAGAGATGGGAAAAGAGCTATATGGGTTTTAGTTATTAATATTACCTCAGATGTGTTTCGGGTGAAGAGGTAATAAGGTCAATTTTTTTTTCTCCTTAAGACTCTGGAATCCTATCTTTCAAATAACTTGAATATTGATCTCTTTATATAACCGTCATCTCTCATGATTCTGTTGCCTCCTACATAGTCCATGTCTAGTCTAGCTGTTCTTAACATCTGTGTTTTGTTTTTTTTTTTAGCACTGTTTCTACTTCCTCATAGAGCAAATCAGGGACTGTGGGATTAGATTCCAAATGTCTTGGCTTCACAATTATTGATGGAGAAATAAATTTGTTATATTAAAAACGTACTAGTTCTTTTGTTTTTCTTTTACTCCTTGTCCTCATTCTAGCTTTATTCTTAAATACTTTAGGGATGACTCTGCTTAGTTGAGTATCTTACAAAGTATCATGTAAACTTTTTTCCCTTTTTCTACCTCCATTGTTTCATGCTCTTTTTGAGGCAATGCTCTTTATAATCTATCACTTTTCTCCTATATGAGATTTTTTTTTTTTTACAAACAAGCTTCTATACCCTCTGCTTGACAAGGAGACCAAATGTGTGCTCACTGAAATAGTTTCTACTTTTTTCCCCCTCACACACAGCTGATTTATATCAGTTAAGCTTTCTTAGGATATGACAACAGTTGATGCATTGAAGCCACTTAGTATTCATTTATATGTTGAATAATTGTGTGTGTATGGGGGGAAAGGGGTGTTTGTCTCAGTAAGTTACTGATATAATTTCTCTACCTCACTCTCTGAAACATAGTTTAGTTCATAAAATGTAATGATTTTCATGGTGGTCTTTTTCAAATCCCATCATGAGCAGTACAATATGAGATGACCAACTCAATGAACTTCTTTATTCGCCTTTTCAAGGAGAAACTGGGATCCATTTTTTTCATTTATTGGTCATTTTTTTTTGTCTTTTTCTTTCACTTATAACAAGAATGCCAAACCTGATATGATTTAGTTACTGTAATCTAATAGGATGTCTACCTGGGATTTATTTGAGAAGCATCTCACATGTAGAGTACCAACAGCTAGGCTTAATGTTTATAGGCAGTTTAAAACTGTAGTTTTTAGTACTTTTTAATCTATTTTTAAATGACTCTGCTATTGTCCCTGAAAAAAGACCCAGGGGAGCCCAGAGGACTGAGGGGCATGTTGTGTTTCCTTTGTTTCATGAGTCACCAGAACCAATAGTTCATTATTTAATGGCCAGCCTGACGTGGATAACCTCTCATCACTTAGCTAGCTTGGTTTTCGGAATGACTCAATGACAGCATGATCAAGCATCTGTTCAGAGAGGTATATAGAGCTAAGTATTAGAAATGCAAATCCAAAAGTAAAACAGTGAGTTGTAGGACTCAAGGAGTTTACATTCTAATGAGGAAGATTCTCTTTGTCTCTCTCATACACAACACACACGTGTGTTCATATGTATGTGTCTACATGTATATGCATATACACATGTGTATGTGTGCATACATATATGTATATATGTATACACATACACATGTATATAATTTGCAAGCAAAGGGAATTTTGTTCTAGAGTATTACAGGGATTGTGGTGCAATTATCACACCCATGCCTACCAAAGTAGCATTAATTTTATTACTGTTTTCATAGATAGCAATAGAAAGTGGAGTGGGAAAATGACAAGATACCCAGGTAAACCTTGATTTCCTGGTGGATGGCTAGATGGGACATTGAACATGGTCTGGGGTCATGGATTTCATAATTTTGCATTCACTTATCAAGACAGCTGTACCCCAGGAACTGGGGAGGATAATTTCTGGAAGTTAGGCTCACCATGGCCGGTGAAGAGAAAGATTCTTAAAAATATCATGTTGAAAAAAGACACTTGAAACCTTTGCAATATGGTAAAACAATCCAGACCTTGTATTCCACTGAAAAGATCTGGGAGAAACCAAGGTGACCTTCATACTCAGAGTAGACACTGAGGTTTAGCCCTGTATGTGTGTTTAGTTCTGCTCTTTAATAGAGAGACAGACAGACAGATGTAGATCTACTAATTACTTTCATAATACTTTAGTCTAGTGATGTCAATTCCATAGGTATCAGTTCATTCTTTTGAAACAATATTAGAAGATGTCTTCAGGAGTAGTTTAGGTAAATTAATTTCATCAAGTAAGCAGGTCAAAGAGATATTCCAGGTTAAAGAAATACCAATAGTTGTTATTGTCTTCAGAAAAGACACTTTTTAAAGCTTGACTCCTTATCCACACTTCAGAGGACACGCCTTTCAATTGCAGTGTCTATAATAGAATAGTGTTGTAATGTACCCTTCACAATTCTTGCTCTCTCTGAGATCTTTGTAATCCTCTGCCTTTAGAGAATAAAGAGAGGAAAGTTATAGACACTAAATGCTTTAAAATATATCTTGTTCTGATTCCCTGACCTTCCCCCACCTTACCTTTTCTGGTTGATTTATTAAGTTTATAAGTAGCCAGGATAAAGTAACAATAACAGGAAGTAATGTTGGAAAGGGAAACCTAGAAGTTACACAGACTATTCCACAGAACAAAGGAGCATTATGGTTGTAAAATGCATCATAACTTAAATGCTAAATGAGGGGATGTCAGCTAGGCCTTACTATAAGAGTCTTATGGTAATGATGGTTCTGCTAACTGCTATGATGTGTAAAAGCCTCAAATGAGTTCCAGACACCTGTAGTAAGACCAACAGAGCACCAAACATTGATGATAAGTTTAATTTTGAAATGATGTGTATATACTAGTGAACTAATCCCAAGGTGGGAAAGAAAAGAATTATTCTGTCCCCCACTGACCTATAAAAATGAGATCCCAAACTGTTGCCCCCAAGCACCTGTCTCTCAAAGGTTGAAACTCAGTTTCGATAGTTTGAACGCCAATAAAGGCCAAATTCTGATCTAATCAACCAGACATGCTTTACTTTGCTCTAAAAATGCCGTTTCCTGTGTCAGCAACTTTAAGACCAGATCAGGCTGATCAAGAGCATTCTTCCTGTTTGTAACTATTAAAGGACAGGTTGCATAGGATCAGACTTTGTCTTGAATAGTGGAACTTCTCTATCTTGGTATCCTATGAACATATGCCAAACAGGGGAAACAGACATATCCTGGGATGGTAATTTCCAACACTTTGTCAATCATCTTATACTTAGCCAACTAAGAAACTTCCTTTCTCATGGTATGGTTAAACTCATCTGGAGCCATAAATCTGAGGAATTGAGATTGTTCTAAAATGTATTTAAGTCTGATCATTCTTTTATCAGTCAGTGAGGGAGAATTTACATTCTGGCTCCAAGTACAAACGTGTTCATTAGCTTTGGCTAGCTTTAAGGAAATAAACAATATGAATTTATATGCTACCTTGCATGTTTGCCTCTTTTAACCAAATTTTCAGGTTGACAAGGTCCATGCCACTCTAGAGTTCCCAACTGTGATCCATAGTTACATAAGTGACTCTTCCCCTCCCCATTCTCTTCCCTATACTGCCTGCCTTCCTCTACCATCCCATGCCAGTCCTCAGTGTCTACCTCTCTAACCCTGCCCCCACATTGTTTGTCACAGTACTTTCTGTCCTTTATGTCCCTGTACCATTCATGCCCTCTTAAAATGTGACTGAACTCTCTACTGTCACTATGGTCTTTCCACAAAGTATCCAGAAAACTGAGTGTGCCTGCCCCAGTATGACTCAGAGGGAATCCCTTGTGGTTCCATTCCCTTATTCAACAATTCACCAATCAAGTGATTTGACAGATGTGTTGGACAAAAAGTAAAGCTACAAGGAAAAGACCATGCGAGGTATGTATTTCATAATGTAATGTGGAAGAAGTGGGTATATGAGGGGAAATTAAATCAACAAGGAAATGAAATGATAAAGGCAAAGCTAACCTACTTCCTTGATTCTTCTCCTCATTCTGATGTTGGGTTCATGTTTTTAGTCAAGTATTTTTACTTATAGGCCTCTATAATCAACAAACCACATTTCTTAAGCTGCTATTAGAGGCAAAATTCTGCATTAGGATATGAGGAAGATAAAGAATAGTTTCTAAAAGTCAAGGAGCTTATAATGTGTTGGGTAGACTAAACCAATTCCCAAACAAACAAAAAAACCCAGTACATAATGATTTACACACATTTTTCTGTGAGAGTTTCAAGGAGGAAGAGATTTCTGCTTACTGATGATCTTAAAGGAAAGTTATCACCTGTTGTACTAAACACTGTACATGACAAGGTGTGTAAATCTAAACCTGGGAGGTCAGGAAGAGAGCAAGGCCCACTCTAAACACAGTTCTTAAAGGAACAAACTGTCTTTTCCTGAAAGTTGACTTGTACAATAAGTTAAAGGAGTCACTAACCTTTCTCCATTCTGGTTCCTTTAGCAGTAACTCTGAAATAATAAAGCCAACCTCACCTGCAGGGTGATTTCTTTTATCATCATTTTAATAACTGACATTTATAAAATTCTCTAAAGTTTGCAGGGTACACACAAGATCATCATTCTGGAGCCTTGGAACATCTGACATAGCATGATAGATAATATTATCTCCATTTTTTGAGTTGAGGAATCTCACGATCTGAGAAAGGAACCATTTAGTTTATCTCTATACATCTAGTGGATGTCAGAGACAGAATGTGAGCCAGGGTCTGTCTGACTCAAAGACCAATGAGCTTTCCACTAAAGCATCTTTTCAAATAAAAATAAGCCATCTCAGTTACTCAGGAATAACTAAGAAAAAGACGCTCTTTGCCACCCATAATCACACAGGATAGAATAGAAACAATGAAACACCTTTTCTTAATTTCTTGGGATTTCAGTTATCTGGTCATTCTATGTGGGAATTTAGATCCTAAACTAGCAAAGACAAGTAAGTGCGGAAAGTTCTTGCTACCCACTTAACTGCAAGGCACTGGCACTAGGGACAAAAATAATAATGTAAAATGCAATTATTAAGTTTTGAGGGAAAATTAATAACTAACAAATTTTAATCAAGTCCCATTAGCTGCTTAGCAGCTGGAGTTTAACCATGTTTAAAACTAATGTGGTACTGACCTCTTCACTTCAGATATATAATTTGACGGGGCTACTTTTTAATAGTTTGAAGGAACATTTGAATTAAAAAAGTGATTCGTAGCATTATTCCCTCTGATTATATTTACTCACCACTAGATGGTCAGTCAGAGGACCTTTATATTGTACATTTAAATAACTCCACAAAATTTCTCAGAACAGCTTATATGGGAAGTAATTCTTTACCCAGAGATAGTGAAATTAGAATAGAGGAGAACATGAAAGGAAAAGTTAATAGCAGTGAAAAGAGATCATAGAATAAAGGTAATTATTTATTTGTATACAATGCTAGGTACTCAATATTGATTGCTACTGGTGGTGTTTTTGTTTTTAACAACTGAGACTATGCATTTTCCAACTTCAAATTGAGAACCAGACTATTGTATTGGTGTGGTATAATGGTTAAATTTATGCATCCCCATTTGAAATAAACACTTACAAAGTGAACCATTGTGGGGGGTAGGGTGGAGAAGAAGGACCAGAGTATATCCCAGAGGGATTTTTGTTTGTTTGTTTTTTTAACAGCTGATTTAAAAACCACCTCATGCACATAATAACTACAAACACCTAAACAGGTATTATTTCTTATCTGGTCAAGGACTGACTTCCAGGTTTCCATGACAACCCAGTTTGTTCTGTGCTCTCCTTAGGCAGCTACTGATTACACTTTGAATTGTATTTGCATTTGTGATTAAGGAAGAATATAAAAGGACTGAGCTAAAGAATTTTAAAAGGCAATAAGACGATGAAAGGCCTTTCAATCAATGTTTCTCAGCAGCTTTAATTAAAGAAAATAATGAAAGGAGAGATGCTAGAATTTCAGAAACTTTTATTTAATGGCTGACTGACTTAAAACAATATTAAATACAGGTACTAGCAATAGCCTGAACCTCCAAAAAATTGTAGGGCTATTAATATTAGTTATTGGGAGCAGTTAGATTTTTTTTAAAAATTTTCTAGCAATGGTCTATGTAGTTCCATTGGGAAAAAATGTTCATAATACCAAATTAAAATGAAGAAACTTTAAAAATGTTTAGGATAGCATAGTTGCTGCAAATTGCTTGATGCACATTTAGATGCAGCTATGGGATCTTGGAAGTTATCCAATTTCATTCTTCCTTTTTATAGATCAGGAAGGTTATGCAATTTACTTTTGGTCATATAGATAGAAAAAAAAAAAGTAGCAGAGGAAAGATTTAGATCCATATCCTCTGAATCCAAGGCCAGCTCTCTTTTCATTGTATTACCCATATTCCAACAACTCCCAAGAACAAGGTTTATATTTGTCCACTGCAAACTTAGAGGAAAAGAAAACTAAGATATTTGTAGTTTGAAATGACATTTTTTTTTCCTCTTTTAAGTTTGATGCAGATAATTTTGAAATACTACTGGTGACTTGTTCTGGATATGATTACTAGCTTAAAATTTGGAAAATGGATAACAATCTTTAGACGATGGATAATATTTTATTACAACCTACAGAGGTTATATAATTTTTTTGAAAATTAAAAGGATTTTATTGACTTTATATGCTTTTGCAGAAAAGACTTGATATTTACAAGTTAGACATCAGGGAAGAAGTTTGTATACACTGTATTTCACAGAGTAATTTTTAAACTTTGGGCCAGACAAAATGTTTATTTTAATAGGACTTCCACATTATTACATACATGAACAAAGTTGGTACGTTATATTCAAAAATGAAATCAGAACTTGGCAGAGTACTCAGCTGCATGCCAACCTTAACATCTCAACATGCACTACATTCACATGGTCTCAGAAATATCTTCTATGTGTTTATTAAAATATTGACTCAAAAAATATCTGAGGTCACAAGGAATTGTTTATAAAATAAAACCTCTTTTCATAGTGCTATATGTTTCATTAGAGAAAAAATATCCCCCCATCACCCCCAAAATAGAGCTTTACAAGGTGTTTATTTCAAAGCTAGAGACCATGAAGTCCAAAGCACAGGTTCAATGAAGTGATTTTTTTTTTTATTTAGACATCACTGTAATGCTTTATCAAAACTGGATTCTAGCTCAGGTGTACATGTTAGCCACTACCAGACTGGCAGCGCCACAGTCTCCTAGGATTCACAACTGATTACAGAGGAGAATAGATTAGAACATCTTCAATCACTGGGTACACATATCCATGGTTTATTCCTAGTACTATAGTCAGACAAACTGCTGGAATAACCATGCTAGAATTAGGAGTGAACATCTAGGTCCAGAATTCTTCCTGAAATAGGAAGTAAATTAATCTTAACCCTGTAACTCTTCAGTAGATTTGCTTATCACAAATAAACATCAATAAAATGGGTTTCATGATTGAGTTCCTATTAGGAGATGATTCAAAATAAGGTCTGCTTCCTCTTTTCCCCACTGCGATTGGGCAAGATACGTCAGATCAAAACACTGATATTTCACAAAAGACCACTAAGTATTGCTAGAATGAGCTAATTTTCTTTTGTAATTAATTTTTATATGAACATTTAGAGTCTAAAGAATAGACATCTCTCCAATAAGCTACATCCAGCAGTTTTATATTCCAATGTTTCTTACCATGCTATACAATATCATATATATCATATAATACACACAAACACACACACACACACACACACACACACCATAATAACATAAATACCACAAAATTATTTCTTATCACTTAAATCTATGTAGGCACATGACAATTACTTCCAAATTTAATTGAGGGGTAAAATCTTCAAGGGTATCATGATTCTTGACTCCATTTCCTGAATTAGGGGCACTGCATAATATACCAATTCTTTCCAGCTGTGTTTATGTAGGCTGTATTCCAAATGTCTTCCCTAGACTGCAGATCTTTCTAAGTCCAAAGATGATGTATCATATATAACTGCCCAATCTGAGAGAAAAACCTTCTAACTGCTTCCTCATTGTCCTGCCTACATTGAATTGTATGAGGCCAATAGCTGCCACATTCAATCATTGTTTCTGGTCTAAGTTGGTAAGACCTGAGTTCATATTAGGCTCTGGTCTGGCAACAGGTTCATTCCAGAAACTGAACTCCAATAGCCGCTGGTTCTTTGTTTTTTTTGTTTTTTTTGTTTTTTTTGGGTTTTTTTTTTGGAGGGGGTAAGACTAGGCAATTGGGGTTAAGTGACTTGACCAAAGTCATATAGCTTGTGTCAAGTGAGGCTGGACTTGAACTCAGGACCTCCTGTCTCCATGGCCAGTGCTCAATTCACTGTGCTACCTAGCTGCCCCCAGCTGGTTCATTTGCAAAAGCAGCATGTTGCCTCTTTCCTTATGGAAGGCCACAAATTTCCTATTTTCTCTGAGCTTATTCATAATAACCTCATTGACGGCTGGGTTGCCTCCCTCATACCTCTAGAGGTAGACAGCCTGATCTTGCTCCCCATATCATGTATTCCAAACTCCTACCAACATACAAGGGTAATGTTTTTCTCCATGAATCTATGGCATCACCACTTCACAAATTTGGTTGTATGCTTGCAGTCATTCCCACTTGACATTGTAAAATTGCATTTCATATTGACTGTTTCTTTTTTGATTAGGAGATTAGGATGAGTATCTTTTATTGGGTCAACTTTGCAGACAAATAAAGATTTTAACCAACTATCTTCAAGAAGTCTGTTGGTATAAGTTGTCAGGTTACTGAGGTTGGGCTGCAGGTGGGGGGATGAAGGTGATGATCCTTCCTCCTTCCAGAGGTTATATTTTGAATTTTAATGAATCAGAGTTGGGTAAGAAGTTATATCTCATGCAATGCCTGGTATAAAATTGGTACAAGACAAATATGGTTGGTTGTACTCATTCTTGAAGAGGACCAAAATGACATCACTATGCTAGAGTCAAGTTACAGTGTGTTAGACTATGACTAAGCAAACCAATATGAGCTTGGAATATTCTACCACAGGTTGAGCACGAATAGTCCATGTGAACATTGGGGGTGAATTCTCTAAAACCGAACATCTCATGATCCTTTTGAGCTACTTCAATTCTGCTTTGCTGATTGAGCAAAGCGTCTTCTCTGATGTGGGCATGCCATGCTGAGTGGTCCTGCATCAGTGTCTCCCATGTCACAAATCAATTCCAAACTTCTTAAGAGAGACCTTGAGAGTGTCCTTGTATTGTTCTGACCATCAAGTGAATGTATGTGTGAGTTTTCCATAAAATAGTCTTTTTGGCAAGCGTAACTTTTGCATTTGAACATCATAGCCAGCCCATCAGAGTTGCACCCTCTGAAGTAGAGTTTGAGAAATAAAGGGGACAAGTTTATAATTCTGGGTGACTTTAATGCTAGAGTAGGCTTAGCCTATCAGACTTGGCAGGGAGTCCTAAGGAGGAAGGGAGCTGGAAACAGAAACAGCAATGGTCACTTACTGCTGAAAATTTGTGCATCTTATGACCTTCTCATCACCAACACTGTCTTCCATTTAACTAAATGCAATAAAATTTCATGGATGTACCCCCACAACAAACATTCACATTTAATAGACTACGTAATTGTAAGGAGAAGGGACAAACAGAGTGTGAAAGTGATGATGGCAATTTGTGATTCATACTGGTGGACTAATCAAAGACTTATTATCCTCTTGAAGCTAAATATTCACATTCAATAAATACTCCATCCCCAAGGCAAAAATGACTACCAGAAGAATTAATGTTCACAGATTAGAGCTCTTCTCTGAGAGAGAACAGTTTGTTGTTAAATTGGAGGGAAATTTGAGTCAATACACAGTTGGGAAGAGTGGAGCATAAAAGGAATGGGGAGTTTTCAGAGATTTGCTCTATAGCAGTGCATTTGATCATCTGGGCCAGAACACTCACAAGATAAATATATGCTGAAGTCAAATACAGTTGAATTGAACTAGATGGTCCTGCTATTTTGTCCCTCTGACCCATAACTTTAAGCTGTAGGAACAAATTTCCCCCCAAAGTTTGACAGCTAACTCTAGGAATCCACACTGCCATTTGAGATGACCACAGCAGAGTTGGTAGGGCCCTCAGAAGCCACACATGTCTAATTCATCCCTAAAGAAGAATCCCTTCTACAACATTTCCAACTTATGTCAAGTAGTCATCTGTACTTTGAACACTTCCCTTGTAAGGTAGAGCCATAACATAGGCAGAACCTCACTTCTCACCTCAAACATGGCTTTTGGGAATTCTTCCTCTTCATGAAAACAACATTCTTATGGACTGAGGCTTCTTGTCAGTAGAGGCACCAGCAGGTAAGAGAATGATGATAGGAAGGATTAGGGCTGCCACCACCACAGGTTCCTATTTCCATGGTGCTCCTATCATCACTACTGCTGTGTGGCAAAACTACCACTGGTGCAGACTAGCCATATGCAGACCAGACAGGCATATAAGCCACAGATTATGGTGATCAATGGTGATGAAGGAAAGGAACATCCACTAGTCTTAGGGAAGGAGGCTATCTGTCTATTCCCACCCCCAAATATGGAATTCCCAAGTACATTTCTAGTGAAGGAGATCCCATTACCTCCAGAAACAATCAATTTCATTTCAAAGTGTTCTAATTATTAGGAATTTTTCTGTATATCAAGTCTCTATTTTATATTTTTAAATTTCCAGTCAAGGTATTTAGTTGTTTTTTGGAGGGGTCAAATCAAGAAGTTTAATTTCTCTTCTGTGTGCTAGCCCTTTAAAAACTTAACTATTAATATTATATTCTGACAGATGCTTCTCTTTTCCAGGTTAAACATCACCTTTCTGTCCTATGATTTTCATATGGCTTGAACTAAATTCCTTTCATCATCTTGGTCACTCTCTGGAAATTTTCCAACTCATCATTGTCTACCTTAAAATGTATTGTTTAGAACTTAACATAATAATCCAGGTCTGATCACATTCAAAAAATTCTTAGCTTTATGGAACAACTTCCTTATTAGCTGGTAAAAACCAAAAAATCAGCTGTATCATACTTTCCTAAACAACCAAGAAGCACTACACTCTTAGAAAAATATAGATGGTTTTAAAAATAAAAAATGAATATTAATCAAACGATTATGTATTATATAGTTATTGACAGCTATTAGCAGCTGAATGACACAGCAGATAGAATTTCAGACCTAAAACCCAGAAGATCTGAGTTGAAATCTAGTCCTAAATACTTACTAGCTATGTGACTCTTGGAAAGTAATTTAACCCTTGTCTACCTCAGTTTCCTTATCTGTAAACTGGTGCTAGTAATAGCATCTACCTAAAAGGCTAAAATGAGATTTGTGCTACACAAATCGTAGCTATTATTATTACTATTAATGGTGGTAGTAAGCATAAATAAGATAAAATAATTATTAAGAAAAATGAGCTTCCCAGGTACCATAAAACATTCCTGCTGATTTCCTATCTTTTGACTTTAAATCAGTTGCTATTCAATGGTTTCTAACTTGTGCTTGCCTTTTCCTTTATATTACAAAGCTTCCAGAAAATATTTATACTTCTGCAGTAAATTCATTACAAGTTTCAAGGTGCAGTGGAATAATTCTTCTCAATTTTTGTGAGAGAGAGGGAGAATATATGTTTTTAATAAATAGTAATAACTTGCAATTGAGACGATGTGATGCAAGGAATTGCCAGATGGTTCAAAACAGAAAGACCTGGGTTCAAGTCCCATTTCAGACACACACACACACAGACACACACACACACACAGACACACACAGACACACACACACAGACAGACACACACACAGACACACACACACACACTGACTGTATGATATTACAATCTCTCAGGGCTTAGGAAAATGTCTTAAGACTTAAGAATTGTCAAACATGTTAGGATATGCATTGGTAAATAGGGTTTTTTCACCAGGAGTTCTGCATTCCAGTGAAAATGCTGATCTCATCCCAAAACAGTAACCCATAATGTAAAAACCACCAACCCTAAAAGTAATACAAGTATTACCATCCCATTTTACAGAAGAATACAGCTGAAGTCAGAAGGACAAAATAGTTTGCATGCCCATTGTCAGAATGAGTAAGCAATAGAGTTAATATTCAAATTCACACCTAAGCATTAATTACATACAAAAGAAAGAGAGCCTCCGAGTCTAGGGTGGGTTCAGGATCCATCTCTTACACATACATAACAATAGCTAAGCACTTTTCAGTGCTGTAGATAACTCTCAGAAACTTAAAGTTGCAGGGTAGGTGACAACCTGCAATACATGAGGGAATTCACTGAGATGGAACTTTCTTTTATCAATCACAATTCAGTCTCCATGCCCTATCCCTACAAATAAAAATGTGGGAGACATAAAAACAATCTCAGAATACCTTTACTATCCCCCTCACCCCCTTTCTTTAATAAAACGAGGTTCTTTGAGGACAGGTGGAATTTGATATGAAACTGCCTGTCATTAGGCATCACTCAATGCCTTTTATATGGCTGACCTGCTAGCTTAGAACTCCCATTCAGGGTGGTCGTTTTATTAGGAAAGGTCCTGACTGAGCTAGAATTTTGAAGGACTTTTCTTTCTGTATTTGTTCACTGCTCTATACATGATTTCAAGTTTCATTACACTCATAGACAAGAATATGTCCCCATTTCACCCTTACAGTTAACCATGAATGTCTCTTTCCCCTAATTAGAAGAGACATGACATGTGTCTATTGAGTAAAGAATGTGTGAAAAATCCTCCCTTCCGATTTCTTAATCTTATCTCTAGAACTTTCCTTTGCTCATTTAAAGGGTGATAATTTGCATTTTAGAAGAGTGGACCAGAAAAAAAACAAATCAGAACTGAGTAAAAAGAGTAGGAAGGCACTTCTAAACCTATTTGACCAACTTTTACTTGACCAAGAATACCCTATGCATCACCAGCAGCAAACTGGCATCCAGCCTTTGCTTAAAGACTTCCAACGAGGGGAACACCCTACCTCTACCCCATCTGCAACTGTGGAAAATGTATCACACGCTTCTCTGTGACTATTATGTTCTGTTCCAAGTTCTGCCCACTGGGGCAAAGCAGGACTTGAAGACAGCAATCATACTGTTTAATATGTCTTCCCTCCTTTAGGAGTTTATTCAAACAGTCATCATATGCCATGATCACATGACTCCTCAACATATCGGTCACTTTCTTCTGAAATCTTTCCTGCTTTCTAATGTTCTTTCTATAATGTTGATGGAACCATAATAAAGGTACCTCCAGCCTCAATATTCTAACTTCATTATATGTCTGGCCCCACTGAATAGCAGGCCCCACTGTACCTAATCCCCCGCCAATGTCCTAACTTCTTCATATATCCCTCACTGCTTACTGGAACAACAGGTGTGTCCCTGAACTCTTAGTTCCCACAGGCCATGTGATGGGAACCTAGCTACAGCCCTTACCTGGTCACTGCCCCCACATTCATCCCCAGTGAAACAGGTATATTTTTGTATTCAATCACAATCACATCATCCATCTAGCCCAAGACAGGACCACAATACCTAATTATCTGAATTAATCAGACAGGACCATAATAGCTAGCCAGTTGGAGGACAGCATGACCAGAATGTTTAACCACAAAACCATAGATGAGACCCTTCCTCCTTTACCTAATCCTTTAACAAACTCCTCCTGCCTTTTTAATATTAATGATATTCCTCTATTCTATGTAAATTTCTGTTATGCAATTTCATCTTTACCTTATAAAAACAATCTTGCCTTCTCTAAAGTTGCTGGTTCCTCTTGGAACTTAGCCCACTACATGAGAGATGTCAATCTCAATAAATGCCTATACTTGGATTAGAAGTGGTCTGACTCTAAATTCTTTGAGATGGTTCCACCACAACACACCATGAAGCCCCAACAATTTTTGGGTGGGCAGAGCCCCCATCTCAACAGTTTTTGCCATCCCTTGGTTTAAACTGCAAGAGTGTGGCATCCAGAACACATTATAACCTTACAGATGTGATTTGACTAAATCAGAATATGTCCCTTTTTCTTTGTGACATCATGCCTCTCTTAATTTAGTCTGGTTTTCTGACTGTAAGGAAGAGGATGATAACTTGAGGAAGAAGAGAGGAGTAGGATGAGAAGGGGAAAAAATGACTATGACAAGTTTGCCAGACAAAGTAACACATTAGTAAAACCAGGCTTTGAAAATTAGGTGATCTTAAGGTGCTAATGAGAACACAAAAGACTTAAGAAGTCAGGAGAATAGTATTACAGGAGTCCTACACTACTCAAGCCATTTGTGCCTCCCTCAACACACAGACCAAACAGTCAGAGATTTTTAACTATACCAATAGAGTCAGATTGTCCAAAACCAGGAAAGTGAGAGTCCCACTCTACTCTGGTTGGAGAATAACTGGACTGTCTAAGTGGCATTAGGTTCAAGGCATCACAATATAGGAAAGATATTGATAATCTGAAAAGTGTCCAGGGAAGAAAATGGGTATCACCAGAGTATCAAAAAGAGTCAAGCTAGAAATTTTCACCTGAGTAAGATATTGTTGGGAAATTTGCCAAAGGCAAATTTAAAGGGGTGCTGATATTTTATTGTATTCCTTTAAAGAAAAAAGAAGAAAAAAGTGGGCACATCTAGGTGTCAGATGAATAAAGTGCTGGGCTTGGAGTAAGGAAGACCCAACCTCATAAGTTCAATCTATTCTCAGAAAATTACTGGCTGTGTGGCCATAAACAAGTCACTTAAACCTGCCTACCTCAGTTTCCCCTCCTGCAAAATAAGCTGGAGAAGGAAATGGTAAACAACTTCTATATCTTTGCCAAGAAAACTCTTAATGCAGTCACAAAAAGTCAGAAAAAGGTGAAAAAATGACTGAATAACAACAAGGAAAAAATGAAGTAATAGAGGAATATAGCCGAGGGCAGACAAAATAAGTGATAGAATTATGAGAATGGATCATGAGACCACTTGGAGAGTGCCTTTATTTCCTCACATCATTCCACAGGTAAAGACCTCCCCTAGGAAAGGTCTCATCAAGCAAAGTCTAAAGCTAGAAGATCTCAGCTTTGGTCCAGTCAGGGGAAGAGGAAGATAAAGTGCTGATTCAGTGATACAGTGGTAGCCAATCAATCAATACACATTTATTAAGCACCCACCACATGCTGGGTGCTGTGCTAAGTGTCAGCAGGTACAAAAAGAGGCAAAAAGACAATTCCTACCCTGAAGGAGCTCACACTCTAATAAAGGAGACAATGATGAGGTTTGGGGGTGCTCAGGACCCCAAATAGCAACATATTGGGTCCTGCCCAAGTGAATTTCACCAAGCCTTCTTTCAGGCAAAGTAAAACAAAGTTTATTAAAGATCTGCCATATTGGGTAGATTCTTGAGGAATCTGAGCATTTGTGATGCTTGTATTGACAAATAGGTCAGATAGAATCTGAGCTAGATTGAATCTGAGCACTTTCATGGAAACAAGATGGATCTTATATACAGAAAGACAGAAGAATGCAATTAAGGCCAAGTAGTCTGGAGGTCCCAGTGATGGTCTGAAGGGAGTGATCAGTGGTCTGGGGAGCCTAGAGGTCAAATCTTGGGAAGATCTTGATGGGAATGACCAGTATCCTGGGGTGACTAGATATCAAACCTAGGAAGAATCTTGATGGGAGTGGCCAGTAGCTCAAAGAATGGGGTGTTGATAGAATCAAGGGTGGGAAGTAGCTCATGTAACCAAGATTTGGGCATAGTGATAATGAAAAGCCAGATCAAGTGGGGACATGCAACAAGATTTCAAGGTGGGGTTTTCCAGAATCCTTTAGACAAATGTGACCAAAGCTTTTTTGGGGCAAGGAACAAATGTCTCATCTTGGGCCTGTACTCCATCAATGCCAAGTATGTATGAAATACATATGAACAAGCTATAGCAATCCAGGCATGGGGATAATCAGAGAAAATGCCTGGAGTGAAGCAATGGACTGTCTTGTTCAAGAAAAAAACAAGTTACCAGTGTCACTGAATAGTAGAGTATGGGGCAGGGAGTAAGATGCAAGAAGTCTTGAAAAATATAAAGGTCCTTTGAATGCCAAGCAGATGATCTTGTATTTGATCCTGGAGGCAATAGTTAACAGGAGTTTATTGAGTAAGGAGGAGTAGTAACATGGTCACACCTTCATTTTTGGAAAATCACTTTGGTGACAGAATGGAGGACAGATTAGAATGAAAAGACATTTGAGGTGAGTGTACCCAGCAACAGTCTATGGCAACATTTTAGGTATGAGGTGATGAAGGCCTTACTGGAGATGTAGCAGTGGCAGAGGAAAGGAGATGAATTCAAGATATGTAGCAAAATATATGTAGCAAAGATATGTAGCAAAAGATATGTAGCAAAATGTTTAGGCATTAGAGTTGATATGGGAGTGGAATGAGACAGTGAAGAGTTGATGATAACTAACTCTTAGTATGTGAACCTGAGAGACCAGAAGGATGATGATGAAATAGGGAAGGCTGAAGAGTAAAGGGGTCAAGTGGAAAGACAAAGAGTTCTGTTTGGGATATACTGAGTTTAAGATGTCTACTGAACCTTCAGTTTGAAAGGTCTGAAAGGAAGTTGGAGATGAAGGTTAGTAGGTAGTTTAGGGCAGGAAAGGTAGATTTGATAATCCTCAGCAAAGAGATTGCATAGTGCCTGATAAGATCACCAGGTGAAGGGGGGCAGAGCCAAGATGGCGGCATAGGAGCGGCAACATATCGCAGCTCTCACATAGCCACCCCAAAATACCCATAAAATATGACTCTAAACAAATTCTAGAACTCCAAAACGTACACAAATATACTTTCCACTAAAGTCAGCTCGGCTACGAGGAACCATCTCAGTCCTGCCAGCTGAAACCAGCCTAGCCTGAAACTGCGCCTCTACCCCAGAGGCGGCTGGATGAGAGGAGTCGAACCCTGACTGAAGCTTCGGGAGAGTGGATCTGCGGTAGCTGTGGCAGTATCCAGAATTAGGTTAGTGGAGCTCAGCAAAATTGGGGGAGAAAAGCGGTCTGGCCCAAGGGCCTCCAGGGCAACATGGACACAGAAGTGGAGGTTTTGCACCCACCTTCACACTGCCGCTTCAGAACTCTCGGCCTGTAGATCCTTCAGAGGCCAAGTGCTCTCGCATTGAGCGGTCAGGATCTGGATCGCGGTCTTGAGCATTGGTCATGTTTTTTTTTTTTTTCAGTGAGCTGGAGTTGGGGAGGCACCCAGCAGTTTCCTAAAGGCTCCGGTAGCTGGGAAAACCCCAGCGATTTGGGACAGAGCTTTCCTCTCTGGAAGCAGAGTTCCACAGAGATAAAAAAAAAAAAAATCATGGATTGACCAACCATGAATAAGAAAATAAGAATAAGCTTAAGAAGCAAAGTAAGAACAGCAACCAAACCCTAGATTGCTTCTTTGGGGAAAAGAAGGATCATGGCAGGGAGGAGGAGGAGGACAGCACAGTCGGAGCTCTCCCACCAAAAGCTTCCAAGAAACATGAAGATTGCCTTAAAGCTAGAGATCAGCTGAAGAAGGATTTTGAAAACCAAATGACAGAAGTGGAATAAAAATTGGGAAGAGAAATAAGAATGTTGCAAGAAAATCGTGAAAAGAGACTCAGCAACCTGACTGAAGAAATTAACACCTTAAAAAATAGATTAACACAAATGACAAAAGAGGCCCAAAAAGCCAATGAGGAGAAGAATGCCTTAAAAAGGTAACTTTGCCAGATGGAAAAAGAATCTCAAAAGCATTCTGAAGAGAATAATTTCTTCAAAATTAGAATGGAGCAAATGGAAGCAAATGACTTTATGAGAAATCAAGATACTATTAAACAGATCCAAACAAATGAAAAAATAGAGGGCAATGTGAAATATCTCCTTGAAAAAACGACTGACCT
>CM053592.1:29042611-29069944 GCA_028646515.1 Pseudochirops corinnae | reverse complement strand
GGCATTCTTGTCCTCATTGACTTTTTGTTCTTCTTTTGCCAATTTAGTTAATCTATTTTTCAACGTGTTAATTTCTTCAGTCATGTTGTTGACTCTCTTTTCATGATTTTCTTTCATCATTCTCATTTCTCTTCCCAATTTTTCCTCCACTTCTCTTATTAGGTTTTCAAAATCCTTCTTAAGGAGGTCTATAGCTTTTAGGAAGTCTTCATGTTTCTTGGAAGCTTTTGGTGTGGGAGTTCTGACTGTGTTGTCTTCTTCCCGTTCCATGCTTTGATCCTTCTTGCCCCCAGTGAAGGAATCTAAAGTTCGGTTGCTCTTTTTGCTTTGCTTCCTTTGCCTGCTCATGTGGCCAGTCAGTTACTTGATTTTTTAGCTCTGTGGAACTCTGCTTCCTAAGGGGAAAGCTCTGTCCCAAATTGCTGGGATTTTCACAGCTGCTGGAGGTATTGGGAGGCTGCCATATTTGCAGCCCCCACCAGCTTTGGCCCGCTGAAAACACACCCAAGATCACCACCCAAGGCCACAATCCAGATCCAGGCCACTCAATGCAAGAGTACTTAGCCTCTGAACAATCACTTGCCCCCCTGCAGTCTACAGGACAAGAGCTCTGAAGCAGCCACATGCAGGTGGCTGCAGGGCCACTGCTTCTGCTGCTTCCTTGCACTGGAGGCAGTTTAGCTGTACCACTTTTCTCCCCCAAATTTAGCTGAGTTCCACTGACCTTTCTCTTTGTCCTTGTTTCTTATGGCTTCATAAGTCTGGAAACTGCTGCAGCTGCAGCTGATCCACTCTCCTGAAGGCTCTAGTTGTGGCTCGTCCTGGTTGCCCCGGGGCCAACCTGTGGTTTCAGCCTGGGCTGATTTCGGCTCTCAGCATGTTGAGATGAGCCCTTCCTCCCGAGCTGCCTTCAGCGTGAGGTGTATTTTTCAGTATTTTTGTGATTTTTGGAACCCTAAAATTTTTTTAGAGTCATATTTTATGGGTATGTGAGGTGCCTATGTGGGAGCTGTGGAACCTTGTTGCTTCTGTGCCACCATCTTGGCTCCACTCCCAATACTTTTAATTCTTAAGAAATTTATCATTATTAAGGAAATTAGGAGTATACATAGATAAAGTCATAGGTGTGAGTTGATTATGACAGAATGATATTTTTAAAAAAAACACAAAATTAAGAAGTAAGAATCAGGACTGCACTGGGAGAAGAAGGAAGAGACATAAAATGGGGTAAATTTTCTCACATGAAAGAAGTACAAAAGAGCTATTACAGTGGAGGGGAATAAAAAAGTGAGTGGTAGGCAATGCTATAATATTACTCATCAGAATTGTTTCAAAGATGGAATGACATGCACACTCAGTTGAGTATAGAAATCTATTTTACCTATAGAGAAGTAAGAAGAAATGGGGATAGAAGGGTGTGACTAGTAGAAAGGTGTACAAATTGAAGGAGCTGGTAATCGAAAGTAACACACTTTTGAGGAGTGACATGGTGAAAACTGAAATTGAAAAAAGGATAAATGTGGGATGGAAGTATAAATAGGAGGAAGGGAAATACATAATTATCATAACTGTAAATGTGTGAGTTGGGCTATTTTCCTTTGAAATCAGGAATTCTAAGCCTAGAAGTCCATGGAGAGATAACAGGGGTATGTGATATTAAATGGAGGAAAAAAAAATGTTTTCACTAATCTCTACTTCAGGGGTTCTTGCTTAATTTGAGTTCTGTAATGTTGCTATTTTTTTTTCATGTTTTGATCACTGTAGTTCTGTATGTACTATATTCCATATGTTGTTTCCTTTGTTATCCTGTGCATTTTGTTTTATTCATTTAAAAATCTTCTGAATAGAGGATCACAAAAAATGTTAAGAATCTTTATTATTATAGGGCCCTGGAGACTGTCCTCAGGAGTTGGTTGGCCCAGGGGACTAAGACTGGAATTATTGTTTTGTTTTGTTTTTTCCTTGACTACCAATGCATAAAAGGATCATCCTTTGAGGCATTGCCTCTCTGGCAGTTTTAGAGAAACTCTTGCAGCTGTTTGAGCCATCCTTTTTTGATCTTGTCATGCAGATTTCTATGGTATATTTGAATTAGTATTCCTTTTAACCTTGGGAATTGTATCTTTTTATCCTTTGTTATTAATAAAGTCATTTTTGTTGCATTTATGATCCATAAGTATTTCATAGCAGTTTGTCCTTGAGCTTGAATCATTGACTGAATATGCATGCAAAATAATCAAAACAAAAAGAAGTAATGAAAAGTGACTCAATGCTTTTCTTGAATCTTTCAACGATAATGCAGCATGCAACAGATACACAATCCTAGCAACAAAAACAGCCTAGATTTTGGCAGTGTCATGGTCTCTGAAATTCCCAAATACTGAATTGCTGAACAAAATCGAGATGCATGCAATGCAGAGATTTGAGATGAACAAAAAAATGGGAGAACAGCAAACATCCAATTGTTTAAATCCCATTTTTTTTTGTTCTGCTTCCTGAATTCTGAATCTATCATTTTCCTTTTCCCTTTTTTTTTGTTAAGTCACTTAGCAGAGAATTTAGAGTGGTTAATGAGTAGTTATATGGTTAGAGGAGATTGAAGGGAATCATTTTGTTCCTGTGATTTTCCCCTACATCTAAAATAAGACAAGCACATATTTTTAAAGTGCTGTACACTTTATCAATGTAGAGTCAATTTTTGATTATCCATAGGATTATGCACTGATGTGGGTAATTGAAAAGCATGCCTAATTCTCGCAACTGGATTAGATTCATTCAGTTACTCCCTCCAACCCAGATGCCCCAATCCAGCTCAGCAGGAGGCTTACCTCCATGATCAACTCAGTCATTTGGATTTGGACAAACAGTGCAGCAGCTGGACTGAACCAACTCTCCTCATTTTGTCCCTGTGAGAGGGATTGGTTCTCAGCTTGCCATGTTGTGAATCATAGCATGCATTATCAGTTTAAAAATAAGTGTGAACTGACTATAACATTGTTTCAGCATAGGCTCTAAGTAAATTAGAAACTAAATTAAGACTGGTAGAAATAGTTTTTCTGAAATGGTACATGACGAAAAACGTTCTTCTGTGTTTTTGAAGTATATTCTCAAAGATTTTTGCTGTCCCCTATGCAAAGTTAAGGGCACAAAAGAAAGAAGTATAGGTCATTGGTTGAAAAATTATCTTCAGATGTATATATATTTCACTCAATTACTCCAAAATTTTTATAATATTGGATGCAAAAACATAAAAATGACTCATATGCCAGACAGTATATATCAGGTGCTCATCAGTCATCACTAAAATCAGTCCAAATAGGAGGGTCCCAGGATTAAAAGAGAGCCATAAGCAACAGTCTTGTATGCTTTTTCTGGATTGTATTACCCGAATATTTGCTTGCTGGGAGGTACTGTTGGGAGAATTTCTATCTCTGGAAAGATTCATTTATGCACTACTTGCAGCTTCTTGATGGGAAATTTCAAGTTATATTATGAACTGGTAATAACTGTAGTCATTTGCTTTTAACCCTGATTTTTAAGGATCTATCCTAATTTATGAGGGGAAAAAAAACCCAGAAGATATTCAGGCTGCCCTGGGAACAGGTGGGGATTATCAGGGGAATTTGATTACCTCCTTTGCTCAGCTGTTGTTTATTGTGGTAGAAAGAATTTTACCTCTATTCACTTTGTAACTTTGTCATTGTGACCATATGCTAATATTGCATCAACAACGTATGTTCAGATTTATTCTCCCTTATCATTGGTAACTGCAGGGAAGCTAAGAGAATCATTTCCAAGCTCAATGCCCACCCATATGGTGTTGTGTTTCATACCATAAGCAAAAGTATTTGGGAATATAAGAGGTTTGAGGGTGTACATGATTGGCAAGATGGTGGAATAGTTGTTTTCTCCAAGCCTCTTTAACCTAAAAAATTAAAAACAAATGCATTAGTAAGTAAAAGTCTAAATTTCAATCTCTAAATTGAGAAGAAACACTCCATATAAGTCAAATGGTTATAAAATGACACCAGAGGATTAAAATATTTCAAAGAAGTTAATTTTTCTAGTAACACTAAGAAACAAGAAAGCAGCTAGATGAGTGAGGAGTGAGAGAGGAGCCAAGTGTAGAACAAGTCAGAGGGGAAAAAGAACTTCTGACCCAAGGAAAAGGAGGCTAGAGACCAGCTAGGATCAATCCTCTCCCTCATTAGAGTTTATTCTTGGCAGAGATTCAGCTGGGGCCTTTAAAATCTAATCATTAGTAAGCTGGGGACAATTGGTTGATTAAAAGGGATGCACCAAAGAGTAAGCCAGAGAACCAGAGATAAACTTTCCTCACAGTCCTCAGGTAATTTGAATTCTTGTTATTCTGACTCTATTCTTTTTTCTTTTTTAATTTTATTTTAGTTTGCATCATTCATTTCCACAAGATTTTCAGTTACATATTTTCTCCCCCTCTTTCCCCCACCCACCACCCCAACTGACTCTATTCTTAATGAAATGTGTTTATGATTTACTATTCATAGCCAACATTTTCATAGCACTTTACAATTTGTAAAACACTTTTTCTGTATTATTTCTTTGAACCAGCTCTTGATATCATTTTTCATGTAGTTTCTGACCTGAAACGTTGCAATGGAAATTGGAGACTCAAGCAGACAATATGTCAGAATTCTCCAGTTTGGTAATATCTTTTTGAACTTGACTTTGCAGGCTTTTAGAAAGAGGCAGCTGGAAGAGACAACAATATTATCCATCTTGAGCCATATGGGAGAACGTATTACTGGTATAGGATTAAGCCAAGTTTGATTTCTATTGGTAACAAAGTCAGAGATACTGCTAATACTACTGTGCCTGTATTCACCATTGAATAAAGTATAAATTTCAGCAAGGGATTAGTGGAAATAAGAGATATTTTTTATTCTGATTCATGGAATTCTTTATATTTATCTATAAACTCATGAACCCCAGGTTAAAGACCCTTTCTTTAGAAAGATGGAAGATAAACACCTACATTAGACATGTCATACAGGATAAAACAGTTTGCCCTGGTCTATGATTTTTTCATATTAATTTCTTGGTGACTTACATGATTTTTTTAGATACCTCTATTACTATACTGTTTATGTTATGGTATGGAAGTTTGAGGATATATGTGCTGAGTTTTCTCCTGATGCTCACTCATCTCTCTTTTCAGTTTAATTTAACATGCATTTTATGTAGTGCCAATTTAAAGTTTGTTTATTTGTTTAGAAAATTAGATTTGTAAATAAACTATAAGCACTCAAATCCCTGCTAAAGATACTACATTCCTTTTCTCTCTATTCATACAACCACTGGTGTAGTAAAGGATTTTACTCACTTGACCTTTGGATTTTTTAAATAGCTTTCCAATTTAAGAGCTACTTTAAGTCTCCCCACTCTAATTCATCCTTAATTCAACTGTCCAAGTGATTTCCTGATCTTGTAACTGTATTACTCAATGAAGACCAATGACTTCTTATGACCTACCTCCAAGATCAAATATGAAATCCTTTCTTTGGCATTTAAAGAACTTCAGAGTCTGGCTCCTTCCAATATTGGAAAAGCATTTCAAGTTTTTTGTGCATTTTACAGCAACAATAACAATAAGAAGAAGAAGCATTTACAGAATGCTTTAAAAATTAAAAAAGTACTTTACAAATATTGTCTCATTTTATCCTCACTACAACCCAGCATAAAGCCAAGCATGAGCAGCTTTCCAGAGGACTGCTGCTGTGAGCGGCTTTAAGGTTCTGCTTATATAGTATAGTGAACTCTATTTATTCCGCAGTAAATTAAAGCAAAACATTCACAGAAACCAAAGTACAGCATTCACAATGTTATAACATAACAAATTATCACTGAAGTAGCCACATAGTTTTCATCAAAATGGCTACATAGTTTTAAACAAAAGATATCATTCTTTAAGTCCTTAACTTAATCATCATTAAGGAGCAATCCTCCTTAAGGGACACAAAGTACAAGGTCACAATAAATCAGGGTCTTCTCAGTCAGCATTAAGTACCCAAGAAGAGGTCTTTTCATCTTGACTCAAGGTTGGCTGTCCCAAATTCCTTTGTTCCTCTTCCATGGTCCTGGCTCCTACTTGAATTTACCCAACTGTCACCTGGATTCACAGATAGACAGTTCTCAGCTCCTCATCCAGCTCCTTGACCAGTTCCTCATTCAGTTCCCATTCCGTATTGAAGCTTACAGTGTCCAGTCCACCTTAACTTCTTCACAGTTCTTGTTTCTGGGAAGACAAAGCTTAACAGAGCTACACTAATATTCATACACATTGATGGCACCAACACGAATTCACTATGTGCCCGTGAAATCAACACAGACCCACCAACAAGGTCTGAGAAGTCAACAAAAATCACTGGTATGGAAATCAACACAGACTCAGAAACAAAGTCTGAGATGTCAGCACAAATCATCAGTGAAGTCCCAGGACCTCCAAAACCCTCCTCCAGGACTTCTGTAAACAGACAATCAGGAAATCCTCTTTTAGGCCTTCTGGTAAGGTCCCAGGACTTCTGTAAAAAGTATCATAAACAAAAATCCACACAGACAGAACAGACAAACATAGTGCCTGGCCACCGCACAGTTCCTCTTCTCAATTCTGCCACCACAAGTGTTCTCTTCTCAGTTTTGCTCTCTCCCAGCTTGGACTTCTCCTTATATATGGTCATTAGTTCCTCCCCTTCCTGTTGCATCAGCAACAGCAGTTCACAAGTCGTGGGGCTCACAATTTTCGGGTTCACAAGTTCTGTTTCTTAACAAAGACTTGATATAATCATGGGCAAGGCTTGAAAGAAACTGGAACTGAAACAAGTTGCTAAATAATGAAATAGCTAAGACAAGGTGTGAAGTACATCTTTGCTTGTCATTACACCCAGGGAGCTAAGCATTGTTATTATTCCCATTTTATAAAGCAGAAAAATGAGGCAGGCAAAGGTTAAGTGACTTGCCCAAAGTCCTGCATCTAGTTTCTGAGGTCACATTGGAACTCAGATCTTCCTACTCCAGATTCTAACTCTCCTCTACCAACTGATGCTTCAACACCAACTTACCTGCTTTTTGCTTACACCTGGTGCTCCATGTCCTGGCTCCTTGCCTTTATACTAGCTGTCCTTCATTCCTGGAAACCTCTTCCTCCTCCTTTCTGCCTCTTGGCTCCTTGACTCAGTTAAAACCCCACCCCAAACACCTTTTCCACACACTTCCACCACAGTTCCTTCCACTACTTTCCATCTATACTTATGTAGTTATTGCCTATTATCTCCACCATTAGAATGTGAGCTCTTTAAACACAGGCACCAGCATTTTTGCCTTTCTTATTACCTTCAGTGCTTAGCACAGTTCCTGGCAAATAGTAAGTACTAAAAAATATCTGTTCATAATGGTATGAATAGGGTCGAAGGAACACATGGAAGTCATGCCTTGCAATGAGTAGAGGCTCTATATTCAGAAAATGTAGACTAAAACACAAATGTTTGGCATAGAGTAAGTGCTTAATAAATGCTTGTGGAATGATTGGTGTATTTCAAGTCTTCCTCAAGACTTTGGCGATACAGAATGAAAATATAGACTATAATTGAGGTATTGCTGCTGTATCACTTCAGCAGAAATACATATCTTCAAACATCAGCCATTCCTTTACCTTTCTATTCCATTTTGTTTTAATTATGAGAAGAAATAAAGGTTAAATAGTCACCAAATCTTTTTGAAAATAGTGTCATCTTACATATATTATCAAATTCTGATGGCCTGTCATAAAAGTTTGGAAGAATTTTCAGTAAAACCCAGAAGGTATATATTAGCTAGTCAATATTAATTTTCCACATGACCTTTAGAATTATTATCTCTTTAGTTTAGATGAAATTTTTAGTTTTGTACTGTAAGATGCAGTTAGAGCTGCAAAATAACCAATTCTCTCTATGTAAACTTTTTACACACACATTTGGTTTTCACATTCACCTACATCAAAGCATGAAACTCCATGGGAGCATGAAACTTGAACATTTGGTTTCAGCATGTTAAAGAAAAATGCAGTTCAGTAGATTTATTGAGAACGTGACAAAGATTTTTTTCTCCTTCCTTAAATCTCTCCCATACTTCTCATTAAGGAAGACTGAGTAATAGTATTCATTATTTCAATGATAAATGAATAAAGAGATTAATGCTTTACTAGATTAGTGCCAATAGCCGAGGTTTCCAGTGGCTAAATTGCTTTGAAAATAAAGGGAATGAGATTTCCCTACACACTATTTTAGCCAGCTGATTCATTTCTGAACACACACACACACACACACACACACACACACACAATATTCTTTCTATAACATGGTAATTTGGTTTGGTTAATCTAAAGGAGAAATATTGTCATCATACCTTAGAATCTTTATTTTCATTAAAAAAAATAGTAAGCAACTTTTATTTAACCTTTCAATGTAATTTTTGTTTCTGGTGGAAATCAAATTGCAGGCAAAGCAGAGCAACTGAAAGTTTAATTAATAGAGGAACAAAACCCAACCTTACACAGGACATATTTCTTATGCTTGGTACTGTACTTCTCATAGACTTGGCTGCTTATTGATTGAGCAGAGCTGTGGAAGATCTCCCAAAATATACATTCATAAGGAGGCTTATTGAGCATATCTGAGATCAGGGAGGCAAGACAAGCTAAAGCCCCAGGCATCCTGCAAGGGAAAGTATGTTTAATAGGAGAAGATATTTTACTTGAGTATGATAAATGTTCATAAGGGCCTTTTGGCTCATCCAGATAAGAGAAATGATTTTAATCTGATGCCAGGGGATTCTAAAATGAACAACATCTGCCATTCTCTACAGACTTTATGTAACATTCTGTTTACATTTGATTATTTATGTTTCATTATATTTTTGTCATTCTATTGCTTTTAGAAAAAAATTTCCCTACTTTTTCTGCTTTTGAGTGAGGAAAAATATGAATCAACATATCTTTAAAGGATAGGGTATGTGTTTGCTGAAAAAGGGAAAGAAAAACAAAGACAAAAATGATAAAACAAATATTCTACATTCTGTGCATTCAGACATGACAACACATTTGTTTTATTCTCCAGTTTCAGTGAAATTTAATAGACTACTTCCTTAACTGTCAGATTTTTTTTACAAGTAATTTAAAGTTTGTTAAGTGGTAGTTTGCTCTGGCTTCTTTGTGGATCATCCTTCACTTAGAAAATTGGTATAGAAAGCAAATGCATAGAATGATGTTATGTACTTGAAACTTTTAATGATTCATGATTTCATTCTAATTTACATCTTTTTTTTTAACTTCATGCAGCATAATTCTTATCCATGTTTCCCTTATCAACGTGCCACAACATTTCTATACGAAACACTAATGGTCTTTCTCTTTCTTATTTGGTATATTAGGAACCTGTATACCATTATAGTTTCATTCTCAGTATAGGATGAGCCCACCTCCTTTCTCACACATGTCAATGAATCTGACCTCTTCAATGTGAAGATGCCATCCAGTTAAGCAAATCAAAGTCTAGCCATGTCTTCCCATGCTGTGTGCTTCTTGTCCATGTTTTCTCTTAAATTCACAATGAAGGATCATACTGATATACTAGAAGGATTCTCTAGATCCATTGCCACTACATAGATAAAAATGGAGCAAACATATGCATTGTTATCTGACAATCTTTGGTCCTGACCTCTCAGAGTTGTTGTGAGAATCATATGAGATACTTGCAAAGCGCTCAGCATAGTGTTTGACACAAAATTAACACTAAGTGCTGGCTATTATTATTTTTAATTTTATATTCTTTTCTTTTCTCTAATATTTTCTTTTATACAATTTGCCCTTGGTTATATGCTGCAGCTTCCTTATGCCAATCAGAGTTCTCTTCATCACTATTTGGGAAACTTATCGTTTTGATTCTTTGGACACTGTTTTCCTCTTTTTTGGACACACAACTGTATAAGATTATTGGGACAACATTGGTTTTTAAAACTCCATGTATGATATTGTGATCATTAAACATGCTGCATATTTTTTCAATGTAACATAAGAATATTTTACCTTACTCATTTTCAGTTCTTGGCCCAGTAAATTATCAATTCACAGTGTCTCTACAAGATACATGTAGAAATAGACTAACTCTTTGGTTTCTCTTTTCAACTGTTTGTCATATTTCAAAAAATAAATATAAAGATGGAGTAAGCTTTGATACCTTAATTAGGTGAGAATTCCTCTCAACTAGTCACTTACAGGCTTTGGAGTAAGTACAAAAATCTTTGAAAACCATTGGAAGAAATGAAATAACACCAGAAAAAAAAGTCCATCCCAAGTGGTTGAGTGATTTTGGTATACTCTCTGGGTCAAGGATAGAAGCATAGAAATTAAGTCGAATGAGGGAATTCCAGAAATTGGAGTGTTTGGCTTTCTAGAACATCCACAAGAAGGGGTCACTTGGGGTTGAGTGGAGGAGAAGCCTCATCTTCAACTTTCATCAGATCTCTCTAACCCCTCACCACCCACCCATACATATACACTTGAGTCCAGAGAATATTGGACTTCTCATCTTTCCATTGGTTTCCTAAATAGCATCTCAGATCAGCTGATAGCAATGTGTATTTTTGGAATTTGAGAGCAGGCTGGACTCATGGCATGGCCGGAAGCCCAGTACCAAGACTATACCATGTCTAGAAGGGATCTTCTTGAGCTCCCCACAAATGGGAGAAAATGGTTCCTGACAATCAGAAACTGTTAATTATCTCCTTATGACATATACTCTTTAAGATAGAGGTCACTTTCCCCTGGATTCTGAGTGCTTTGGCAGGATACTGTGTCATAGACATTGGGGAACGTATACCAACTGGGTTGGGCTTTTTTTTTTTTGGCAGCTTTAGGAAGTTTATTTTAAATTTAAAGTTTTATTTTCCCCAATTACGTGTTAAAAACAATTTTAACATTTTTTTTTTCAAATTTGGAGTTCCAAATTCTCTCCCTCACTCCTCCCATCCATTGAGAAGGCAGGCAATTTGATATAAGTTCAGCATGTATAGTCATGTAAAAAACATTTCCACTTAAATCATTCTTTGAAAGAAAATAAAGGCAAAAAAAAAACAAGAAAAAGAAAGAAAGTACAGAAAAAATATCTTTGATCTACATTCAGGCTCTACAAGTTCTTTCTCTGGAAATGGACAGCACCTTTCTCCATAATTCCTACAGAATTGTCCTGGGTCATTGTATTGCTAAGAATAGCTAAGTTATTCACAGTTGAACTTCACAAAATATTGCTGTCTCCGTGTAAAATATTCTCCTGGTTTTGACCATTTCACCTTGATTAAGTTCATGTAATCCTTTCCAGGTTTTCCTGAGAGCATCCAGCTCATCATTTCTTATAACACACCAGTGTTCCATCACAATAATATACAACAACTTGTTCAGCCACTCCCCAGTTGATGGACATCTGCTCAATTTCCAATTCTTTGCCAACACTAAAAGACTTGTTATAAATAATTTTCTACTTATGGATCCTTTTCTTTTCCTTTGTTTATCTATTTGGAGTTTAGACCTAGTAGTGATATTGTTTGATTAAAGAACATGCATGGTTTTATAGCCCTTTGGACATAGTTCCAAATGGCTCTCAAGAATGGTTGAATCGATATACAATCGATATACAAACCAAGAGTGAAATTAGTGTCTAAATTTTCCCTCCTCCCCTCCAATATTTGTCTTTTTCCTTTTCTGTTATATTCTCCAAACTGATAGATGTGTTGTAAAAGTTCAAAGCTGTTTTAATTTACATTTCTGTAATCATTAGTGACAGAATATTTTTTTATATGAATATGGATATCTTTGATTACTTCGTATGAAAATGAACTGTTTATATCCTTTGGCCATTTATCAATTGAGGAATGACTCTTCTTTTTATAATTTTTATTCAGTTTTCCATATATTAGAGAAACACTGTAATTTTTTTCACAAAAGTGATTACTATGTATTTCCATCCATCCTAAATTCCCCCTTTATCCTACTTTCTGTCTTCTTTCACCTTGCTCATTCTCAAAAGTGTTTTCCTTGTGACTTGTACCTCCCCCAATTTGACTTTCCTACTATCACACATCTTAAATGATAATCTCTTTTGCAGTACATTTGAAGCAATTTTGTATTATTTTGCAAAGTAAATGGGAAATATTTTGTGAGGAAAGTGTATTTAAAGTATGGTCTTTACTGAGTCTAATGTTATTATTCTTAAATCATTGAATGATAAGTAGAGTGGGATCTCATATTTTCTGCATTTTCAGTCAGTAGCATTTGATATTTCATATCAAATTGAAACATCCCTTACTCTACCCCACCTCTATAGAGGAAAGGTTATATACCCTTGATCTCACCATAATGTATGTGTGTGTATTTGTTTGTTTGTCTCTTCATTTGTTCATTTATTTTACTCCTGTGATGCAGAATGCTGAAATTCCTATCTTGAATCACAACCTTCTATCCTTCCATTTCTCCACCTTTACTTCTTTCTTCCCTATTCTTCATCCTTATCATAATCTCTACTCACTCCTTTTATTATTCTCTATTTTTTCCTACTGTAGCTTCACTTTCTTGACAAGTCACTATAAAGAGAGTGAGTCAAACATACAATGTATTCCACCCAATATTTTCTTGTCAGGGCAGCTAGGTGGCTCAGTGAATAGAGCACCAGCCCTGGAGTCAGGAGGATCTGAGTTCAAATCCGGTCTCAGATACTTAACACTTACTAGCTGTGTGACCTTGGACAAGTCACTTAACCCCAACTGCCCTGCCTTCCCCCTCTAAAAAAAAAGAAACAAAAGAACCATTATTTTCTTGTCTTCTTGTCCTCTCACTGCTCACACTTTGTCCCAGCTATGGGTGATTTCCATTCCCTTTTCTACTCTTACTCACGTAGCACTGAAACCCACTAGAGGAAGTCAAATAGCCATGTGCAGTAGGGTCCGCTAAAAGTTTATGTCAGAATTTGTGCTATCTGACCTCCAGTGACATTTTGATTCTATGAGCAACATTGTCTTTGCGTTCATTTACTTTATATCATATTCCTCACAGTCATTGTTTCAAATTTTTTCTTTTCTCTTCAAATTATACTCCAATCCACTCCTTTGTCTCCCAACAGATGGTCTTGGCTCATCCTTTATAGAAATAATGGTGGACATCTAATTTCAATACAGATTTCCACAGTGGGAGAGAACCACATACTGATATTAAAATATTTTTAAATTTTATTTCTATCTCTAGTGTGTTAGCCAAAAATTGTAGTCTAGTATTCACCATGCTTTCTATATTCTATTTGAAAACACTTTAGTAAAATGTTGAGACTTCCACAAACCCCAAGATATCCTACTAACAATTTGCTAGCCATACATATTTAGTCTTTATCATCAAAATCACATTTTAAGGAGTACATTGATTAAGGAGCTTGAGTGGATTCTTTGTATCATGAAATTATAAATAGAGAAAACCTTCTTAAACTGCTTTATATCATGAACATCTACCTGTGGGAGTTAGATGAAGATCCCTTTTCAGAATCTTTGTTTGTTTTTTTTTTTTAATTTGTAATTGAAGGGGGCAACTAGGTGATGCAGTGAATACAGCACCAGCCTTGGAGTCCGGAGGATCTGAGTTCACATCTGGCCTCAGACACTTAACACTTATTAGTCATGTGACCTTGAGCAAGTCACTTAACCCCAACTGCCCTGCCCTCCCCCCCTGCACAAAAAGCAAAAAAAATCATAAATTGTAATTAAAGGAAATAACTAAATTCAGATAGAGTTCAGTGGAAGAAAAGATGCATTTTTCCCATTTGAGTTCACAGCCCTGCTGAAATCCATCTAGGAATAAGAGCTTAAGAATTCCTAACCCATAACATAGTATTTTGAGTACAGGGAGGAGCAAGGTCTAATATTTCTCTGTACTTCCTACAGTACCTAGCACAAAGAAATCACATAAAATGGAAACTTAATAGAGATCAGTTAACACTGTTTGACTGTCAATAGTTTTCTAATCAATCAGTGCAAATATTATTAATCCATACTTCTTTATTTTCCTACATATATCTGCTATAAACAAGAAAAAAATCTTGACTTCCACTCTGTGTGAATAAAGAAATTCATTACAAATGTCCTTTTTTTCTTGAAGGCTATTACCTGGCCATTAAAGTAAGACTTTTAGTTTCTGAGATCATGTGTATTCTATAGTCATAAATGTGCTGTCGTTCTACAAGAAGAAAAAAATAATAGATTCTTTCAGTTAGTTTCCACTTTACTGTTCATTCATATTCTGTATATCACACAATTTCAAGAGAGGCCTTTCTATGTTTCTATCATTCCCACAATACTAAATGAGACATAAAAAAAAAATTAGTTCCAAAGAAAAATACATGGATAAAATGATGAAGCAAGAAATCTTAGCAAGAAAAATTCATGTGGAATTTGAAAGTAACTCAGGCATTTTTTTTTAGAAAATATAGTTTTATTAATTCAAGATGGAACAATGAACCTTCTATTTACAACTTTATTTTAAAATGTAAATATAAATATTTAATTGAATTTTGATTGAACCCTTGATTATTATTAAGCTAAGCAGTTCCTAGGGAGGAATTTTCTCTCCAAATACCCATCAGCATCCTCTCTGCCATTTAGAGAGTTGAGCTCCATAAGAAGTAACTTTCCTATGATTATACTGCCAATATTTTTCTGATATTGGCCTTAAATCCTTGCCCTATTAACTTTGAGGTCAGTGTTCCTCTATGCACTATATCATGCTTATTTTAGGTTTATATAACATCTCTCCTAAGTGCTCAAAATTTTTCACACGGTATCTTGGGGAATGACATTTGTTCAACTGATTTTAGTTAAAACAAATCATTTGTTTGGCATTTTGTAAATAAATGAACCAGTGGATTGAAGTTCTTACCGAATTGGGATTCAACATTTTACAGGCAGAATGAAATTCTTACCCTTTGGCAATTAAGGCTGTTTGGGGTTTTAATTTATTCATATTCATCAACTGTTATGCAAGAAGAGTTAAATAGCTTTGTAGAGAAAGACACTGAACTGTCATTAGAATTCAATTTTAAGAATAGAGTTGAAATATTTCTCTTTGTCAATAAAAATGTTCTTTGGAATGACTTTTCTTTCAGTCTGAAAAATTAAAAATGAAATTCTGCACCAGTAATTACTATTATTTTGGCAACATTTTGCAGTTCTTCTACAAGTATTTATGAATGTGCTTCTCTATTCTAGTCACTGTTAAGTGCTAGAGATACAAAGATTAATTACAAACATAATTTGGCCTCAAGGATCTTATTATTTCTTGGTAGGAAACATAGAAAACAGAATAAAATATATTAAAAGTAATTTCTGGTCAGGGGAAGTCACTAATAATTGGGATGGGTGAAGGACAGGCTTACTCTGTGTAGAGGGTGCAGTTGGCCTGCACTTTGACGGATGCTAGGCTTTCTGTGAAAATGAATTAATGCAAGAGTGTCTTCATGCATGGTCAGTGGCCTGTTTGTAGGCTTGGAGAAGGTGATAGAATGCCATGCAAAAGGAAGCAGCATTAAACAGTCAGTTTAGTTACAGTAAAAAATACAGGAACTTGAATAAGCTTATCAAACTTGCTTGTAGAAAATATTTCTCTTGACAACTATTCTAATATTATAAACCATATATAAGTTCTGCCGACCTAATAAATAAATAAGCAAAAGACTCACGCTTAAATCTGTGGAAAATGAGGGCCATCCCTTAAGTTGTGGGTAAGGATGAGTTTTTAGAAGCTTATAAGTACGGATTTGGTCAAAAATTAGCTTTTGTCTAGAAATGTAAAGAATTCATAGAGAATAGTTTAATGTATACAAAAGGCTTTCTTTACATCAACTCACTTTAAAAATGGGAGGAAGGGGTGGCTAGGTGGCACAGTGAATAGAGTACTGACCCTGGAGTCAGGAGGACTTGAGTTCAAATTTGACTTCAGACCTTAACACACACACACACACACACACAAACACACACACACACAAACACACACACACACACACACACACACACACACACACCTAGCCATGTGACCTTGGGCAAGTCACTTAACCCCCAATTGCCCTACCTTCCCCCCTCCAAAAAAAAAGCAAAAAAAAAAATAGAAATAAAAGCATTCTCTAAAAAAAAAAAAAATGGGAGGGAGGAGGGCAAAATGCTCTGTTAGAACTGAAATTCTAATCTACATTATCTGCTCTATACCTGCTATACCTGCTTCTTTTCTAAATTAAAAAAAAAAAACCTTATGGCATTTCAGTGACTCTATAATTTAACTCCAAAATTTGTAGAAAGTACTTTGGTGTAAGCTTACATTGTTTTTATACCATATTTTTTAGCTGAAATCACATATACATGTTAAAAATGACTCCCCATTATTTGACTTGAGGTTTATCAAACCTCAGAAGTTAGCCACGTTTTCAGGGGCCTAGCAAATTGATAGCATGCATACAGTGAAAGATTGTCATCTGGACCTGTATCACCAAAGCAATATTCATAGCACCAATGGGGACTATGAATATGCCAGCATAATTCTTAATCACAAAATTTAATAGACTCTCCATACAGAAGACAGAAGCAAAACATTTATTCTGATGCTAGAAAGTCAAATCTATCATAGCAACAAAGAAGTTAATACATCTTATCACCACAGGAAGAAACACCATTGCAAAACCTTCCCATAGACAAACATTCACAATCCAATCCTTGCTGTCTGCTTGCCTGTGTCCTCTCTCTCTCATCACACTAGCTGCTCTGACTCCCAGCTTCCTCTGGGCTCTGTTCTACCTTTCTTGCTCCATCCTTCAGCAAACTCCTCCTACCACAGGCTCCATGTCATTGGATCCAGTCTATTAAGGGGCAGATCTTCAAATTACTGTTACAGAATCCTGGCTCTCCTGGGCATTTATTTAGTGTTTACTGGGTGCAAAGCATTGCTAGGAGCTAAAGTAGTGATAGATATAAAAAAGGCATGTTCCTTTTCCTTGAAGAGAGATAAGACATAGAAAAAAACAATGCAAAATAAAATAGTAAGTATAAAATAGAAACAAAGAAAGGCTTCCAAGGAAATAGAGCTTGCTTCCAGATTTCCAAAAAAGGGGGAGGCACTCAGTTTTTATTCATTCAGATTTTCAAGGAACTGTGATTTCCTCATTATGAGTAATACCTGTACTGATAAGGATGCCAAGCACTCTGTATTTGAGCAGATATTCTTTCTTAAATTTTCTTGATCATTGAAAGTACAATGTCCTGTGATCAATATGGTAAGAGTCTCTTGAAGCGTATTTCCGATGGTTATTAGACAGTGACACTCTATCACTAGGCCTAAACCCAAAACTCTTTTAGGACCTGCCAGAGTTTTTCTATTCTCTTAGGCTTTAAGCATCCAGGGTGACAGTGAGATATTGTAAAGGAGTTTTCCTTCTAACTCTTTTAATATAAAAGAAAGACATTCCAAAAAAAGAAAAATGGGCATTGGAGTATTTTAATATTGACAGTTATAATTGAGGCCTTACAAATAATAACCTCTCCTTGGTTGATCCTTTCTCCCTGCAATGATATATGTAATATAACCACAAAGATAAAGGAAGTCTATTGGCTTGTTATCCTTCCTGATTCTGTTTCATCTAAGGTAAATACAGTTTGAGTATAGAATTGTGCCCTTCCCCGTAGCCAAGGAGTGGTTTAAAAGCTGTGTAAAAAAATGTCAAGGTTGATTAGTACTCTAGGAAATGGGTAAGGGAGTGAGTGTTCTCTTAAATGTGTGCTTAGCTTTGCTCAACTCCCAAAGGGATTGCAGCATGCTGGCTTTACAACATCCTTTTCTGGAATGCCTGTCTACTGTTACTACTATCTGTGTTGAGGGGGAGGGGACAAAGAAGAGGGAAGAAGGGTAGCTCAAGAATGGTTGTAAATACCACTACCCATAAACCTATTTATGAGAGGAAAAACATATGTAAGGATTGAAGTTCATGAATATGTATGACTTTTTTGTCAATAATGTAAACAATACTGCCAGCACAGGAGATACCACATATATGGTTTTTAAAATGTTTTCAACTGAATTCAGAAATTTTGGGAGGTTTTTAAATAATTACAGGAAGAAAAAAATTATTATTCAACTTTAGGAAATTTTTATATAATTTCCTTAGGATTTTCCCTAAGGAATTAGGGAATTTAGCATTTGGAGCATTTTATTTTGAAATAAAACTCTTCAATATACAGCTATAAGAGCTAAGTGATCTTGAACAAACTATTCATTTTAGTTATGACTCCTAGTTTATTGAGATAAAGTGAGTAGAAACCATCTCTATGAATCTAAATTTATTTTGATGGTATGTCTATATGCTAAAAGCATAAATGGTTGCTAGTTATATATATATATATATATATATATATATATATTTTTCCCCTCCAAAACAGATAAACTTCAAGGATAGGCAATGCAAAGTGTTAATAAAATAGAACAATAAAATATTAGCATATCATTGCATTTATTTTTTAACTTCACTATGACAGTGTATGGCTAGGAGGAGAAATTGTTGCTATCAGTCCATAAAAGAATATTTTCACTTTTATTTATGTGAGAGATTGGTGAAAATAAAGCTTTATTTTCTGAATATCTGTGTTTCATTATGATCCTTTGTAACAGAGACTACCCTAATACCAACTGCTTAAAATCTAGATGTATTACATAATACCTCTCCCTCAGTTTTCTCTGATATATTCTTAAAGGGATTTGGGGTATCTTAGCTCTCTGTCATCAGTTCCAGACCCCACCAATCATCTTCCCCCAATTTTAGAGATCCTATGCACCCCAGTGCTATTTAACCACTTAATAAATTATTTTTTCAAAGGAATAATTGCTTTAAAGTTATAGTAAGAATAACATAAGTATTCTCCCCCAACACCTGAGGATATAATTTCCCCAACCACCACATCATACTTGGGGAAAGGAAGAGGATTAGGTACACAGTTTTGCCCTTTTCTTGTATAGCACTTTTACACCAAGTTCCAAGTCCAAAAGCCACCTTGGGTTCAAATTTCAGATGCCCTGGTTTCTCAGGACTTGTAGCAACATCTGGCATAGAATCCTGCCTCTAAATTCTCCTTATTTCAAGGCACTGGATTCAGTGGGAATTCCACTACTTGCACTTAGATCTGAAAAGCACAAATAGAACAAACTAAAACAAAATTTTAAGTCCAGTTCTTGAGAATATTGGATAAAAGGAAGAGAAAATAGTTTTTGTTTCCACATTAGTTCATTTCATTATGTCTGTGCTGTGGGTGAACTGGACTCCATGGAAAAAGATAATGTCCTAGTCTGGCAATTTTTTTTCTAAATGCTGCCTGTTCTAGCTATAGAGTTGATAGAAAGAAACTGTTCCCATCCATGTAGTTGGACAAGTTCTCTGAGAAGCTGGTTTCTCCATCTTAGGAGATCAAGGCATGCTTCAGAACGTTTTTACATCTTGATTTTATAAAGATATGAAGCATACTAAGTTGTAGTAACCATAATCCCTCTGTACCTCTAATGATTTTAAATTCTTGGCAATTGAGAAATTAACAGTAACTAATTTGAAGTATTTACTTATAATATTATAGATCAATTAAAAACTATGTTTTCTGAGAAACAAAGAAAATATTTTCCAAGATTAAAATCTCTGTAAATTTAGAACACCAGAAAGAGTAATATGTTTGTCAACAGAACAGCTTCATGTTCCATTTGGTTCTATAGTAGATGGATGTCATTAACGTAAATCTAAATGAGAGTCTTATTATAAAGGAACTAAAGAATTTGATCAATCTTAGCACTGCTTGACATCCTGAGAATTACAAAAAAGAAATATCAAGCATTTGAACTCTTGTGGTCATGAATATCATTCTGAATGACTTTTGTTTTAATTTTGTACTAAGTTCACTTGAGGTAAGAGACATAAATGAACAAGTAGCATAACATCATGGAATGAAAACTACATGTCTCCTCAATGGTCTTGTGTTCAAGTATAAGCAACACCTCCTGAACATCCTTTTAACCTCCAGGAATCAATTTACCTCAGTGGACTTCAGTTTTCTCATCAGTAAAAATAAGAGTGGTTGAACTAAGCAACCTCTGAGGTTCCTTCCAGCTCTTATGAATTCATTTGAAATAATTTACAAATTAATCTTCATTAGCATGGTGCTTAATTTTTACCCTGCTACATAGTATGCTAGAAGGAAGAAGCTCAGTAAAGTATTCCATTAATGCTTTTGAGGGTTTTTTTTTGTTTGCTGAATAAATGTATTTATCTATTTTCATCTTATTTAATACTTTATTTTTCCTAATTACATGGAAAAACAATTTTAGCATTCTCTCTTTCAAATTTTGAGTTCCAAATACTTTCCCTCCTTCCTCTCCACCACCCTTCTTTAAGAAGGCAGGCAATTTGTCATGGGTTCTACGTGTATAATCATGCGAGACACATTTCCTTGTAAGTCATTCTTTGAAAGAAAACACAGGCAAAAAATAAAAAATAAAAATAAAGAAAGTAAAGAAAAAGTATCTTTGATCTGCATTCAAGTTCTATCAGTTCCTTCTCTGGAGATGGATAGTACCTTTCTTCACAAGGCCTACAGAATTGTCTTGGATCGTTGTCTTGCTGAGAATAACCAAGTTTTTCACAACACATTTTCATAAAATATTGCTATTACTATGTACCATATTTTCTTGGTTCTGCTCATTTTACTTTGTACCAGTTCACGTAAGTTTTTCCATTTTTTTTTTCTGAGAGCAACCTGTTCATCATCTCTTAAAACCCAATAGTGTTCCATCCCAATCATATACAACAACTTGTTCAGCCATTCCCCAGTTGATGGACATACCCTCAATTTCCAATTCTTTGTCACCACTAAAAGACCTGTTATGAATATTTTTGTATGCACAAGTCCTTTTGCTTTTTATATCTTTGGTATACAGACTAGTAAAGGTATTGTTTGGTCAAAGGCTATTCGTGGTTTTATAGCCCTTTGTACAAAGTTGCAAATTGCTCTCAAGAATGGTAGAATCAGTACGCAACTTCACCAATAGTATATTAGTGTTTTAAATTTCCCACATCACTCCAACATTTGTTATTTTCATTTTCTGTTGTACTAGCCAATCTGACAGGTGTGAGGTAATAGCTCAGAGTTGTTTAATATGCATTTCTCTCATGAATAGTGATTTAGAGCATTTTTATATGATTAAAAATAGCTTTGATTATTTTATCTGAAAACTACCTGTTCAATATGCTTTGGTCATTTATCTATTGAGTAATGACTCTTATTTTCATAAATTTCACTCGGTTTTCTATATGTACATATATTTTTCTATATATTTGAGAAGTAAGGTCTCTATCAGACCTTACTGTATTTTCCTCCACCCCAATTTCCCCATTTATCCTAATCTCCATCTTCTTTTATTTTGTCCATTCTCAAACATATTTTACTTCTTCCAAATTGCCCTCTCTTCTATCAATTCCCTGCCCCCTTTCTCTTATCCATTTCCCTTCCTACTCTCCTATATGGTAGGATAGATTTCTATACCCAACTGAGTATGCATATTACTCCCTCTTTGAGCCAATTCTGATGAGACTAAGGTTCTTGTGCTCCCTTGCCAGCTTCCCTCATTTCCCTATCCACTGTAAAGTCCCTTTGAGGCCTATTATATGGCAAATAATTTATCACATTCTACCTCTTCTTTTCATCTTCTCCCAGAACATTCTTCTTTCTTATCCCTTAATCTTATTTTTCAGACAATTATACCATAACACTCAACTCATACCTGTTTTCTTTCTATCTATCTATATATCTATTCCTTCTAACTTTCCTAAAAATGGGAAAGCTTTTAGGAGTTATAAAGATCATTTTCTTACATATGAATATGGTTCAATCTTACTGACTCCCTTATGATTTTCTTTCCATTTTAGTTTTTTTTTTATTATTCTTTCTATCAGAAATGCTTGAAAGTCCTCTTTTTACTTGAATATCCATTTCCCCCTCAGTGATTATACTCAGTTTTGCTGGATAGGTGACTCTTGTTTGTAATCCTAGCTCTTTTGCCTTCTGATATATTATATAACAAGCCCTCTGACCCTTTTTATGTAGAAGCTGCTAAATTTTGTGTTATCCCAACTGAGGCTCCATGAAATTTGAATTGTTTCTTTTTGGCTGCCTTCACTATTTTCTCCTTGTTCTGGGAGGTCTGAATTTAGCTATATTATTCTTGGAAGTTTTCATTTTTACATCTCTTTTGGGAGGTGATTGGTTAATTCTTTCAGTTTCTACTTTACCCTCTGGTTCTAGAGCATCAGAGTAGCTTTCCTTGATAATTACTTGATATATAATGTCAGTTATTTTTTTATTATAGTTTTCAGGTAGTCCAGTAATTCTGAAATTATTTCTCCTGGATCTGTTTTCCAGGGCAATATTTTTTCCAATGAGATATTTCCCATTTTCTCCTATTTTTTTTATTCTTTTGATTTTGTTTTATTGTTTATTCTTGTCTCATAAAGTCATACTTTTCACTTGCCCAAATCTTAACATTTAAGAAATTATTTTCTTCAGTGAGCTTTTGTACCTCCTTTTCCATTTGTCCAATTCTACTTTTATGGAGTTCTTCTCTTCAATGTATTTTTCTATAACTTTTTCCATTTGGCCAATTCTGCTTCTCAAGGCATTCTTCTCTTCATTGGATTTTTGTACCTCTTTTACCTTATGGTCTATTCTGCTTTTAAGGTGTTATTTTCTTCAGTATTTTTGGGCCTCCTTTTCCAAACTGTTGACTCTTTATTTTTTCATTTTCTCTCATCACTTTCATTTGTCTTCCATTTTTTCCGCTACCTCTGGATGCAGGAATTTTGATTTCATTGTCTTCTTCTGAGTGTATGTTTTGATCTTCTTTGTCACCAGAATAATGTTCTATGCTCAGATTTTTTTTCCTATTTACTCATTTTCTAGTCTGTTTCTTGACTTTTAATTCTATGCTAGAGTGGGCCTATGCTTCTGGAGTGGAAAGAGCACTATCCCAAGCTTTAGATTTTGGGGTAGTAGCTGTTTTCAAAGGTAATTCTGGAGACCTGTAAATTTTTGGCTTTTCCAAGGTGATATGACTAAGGCAGAGGTGTGTTTACTGCTTTCCAATTTGTACACTGGTAGGTGACTGACCACAAGCACTCTTTACAACTTCAAAACTGTGACCAGCATCCCCTCAGCCCTACAATCACAAGCTGTGCTGTGCTAGCATTCCTCCTCACACTGGGACTGAGACCGAGGACTGTACTCTAGATCCAAGAAGGCAATGCAACTGAGTCCCCTGTAAATCTCTTCTTCTGACAAGTTGTCTGACTCTCTTACTGTCTGTGGGCTGAAAGGTCTGGAAACCACTATTGCTGCCACTGATTTAGTTGCCCCAATGCCTGTTCCTGATTTGCTGAAGCATTGTCTGTGCTGGTGTGGCCTACACTGTACTCTTTTCCACTCTTACCCAGGTGCAATAGACCTTTCCTGCTAACTTTATAACATACCTTACACTGGAAAAATATTTCACTTCATCTTTTTGTGGGTTCTACCAGTCTAAAATTTGTTTAGAGTAATTGTATTTGGAGAGGTTTGCTGAGGAGCTCCAGCAGGTCCCTACCTTTACTCTGCCACTTGGCTCTCTCTGCTTTTGAGAATTTTAATCCAACTTCAGTAAACTACAGATAGCTTCCCTGGTTAAATTGCTGTGAGTGATGCAGATAGAGAAGGAAAGTTATGGAAAGAATGAAAAATGAAATATTTGTTCTCCTTGACTCTTCAGTAAGGTAAACAGTTCCTCTTTTTTCCCTTCTATATTACCATAGGACAAAAGTGCTGTGTATTCCTACTGATTATTTGAACTAATCTAATTGAGAGAAGGCTGAAAGAATTCTTAAGTATAGATACTGGGAGATGCTACTATAGCAGGCCTGAACAACCTGTGGCCTGTGGGCCATAAGCTGCCTTCAGGCCTGGCAAAGGATTTCTGGCAGCCTTTCAAAAATGTAGAAGATTGGGGGTGGCTAGGTGGTCCAGTGAATAGAGCACCAGCCCTGGAGTCAGAAGGACCTGAATTCAAATCTGGCCTCAGACACTTAACACAAAATACTATCTGTGTGACCTTGGGCGAGTCACTTAACCCCAGTTGCCCTACCTTCCCTCCTCCAAAAAAAAAAAAAAAAAGGAAAAATGCAGAGGATGTTTTCCTCTACAATTTTCTGCAGGTTGCCCAAAATCCTTCGGTGTACTGTAAGTGGTCCATAGGCCACAAATTGTGGGGACCTCTATTATAGCAATTTCTAAATACCTGAACTCAGTACCCCAAGCTGTGAGAGAACATTATATTTATTTAGGACTGAGGCCTGAACTTCTTGTGGTGCCATGAAACCATAAACTGAGGCTAACTGGCATGGATATAGCACCATTTCTTATCCAGTGTGAAGTACTGGAAAGAAAGTTGTTCCTGTCAATGGAAAATTGCTGAGAAATACTCTGGTATATAAATATATTGAAATAATCTTGGATAGTAAGAAATGATTAATATGAAGTATTCAGAAAAATGTGTTAATTTTTACAAGCTGAAATAAACAAATTGAAAATAATAATATATGCAGATATTACAATTACAGTGTAAATTTAACAATATCTAAAATAAGTTGAAGTCTGAATTTAAGAAAATGTAGTAAAAGGTGTGGAGTTAGGAAGGCTGGTAATGATTCTCCCTTCTTCTGATGGAGGCTTCGAAGGTAGAATGCTGTATACTTTGTCAAAAGCAATCTTTGTAGTGGTTGTGTTGCTTATATTTTTTTTTCTCTTGATTACAAGGGAGAGTTTGATTTGAAGGAGGTTAAGTAGTCATTCAAAAATGACTGTGATATAAAAACAAAAAACAGCAACATAACTTATTTAAAAACAAACAAATAACCTCATACAATCTGCCTACTCCTTCAAAAATAGATTAGCCAAATGTATTTTAATGGGATGGTAGGGTTTCGAAAAAACATCTTTTATTCATGCATCAGGCTGCTATTTCTCAGTGATGCAAATAAAGTACATGTGAAATAACAGCTGCTCTAAGACAGATTGCTGCATGTCACAATCTGCTAAGGGAGCACAGCTGGAAAAAAAAAGTCTAGGACATTTTCATCTGTAAATCAAACATAAATGAGAAAGATGGTTATTACTGTATATGGAATGCCTCTATTATTTACAATAGGGTTTTCCCTGCTATTTCTTTTTCCTAACTCTTGCTTTACCTGGCCTGGGCTCTGCTTGCTACGAGAAAAGCAGTGTGTAGGCAACAGCTCCTTGTTATCATTGTACTATGTAATAACTTTAAATTAGGTCTGGCTTAAAACACAGCCATTTGGGTCATTATTTACAAGGGAATTACAGACACTTTAAGCGATGCAGAAAGTATTATGTGATAAAACCATCTAAAGAGTTGTGCTAGAACAAATATACATATGTTCTCATTTTGCTTCCCTCTTCCCCTATAACTCCAAGGAAAATTATGCAAGATCTCCAACTTTATAAGGTCGCATTTCAATGGATAGTCATCTTCCTCAGAGATTCACCAAGAGCAAAAGTTTTATGAATTCAGAATCTCTTGAATTTGACAATACAGGGTTGGTGGCACTAAGGAAAATAAGTCTTGAAAATTGATGTGTACTGTATGAACAGGATCTATTAAGCACACTTACGAAACTACATATGTGTATATGTGTTTGCATAATTATATTTATGTATATTTCTATGTATATACACATATGGAGAGAAAGAAATAATGATTTGGGATAAAAAATTTAGAATAATATTATAGTAAGAAAATAAATATGGTAATATACAACGAGACTTATTTATATGACAAAATATAGCATTTACAAAAATCCTGACAAAATATTACATAAATATGGCATGCACACAGATTGTGAGATAAGTAGATAAGTATTATTAATGTGTATGTATGTTTATTCTTATGTTGGCCATACATTAAATGCTAATATAATAAACTGCTAAATAATGTGACCTGGATAATGAGAGAATATGAAAATATGAACAGTTGTAATGGTTACAGTTTGCTAGCATCTTGGCAACATTTAGGGCATACATCTCAGGGACTGAGAAACCTTAGCCCCAAAGAGTAGTCAATTCTAAGGTCATGAGGTGTCCCCATAGAATACCCAGAAAAATTTCTCAAAGTTCTAAAACCCTTGGTCCCAGAAAGTGATAACCTTGCTTCCTGTCATCCTTTTTTTTTTTTTATTTCCTTCACAACTGACTTCCTATGTGGGGAATTTCTAGTCCAAAATAACCCTTAAACTCTACCAAAGGCTAAAAATCATTTGTCTGCTTCTTTTTAGCATTAGAGAATCTTAGATAATGCCAAACTTTCATGCTCTTGCTCTCATCTTTTGCCAATCTCTTTTAAAAATTTAAATTGGTTGTTTAATTCTCTTTGTATCTACACCTCTCTCCTTAGATAAACTTTCCCTTTATGACTCAGTGGAACTGTTTCTCTTGAAGTCTTCAGAATTTTATTCTTGAGAGTTTCTCATTCATGTCATAAAGATATTTCCTGTAGAATTTTAAACCATGGGGTGTAATCTGCCCTTTCTCTGAAACTTTTAAAATCTTCTCTTTTCAAATCTCTGGCATCTATCAGATATAATATGACTTTCCTCACCTATATAGCAAATTGTAAGATTTTGTGGTCACATTTCCCCAAGATTCCTATCATTTCAAGTGCCTCCTTACTGGTGGGAAACATTACCATTTCTCAGTTCTCCCACTCCAAGAATAATATTTTTTTAGAGATTTTTAAAATTTGTTTATTTGTTTTTAGTTTTCAACACTCACTTTTATAAGATTTTGAGTTTTAATTCTTTCCCTTCCTTCACTGTCCCCATCCCTAAGATGGTATATAATTTTATGTAGGCTATGCATGTAAAATCATGTTGTAAAGAAGGATTAGAACCAAAGGGAAAAACCATGAAAAAGAAAAAAAAAAAAAACGAAGAGAGAAAATAGTATGCTTTTGTCTGCATTCAGACTCTCTAATTCTAGATACAGATAACATTTTCCAATATAGTCTTTTGTAGTTGTCTTAGATCCTTGCGTTGCTGAGAAAAGTTAAGAGTATCAAAGTTGGTCATTGCACAGTGTTGCTATTACTGTGTACAATGTTCTTCTGGTTCTGCTCAC
>CM053592.1:29027611-29040111 GCA_028646515.1 Pseudochirops corinnae | reverse complement strand
ACATTTCCTTCATTTACTGGGAAAACAACAATGACATTATTCCTAAGAATCCACAGGATTTACCAGACTACCAAAAGGATATGTGACACAAAACTCTGCTATGCAAAATTCTGAAGATCCCACCAGATATCCGTATAGAGAGACAAAACAAGATTGGCATTGTCCTTTAAGTAGGACGTAGGTCACAGTGAGTGATAGTTGACTGGAATTGAAAAACATTCAGTGTAGTGAGTAGAAAACATACTGGAACAGTCAAACAGTTTGGGTGTTAGATCTAGTTCTAATACCTTACTACTTTTAGAACCTTGCTTGTCACTTAACCAAGTGGATTCAATCAGTTTTCTCATATATAAAATGAAGAATTCATTTCTTTTGTGCTACCATCCACACACAAAAAAAGGCACAATAATTTTAAAGCTTTATAGAAATACTTGCTATCAACTTCAGGACTAGTGAAAATAATACTCTTTTCCTGACTGTTTGTATTTGAGTCACTGACAGCAGATTTTTTTACCCTTTTTCCTAATAAAAGATAAAATTGAGAATAATTTTCTGGGAATACTTTTGAAAGCTTTTTCACTCCAGATGAGCTGTATCTAAAATGGACCCATTACTCTATCCTGGTGTTTAACCTTAAGAATTGCTCAGGTTCCTCTCGCCCTGTCTGATGTAAATTTCTATAATTCTAAATCCCTGAGTAAATTTTAAGAAATGCTAGTTCAAAAAATGTGTCATCAGTGGGAGTAAAAGATACTTCCCAAGTGTGTTCTATAGAATCCCAGTGTTTTATGTGATTTGCATCAGAACTCATCAAGAAAACTACAATATGAGTACTATTATGCCCTCAAAATATAAATTATGGAAATCTGCACTAAAATCTATTGATTGTGAGGGTTTTGTGTGAAAGTAACCTTGATTTGTTCTATTTTGCTTCAACATTTCTCTGCCTCTTGCTCCCTTTATTATGGGAATAGTCTGTCACCCTTTAGACCAGCATGTAAATCCTGCTAATATATATCAAACCTCCAAATGTTCCATGGCGAAATGAGTTGGGGAAATAAAGCTTTATGATGTTTCTTGTATGTGTTTCTACCACTGGCAAAACCTTACTACACTACCCAGCAAGACTGTTGGCTGCAGGCTTCAAACAGGCTTTACTGAGGATTCTACTTCCTTTGAACTAGCCCTAACACACATTTCAACCTATAGCCTAAGCATTGTTAAACTCAAACTTGTTTTCCCTTCCCTATATTTAGAGATCTTGCCAAGAGGAAAAGATCAAGCCATATGGGGACAGAAAGTTCATAACCTCATAGCACTCTGCACTCCAGCTAAAACTGACTTCTTTCTGCTCCTTATATTTGTTTAATGTAATAACACCATTCCCTTTGCCTAGTTCTCTGCCTATACACTGTTATGCTGAACTGAAATTCCTGTATTGAAATATACAATATTTCCAGCTTATTTACTTCCTAGTAATTTCACTGCTTGAGGGGCCTTTACTTAAAAACTGGTGCATCTTAATCTGGTCCCCAAAGATTCATGCTTATCATGCATATCAATCAATCAGTGCTACATTTTTCAGTAACTTGTTTCTCTTCCTCTGGGGTCCCAATTGCTGTGGATCTTTTTGTACTCTAACCTGAACTTTGGCACCATTGATAAGAAAGGCATTTCACCGATTCCTTCCTTCCACAGGCTTCAGGTTGTCTAGTACTAAACTTATAGTAACCTCAGTCACACACACACACACACACACACACACACACACAAAATGTGTGTGTACATGTATACATACATACATACATATGGGTGTAATATATGGAGGTGTGGGGATGTGGGTGCATGTATGTATTGGTACATAAATACATATACACAGATATATGAATATATACCTTCTTTTTAAATATCACATTCATTTCTTGTTCATTCATCAAATCAACCATGCCTGCCTAGTTATAGCCAATATTCTATACCCAAATCTGCCACCTCTTCAGTTACGCGTCTCTTTGATAGAAATATCAAGGTTTCTGGCCCCTTGAAATTATTTATTACCTTCCTATTTGGCCCATTCTGCTCCTTCTTATTTAGTTTGCCTGAAGCAAATTTGCTAGTGAAGTTTTAAGTCTGACTCTGCCTTTTAGGTGAGTTTTAATTTCTCCATTCATTGCCTTAGGCTTCTGTCTTGGCCTAGTTCAAGCTCGTAGCCAATTAGGATGAGAAATAGTTCATCCTTATCCTTGAACTTCATTGAACAGTGCCTTTTTCTAAAGTAGTCTGCAGAATACTAGACTTCTCTCCCTGTATACAACCCCTATTTTATCCCTATTCTCAAAAACTTCCTTTTTCTACTCTGGGAGCCTAAAGAAAGTGAAGAGGCAGAATTTCTTTTCTCTCCCTTCTAACCAGTTGTGTCCCATTCCTCATGTGTAAATGTGATACTGATCTCCACCAGTAAGGAGAGAGTTCCATACCAGTGGAATTTGAGGCTCAGGTCGCATTTCTTCCTAGGGCAAGACACTTTGCTGTCTTTTACAAAAATCAGCTGGGGCAAGTTCAATATCTCTTAACTACATGGCAGGAAATTAAAAAGGTCCTGAACAAACTTAATGAATATAGGTTAGTGTAAGAGGTCAAATAGGAAAAAAGAACTTTCAAGTTTCTCATATAAGGTTTTGGTATCAAAGATCTACCATGTGCATACACAGTGTGGGGATGGGTACATACACACACACACGTGTGTGTGTGTATATATATATATGTGTGTGTATGTATATATGTATATGTATGTATGTGTGTGTGTACACAGATAAGTACATATATGTGTGCATCATGTATTTTATATGTGCTGTTATATATTATAATAGATACATACAAATAGTTTATAATACAAATATACATACACCCATTTTGTGGTTGTTTGGTCATGTCTGACTATTCATGATTCCATTTGGGGTTTTGATAAAAGATACTGGAACAGTTTGTCATTTTGTTCTCCAGTTCATTTTTCAAATGAGAAAACTGAGGCAAACAGGGTTAAGTGACTTTTCCACGGTGACATAGCTAGTAAGTGTCTGAGGCTGGATTAGAGCTCAGGTCTTCCTGACTCCAGGCCCAGCATTCTATCCACTGTGCCCCACCTAGCTGTCCTATGTAACATACACACACACACACACACACACACACATCCATATAGGTATGAAAAACATTTACACATATATAATCTGTGTTTATTATATTGACTCAAAAGTATAACTCAATAGATACCAACAAATAATTCTCAGAAGAAAAATGTCAGATTATTAATAACCATATTAAAGAATGTCCAACATTACTGATGAATTGAATCCAAATTAAAACACTGAGGCTTCAACTCAAAACCACTAAATTGGCAAAGTTTGCAAAAAATATAAATATTCAAGTTAATGGAGTTGTAGGAATAGATTGTTAGTGGAACTGTGAATCAGTATAGTTAAAAAAAAAAAAGTTGGAAGGTAAAAACATTCCCCTTATCTGAAAAAAAAATATTGCTAATGATTTTTAGGTAATGGGAGTAGGTAACTTAAATGATAATCACACAAATTTATTCTTTTCAATGGCCTCTTACCTACTTCCTTTCAAAGTAAGAAAACGTGGCATCTAATTCTGAAAAGTTTGTAGATGCTACTAAATGATAAACTCATGAGATTGAAGTCGAAAGGCTGACCTGTTCAGACTTTTTCCTGGTGAAATAGAAGTTGAGCTCTAAAAGGCAAATCATAGAGCCAGAGATGTACTGTCCTCCAGAAATCACGAATGTGACTAATAAGAGCAACATGGAAAGACTTACATGTACTGATTCAGAGTGAAGTAAGTAGAACCCAAAAAATGCACAATTACTGTAACAATGTAACTGGAAAGAACAATAACTGCAAAACAACTAAAAGTGAATACTTCAGAATTACAAAGAATGCATAGCCCATTAAAGAATTCTAGGAAGAGACTTCACCCTATCTCTTTACAGAGATTACCCACTCCATGGATGTGAAACATTCTATATATTTTCAGATGACTAAATTTGTTTATTGGATTTTTACAGATTTTTCCTTTAAAAAATTTCTTTGTTATATGAGAAAGCTCTCTGGGAAGGATTGTAGGAGAAATTTGGGTGATTTGAAAATGAAAGATTACAATACAAATTATTCATAAACTATATTTTTATTGTATTATTTTTGTAAATGCTTGTTTTATTCCATAAACAATATAAGATACAATAAAATCATAATGGGAATCACTTAGTCAGGTATACTGTTTTAAGGTAAATAAAACTATATAAAAGGGCTTGATTATAGAATCCTTTGAATTTCTAGCTGAGGAATTTAGAATTTATTCAATAAAAAATGGGGGCTTTTATGATTTTTGAATAGAGAGTAAGAGGATGAAAGCCATCTCAGGAAGGTTACTTTAGTTTAGATGTGGATGAAGGATTGGAAAGCAGAGAAGCAGAAGTCATGAGACAGTAGGGAGACCAATTAGGGAGCTATTGTAGTAATCTAGATATGAGTTTGTAAGCTCCTGGTTTGTCCTGGATGGACTAAAGAGGAAGAGAAAATTTTTCAGAGACATTGTGACAGAAGAAGTGATAAGATTTGATAATGGATATGGCATAGTTTTGATTAAGTATCTTGATTATCCCTGGGAAATCCAAAGGGGAAAATATTGAGGTATTTTAAGTGATTGGGTGAATCTGGGTTGATAGGTGCTAGTAGAGTCTGCGGGCAAAGCCCATTGAAGGTGGATGAATAATGAATAAAAGCACACATTTTTTAGCCCCTAATACATGACTAACCCTCTGAGAGGTAATGTTGGGGGGGGGGTACAGAAGAAGATACTGTAATTGTTCTCAAGGAGCTTATTTTTTGAAAAGGAAAGAAGAATTACAGAGACAAAACAGTGAAGGAAGTGTGACCATTTGTAATATGAAATATTCAGGAGTATCTCCATAGAAGTCCATATAGTATGAAGAAAGGAATATAGAAATCCGTATATGCAACAAAACCCATCTTTCCATGATTTGCCTTTTAGAGCTCAACTTCTGATTCACCAGGGAAAAAGTCTGAACAGGTCAGACTTTTGACTTCCATCTCATGAGTTTGTCATTTAGTAGCATCTACAAACTTTTCAGAATTAGGTGCCACGTTTTCTTACTTCGAAAGGAAGTAGGTAAGACACCATTGAAAAGAATAAATTTGTGTGATTATTATTTAACTTACCTACTCTCATTACCTAAATATCATTAGCAATATTATTTTTTTTTTATTTCCGATAAGGGGAATGTTTTTAAATTCCAGAGGTGGCAATATCTTTCATGTAGAAAAGCAGGCAATTTTGGTTAAGTGTTTACTACATCATATAGTAAATAAGAACAGGAAAAGTACAAATGTCCCTTTTACATGTTTTGATATACATACCAGCTCTACAAGAAAAAATAAGAAATGGGACAGCTGGGTGGCACAGTGCCTAGATAACCAGCTCTGGAGTCAGGAGGAGCTGAGTTCAAATTTGGCCTTGGACACTTAACCCTTACTAGTCGTGTGACATTGGGCAAGTCGCTTTACCCCAATAGCTGTGCCTTCCTCCCTCCAAAAAGCCAAAAAAAGAAAGAAAAATAAGAAATTTATTTTCTAAATATTACTTTAAATGATCAAGATTCTATCAGTGAACACACTCCATAAAAGTATCTTAGGCACTTGGCAAGGTATATAAGGGTGCATTTAAACACTAATTAAATTTAAGTGCATTCAAGCACTAATTTAATTAATGGTATTCTAATGGTTTGGAAAGCTGTTGCCAACATTTGTTCATGCTCCTGGGCATCTCTAATTACTGCAAGGTACCATTTATGTCATGAAAAAAGGAGTATCTTGGTTGGGTGTCAATTATACTCTGTGTCTTCAAGCCAATCTAGTACGATTATTTTTTTTTTTTTAATTTAAGAAATGTGTAATGGACTGTATATGACTTGAGCAAATAAATGTTCATTGTGCTCTGTACTTCAGTCTCCTGGTTGTATCCAATTCTGATGGTTCATCAAGATTTCCTGAAATTCATTAAGATAGTTCCAGTAGCTGATTTTTGCCTGTCCTACTCATTTCTCACACACTTCAATGGACAACAATTTGTTTGGATATGCTTTGCAATGTACAACATAATATTTTATTAAATACCAATTAAGATATTAAGACTCCTTTAAGAAACTCTCCTTACCAAGTAATTTAGAACATTAGATAATTATACATATTTTTGAGGAAAAAAAATTGTTGTGTTGCCCAAAAAAGTTTTACAATAGAAAAAAATCAGCCAGTATAGATCTTATTACCATGATGAAAAATAAGAAACAATTTCCCACATTCTAAAGAATGAATTCCTAGAAGTCTTAGAGAAAATAGAAAGTGTTCAATAGGAAGAAATTATAGTTAGAATCTGTATTTTAAGAATAAGCCTTTGTTTTCTTAATACTTTGTCATCAATTTATATCATTTTAATATCATTCTCAAATATTCTAATAAATTTGGTTCTATACACTTCCATGTTCTTTTTTTAATAATACTGTATCATAATTTAAGCTTTAATCAATGGTAAACAATATTTGAGGCTGTCATTCATCATTTCAGTATCTAGCATTTTCAGCAAAAATGCCAAAGATTTACTACTGAAACTTTCTTAAAGTTCACATCATTCTTCTACCTAAAGGGGGAAAGAAATTGTTCAATGAAGGAGATATACCAAAAGCTTCCAAAATCAAAACTGAATGTGAAAAAAAAAAACAAAACATTTCAACAAATGAGATGCCCATAGCAGAAAGTACCTGAAATAGGATACAGGAAAGCTGATGAAGTTTACACTGAATGGTTGTAATTCTTAAAATAATTTCTTCATTTTTGAAAGACACTTTGTTTTGAAAAATCATTCTAAAATAGCCAATTTTGGTGGAAAATTATTTTTATTGGAAATAAATAGCATTGAATTTTCTTAAGACACCTATAAGAAATTATCTCCCTTACTGAGCTGGAATTCCTTCCTTTGTTACTGTATGCCAAGTTTATCATCATTTCATTGCATGTAATTATTTTGTTATGCTTTAGTATGTTTGAAATATGTAAAAGAAAATAATTCTACTGTTAATGGATTAAATTGGGAAGTACAGCTGCTCAAAATGAGAATGGTCTTGAAAGATTATTGTGTAGTTCTAAAGCCAGTGCTGGCAAATTTATTCACGACACATTCTTAAGTTTTGTCTGAATTATTTAAATTTTCTCCATTACTTTCTTAAGTTCTGATGAATATTTGCTGAACTGATTGTTGAATACAGTTCTACCATAACATTGGCGAGAGCTTACAATGAGCAGAACTTGGCATGCGAAGAATGCTAGAACCAGAATAACAAAAGAAAACATTGAAATATGATGTCAAGGAAGAGAAAAGATGAAAGGGACAAATGTATCATTGCTTGAGATTGAAGGAATGATAGTAATGAAAAAGATAAAAAGAAGAACTACTCAACTCTTATTTTTATTTCTGTTTTCTCTTCTAAGGAGAATAATATTTAAACACCAAATGATTTAACAAAAAAAAAAATAGGTGAGCTGAACTACTTTTCCAGATGATGCCTCACTGTCATTAATAATTTCAAATCACTGAGCTCAAACGGCATACTGACTGAAAACTGAATGAAATGCCAAATATGTTTATTTAGGCATTATCAGTAAACTTTGGGAAATCATGAAGAATGATAGAACTTCCACAGGATGAGAAAAGGGCAAGTACTGTACTGATTTTTAGGAAAGGGAAGAGAATGAAATTTATAAACAGTCATGACTTCATGTCGATTCTTGGCACATTCCCAGAATTTGAGTGTAGCTCCCCCAAGCCCGGGGGCTACAGAGCTTTCCCATGCCTACTTCCTTGGCTGGATCCTAAGGGACTTCCACCTCTTTAGCAGTAATAGTGGAAAAAGGTAAAGGCAAAACCTTTTGCCTCTAATTATTAATGTCAAGCAGCAAAGCTTTCATTTTAAATAGCTCTTCCCAGCAGCAAAGCTTCTCCCCCATTCTGCTATTCCGAGCATCAAATAGCAGTTAAGATTCTGAGGTCTTGCTGAGATTCATATCTGAGAATTCTTCTCAGACTCACTAAAAAGGTCTGATTTTCACCAACCTTACTACTCTTAAGCATGTTCTCATTTGAAGTAACCAAATTCCACATTTGGGGGTGAGGGGATGAGGCAATTGAGGTTAAGTGACTTGTATGGGGTCATGCAGCTAGTAAGTGTCAGGTGTCTGGATTTGAACTCAGGTCCACCTAACTCCAGGGCCAGTGCTCTATCCATTGTGTCACCTAGATGCCCCTCAAATCCCATATTTCTGATAATACAAATGACAAATAGGGGGCAGCTAAGTGGTGCAGTGAATAGAGCACTGACCCTGGAGTCAGGACTTATTTGAACTTATCAAATCCAGGATCAGATACTTGATCGCACTTACTAGCTATGTAACCTTGGGCAAGTCACTTAACCCCAATTGCCCTGCCTTCCCCCCTCTAAAAAGGCAATAAGCAAAATGACAAATAGGTGATATATAATTACCTTGAAGTGTTTAAAATGAATAAGGTACTGTATTTGTTAGTAATATTGTAGATGTTGTCAAGAGAAAGTTAAAAATTTCAAGAATAACTCAACCTCCTAATGAAATAGGATCAGTCACAGTGAAGTGCAAACAAATGTGCTGTGGAAATGAAAAATGAAGGCAAGAACCAACAAATTATTGCAGTAAAACAACCTAATCAATCTTCAAGGGGGGAAAAAGCATAGACTTGGAGAAGGACCTGGAAGCTGGAGGGTTTTTTATTTTTGTTTTTGTTTTACTATTTCCTCTACATAGTGATATAGGTTTCTTGAAGTTGGAAGAATAGCAAGAAAAATTTTTAAAAATAGCTGATAACTATTTCTGTGAAGAAAAAGCACTTGTCATAGATAACACAATATGAAGACTGAAATAGAAAAAGTTGTGGAAAAGTAACTTTTAATGAAGAAATTCATTTTTTCTTACAAAGCTATTAAAAATACAATTGTTGGATGATGTCCAGGTGGTAATGAGCTGGTAATATCTGGGCATCTATATCAGACTTAAAACATTTACCTTAAATTATGATTTAAGATTTTTTTTTTCTTCCAAGTGAGCCTGGAAGTCTTGTCCCCTGAATTAATATAATGACATCCTGAGAAACAAAATTATTCCAGAATTGCAGAAAACTGCCAAATTAATACAGGATGCTGCAGTATTACTTACATATAACATGTGTCCTGAAAGATTAAGAAATTTATCTAAAAGATGGAAATAAACATGCTTCCAAGGTCTGGAGCATTAAGTGATTTAAGCCTCATTGAAAACCTATGTGTTATTATCCAGGCTACGTTTGGAAGAAATGTACTATTTTTCAAAGTCCTGTCTTAATATCCTGTGTGGTGTGTGATTTCATGATGAATAATTCAAAAGCATGTGTAAAAATCTTGGGAACTCAATAACATTGCATAAAATAAGTGCATGAAAGGAGACGTTATATATTTAAAAAGCTTTTTTTTGTAAAAAAAAAAAAGTTATGTGGTTTGTTGCATGTCAAGAAATTTAATTCCTTTGTCTCAAGTAATTCACACCTTGTTATTAGAGAGAAGATTTGTGAGCATTTAGATTGGTAAGAGTAATAACAGAAAATCAAAATGAATCTATCAAGAAAATATGGTATTCTAACCCCATTTCCTTTTTCTGAGAGTTTCTAGACCTGTTAATCAGAACATTGCCATAGAATTAATTTACTTAAGTTTTAACAAAGTATTTAGGAGAAACTGACATATGATATTTGTGGATTGGATGGAGACTAGTGGAAAAGATTATAATACAATTAGGTGAATACAGAATTAGTTAATTGACTAGAACCAAAGACTCAGTAATGAAAAACTTAATGTCAATATGAGAGAGAGAGACTTGAGTGTCCCTGGGCTCTCTCCTTTCCTCTGTGCTATTTAACATTCCTCTCCTAAGCACTCCCCCCACCACCATACACACACAGCAGTGGCTTGGATAAAGGCACAAATGGCTTGTTGATCAAATGCAGAGATGACATGATGTTGCAAAGAATGGCCAATATTTGGGGATTATAGAATCTGGATTGGAAAATATCCCAATGTACTAAAATAGTGAATTTTTAAAATATATCTTACAAAAATATGATAAGAAACGACTGACTAAATTACAGCTCAAGTGCTGGGATTTGAAAGGCTTAAAATATTACAACGCTTGCCTTCTCTTTAAGCATCTTGGGAGGGTAAAGCTTTGGTGTGTGTGTGGGGGAATCCATAGGATTGTTTAGGCAGCGGAAGGCATGGTCTTCCAAAAGAGAGTATGGGTCTGGTTCCCTCCTCTTCTTTGACTCCCTTGCAATGATTCTCCCCCCCCTCCCCATTCCTCTCTCTGGGAAGATTGAGAAGACAATGGTGAGAGGCAGGAGAAAACTCTTAGTCTTTGGGAAGCATTTCTTGACCCACCCCCCCAAAACCCCAACCCCTGCAAGAACCTGGCCTATGGATCGATGGATGGATGGTTGAATGAGTAAGAAATAATTTATTTTCCTCCATGTCCAGTACTGTGTTAACCATTGACATTACAAAAATAAAAGCAAAGAAATTTCATTTCCTCGAGGAGATTATAATCTAACAGAAAAAAAAAAAAAAACATTAGGTGAAGGGAAAAAAATCAGTCAGGGAAAGGAGTTTTAAGTTATAGAGTTACCACAATGTTGAGTGAATATTGAAGCATTTATTAGAAGTTTACTATGAACAAAGCTCTGTGTTGAGTGCTGAGGATGCAAATAGACATTCCCTACTGTCAAGGAACATTCTAATGAAAGAGATGACTTACATGGAAGGTTACAGCTGCAGGTCAGATGGAAAGATCCTTAGGACATGGGTAAATCAGATGATAACACTTCTTTAGTGGCATTCCCACTGATAAGATCATATCAGTTTTGGATACTGAATCATTTAATGGTGCCACAGACTTTGGTGGCACAAACTTTCAGGGTCTTCAATAGACATGTCCATAGTACCTGTAGGATCAGTTTCCAGCAGCATCTCCAAAAGGGTTGTTTCCTATAATGGTGGTTCAGGGCACTGGACTGAAAGGATTGCTATTCCAAAGACTCTTGGATTCAGGATCTGAGTAGTCTCCACTACTCTGGTACTAGTCCTCCATGAGGGGAGATGGTGGGCAGGGTGGTGATGATGGTTTGACCTTCCTGAAACGTGTTGCCTCCATCTTTCCCTCAGGCCATCTTGCTTCTTCAACTAGACCAACTTGCCTTCCCTCTGTGTGGCAGTTGCTTGGTGGTTGGTAAGGATGTTCTCAAAAGAATTTGATCACCTCTTGATAGCTGTGAGGGCTGGGCTAAAAGCAGAAGTGGTATGGGGAGTGTTGCCATTCCTAATAACAGGATCAACTGACAGTTGATCAGTAGTTGTTATTGGTTGTGATGAAGAAAGTGGGTCCCCTTGTATAATTAATTCTCCACTTAATGATATTATGGGAAATGAATAATAAGCAATTCTGGTAGTTTCTGTGGGCACTGTTATCCCCAAGATACCTGGGCTTAGAGTTCAATACTGTCTCCATCAGCATATAAGGGGAGATGTTTAGTCAAAGTGGTAGTGATGATGGTGGTGGCTTGACTTGTTTCACCGACATTCCCTCCTGTCTGTCCCTCAGGGTCCCTTGCTGCTTCAGCTGGCTTGCTTGTCCTCTGTGGAACCCAAAGAGAGTAGATTGACACACTCTTTCCCTTATTAGTGGCAATTATGACTTTATAATGATTCCAGAACTGGGAAGTGTTTGTATGGGGTGGGGAGAGGAGGAAGAAGAGGGATATTCTTATGGCAGCAAGTCTGGGCTTCTGAGACTATGATGAGAGAGAAAAGTATAGCATGGTTAGAGTAGCTGCTCCAATATAGTCAGACTTGAAGCACTCACCAATCAGGATCTCAGATAGTCTGAGGGCAGGAACTACAGAGCTTAAAAGGTTATCCTCCCTGCCATGGTCCCTAAAGTGCCCACCTCTCTATTAACTGGATAACTTAGCTTGCAGGTTCCAACCTCATGACAGTTTGAAAAACCAGAGAAGGGAAAACTTAAGAGGAAAGAAAAGATTTTGAGGATCAGAAGAGTGATGTCCAAGTCCAAGATCAGTGATATCCAGGGAAGTAATAGTTGCTGTCCCATTCATACCAACCCGTCAATCCATGAAGGAAGGCAACATAGTGTATGAGAGGTTCTAAAGTAATTCCTATCCCACCATTCTTGTTCAACCCAAACATTGAAATGTGTACTGCCCACACAAATGCCCTTGTCTCCCTGTCCTGGAGAAAACGACAAAAGAACAAACAAAACAAACCCAAAATGAAACACCCCCCCCCC
>CM053592.1:29009072-29027111 GCA_028646515.1 Pseudochirops corinnae | reverse complement strand
GCCTTTATCAGAGACACTGGTTGTAAAAATTCTTTCCCCATTTCCCACTTCCTTCTTAATCTTGGTTATGTTGGCTTCATTTGTACAGAAACTTTTCAATTTAATGTAATCAAGATTATCCATTTTGCATTTTATAATGCTCTCTAACTCTTCTTTGGTCATAAAGTCTTCCCAACTCCATAAATCTGACAAGTAAACTATTCCTTGCTTCCCCAGATTACTTACAGTTTCAGCCTTTATACCTAGATCATGCATCCATTTAGACTTGATTTTGGTGTACGGGTCTATGCCCAGTTTATGCCATACTATATTCCAATTTTCCCAGCAGTTTTTGTTAAGTAGTGAGTTCTTATCCCAGAAACTGGGGTCTTTGGGCTTGTCAAAAAGTATATTACCATAATAGTTGACTACTGAGTCTTTTGTTCCAACTCTATTCCATTGAATACTCTATTTCTCAGCCAGTACCAAGCAGTTTTGATGACTGTTGCTTTATAATACAGATTACAATCTGGTATGACTAGGTCACCTTCCCTAGCATTTCTTTTCATTAATTTCCTTGATATTCTGGACCTTTTGTTCTTCCAAATGAATTTTGTCACTATTTTTTCTAGCTCTATAAAGTAATTTTTTGATAGATTCATTGGCATGGCATGAAATATGTAATTTAATTTAGGTAAAATTGTCATTTTTATTTTATTAACTTGAGCCAGCCAAGAGCAATTGATGTTTTTCCAATTAGATCTGATTTTGTTTCCTTGAAAAGTATTTTGTAGTTGTGTTCATACAGGTACTGGGTTGGTTGAATTTTTTCAAAACATGTTGAGTTCTTTTCCACCAGGATTCTTAAACAAATTTCCATTTCTGGAATTTCACCTTTCATATGGCAAATGTGGCAAAATAAATTAAATCCTGGACTTGGATTTAGGAGAACCTGAGTTCAAATACTGCCTTAGAAATTTACTAGTTGTATGCTGCTGGGGACATCATTTAGCTCCTTTGGGCCTCTAATTTTCTCATCTTTTACATATGAGAATGATAATATCACCTACTTCACAGGGTTGTTGTAATTATCAAATGCGATAAATTATGTAAAATACTTTGCAAACCTTAAAGTGCTGTATAAATATTAGTTATTATTAATTAACAACTTTTATTACTTTAAAGTCCTTGGAAAATATGAATGGTAGAAAGGAAAAATATAACTGTTCAGGTTTAGGGATCTGGGACCGCAAAATAGTGACATGCGGGTCCTGCCTTGAATGAATTCTACCCAAACCGTATTTCAAACAAAGATAAAGTTTTGTTAGAACATTGGTCAGGGTGCATATGATTCTAAAAATCTGCATATTGGCCAGATTCTTAAGGAATCCTAAGCATTGGGCAGACTTTTAAGGAATCTGAGCAATTTAATGGGGACCAAAATGGACCTTATATATAGAAAGAATGTGAGAAGGATCTAGGAATTGCCAAGTATTCTTGGGTAACTGGAGGTAACAGAGAAGGACCAGGTACCCTAGGTAAATGCCAGGGACCTGGACCATGGGACCTAGGGTCCAAATGGGATCAAGGATGGGAAGTAGCCAGGGGCAATTCGAGTTAACAGATAGTAAAGGCCAGGGCTAGGTTAGAGGTAACAGAGCATTGGGAGATTGGGCACAGGTCACAGTGAAAGGCCAATTGAAAGGATTAGTGGGATGGGTGGATGCCTCAAGTGAACACCAGAGACTTGACCAAATGGGAAAATTCAAGAAAACTGGGGGGGGGGGGGGGGGAAGGGGAGGGTGTAGGAAGGATTTTCAGGGCTTAAACACCACCAGTAACCAAAATTGATCTGCAATTTTTAGGTAGGTAAAGCAACCTTTTGATTAGTAGTTGATCAGGCAGAAGATTACTTATGTTGAAATTTAGCTAAGAACCTGGGTGGAAAAATGTTCAATATGTTTCAGAATAGCTCAGTCAGTACTCAGCTTGCTCTGGAAATGCTCACTGGGTGCTCAATTTCCAGGATATTTAAATTAGTTTTACACTTACTGTTTTGAAAGTGCTGAACTGGGAGTGTTTTGTTCAACTGGTGATGCCTACTAGTTGAATGCTAATTAAGTTCCGTTTTGATATAGCTTACCTCTCTCTTAAGAAAACCATTTATAGCTCATGCTTTGAGGTTGACTATGTTCCACAAAACTCATCTTCTACTTGTTTCTCTGTTTACCATTCCCTCTTAGTATTTTACTCTCTACATGATGGTTTATTCCATTTCTTTTTTCTTCTTTGTGCCTTTTAAGCTAATTTGCTGAGGATAGAATATTAGAGTTTGTTATAATATCTGATATACGTTTATCCTTTATGTATTCTTTTACTTCTCTGAACTGCTTCCTCAACATCCTGAGGTGGAAAAACCAAATCAGGTCAAGAGCCAAAGCAAAACAGGGTTCAGGTAGCTGCATTTATACCTTCTGCAAAGTCCCAGCACTCCCAGCCTGAGCTCCGTGGTGGCCAAGCCCAGACTGATGAGGTACAGGCACTGGGAATCCCCTTGAACTCTGATTGAGTCTTCCCATCTGATGAGTCATTTGCCTGAGGCCTATGAATACTGGAATACAACTCTGAAGCATTCTTTGGATTTGGGACAGCACTCCTTGTCCAAGCCAGAGAGCACTGGAATCCAACCAGCACTTTCCCCAAACCTTAAACTGGTTACCAAAGACTAGATTAGTAGGAAGCATTTTGGGGTATTCTTAGTGGATACAACAAAGCACTCCTACAAACAGAATCTAAAGAGCCTTATCCTAATAGATCCAACCCACCCCAAGACTATGAATGAGAGAGAAGCATCAGGGCATTCTAGGTAAAGTCTAAGAACCAGAAACCCCAGAAAACCTGTTTGAGAAAGAAAAAAATCCAGCCTGAGCAGTGTGTGAAGTCTGTGATGGGACCCTCTTTAAGTACTTCACCAGAGGAGAAGGATCACAAGCTGGTCTGTAAGAAACAATCATCTTACCAAGAACTCCGCATGGCCATTAGTGAATCAGAAAGAACTTAACTTTTCTTTTAATGTTCTTGTGAATGGAGACCTGACAAGAAAGGACACATTTGTGATGCAAAAACAAAAATGTTTATTCCCTATCCTGAATGCAAATCCCACCCCCTTTTCCCCTTTTCTCAAATCATGTGGAAACAAAAGTTTAGTCATTCCTTACAGGTCTACAGCAGTGAGAGGTCCAGAACCTTAGACAAGAGTGAACCCCTGGGGAGTTCTACGTTCTTAGGTGCAGCCTTTTGACTGATTCTAAATTTTACAGAACAAATCCCTGTGAAGTTTGGACTCAGTCAAAGGGTGACACTTGAGGCCCTAGGGGCCTACATATGGCATCCAGGCCTCAGCTTCCCCGCCCTTGGCCAAGCCCATTCAATTTCAAAGTTTGACACAAGAGGAGATTTCATCCAGTGCACTCTAAAGAAAACTAGACCCCATGAGGAAATATCTTGAATAAATAGATAGCCAAAGGGGTAAAACCAGAAGAGGATAGTGAACTTTTAAGTTTAAATAAAGTTTACAAGAAAAAAAAATGGGCAAATTGTAAAGCATGCAGGAATACATAGAGGAAGTAAAACTAAAATACATAGTGCAAAAAAGCTAGAGAAGAAAGGATGACAAGGAAAATTGATACCATAGAACAGACTTTTGAAAACCTTATTCAAGAACTGAATGCTGTGAAAATTGGAATGAACCAGACAAAATAATGACTTAAGAATTCGTCGAGAAATATCAAAAAAACAAATCTCCAACATGAATTTAAAGAAGTAATATAATATCAGAAACAATTCACCTGAAAAACTGGTCAAGAAGAGAAAATCTAAGAATTATCAGATTCTCTGAAAAATCTGATTAGAAAGATGGCTGGAAATTATATTTCAGGAATTCTTAATGAATATTACTCAGAATTCTTGGAATCAGAATAGAACGAAAATAGAACCATTTCCCTGATCAGCTCCAGAAAATAACCTCCAAATGAAAACTGATAACATCATAGTCAAAATCCTAAACTTCCAGGTCAAAGAAAAGAAAAAACATGCAGAACAAAAAAGGAGCTCAATACTAAGAAGTCAAAAGAAAGATCATACAAATTTTAGCTCCCTATTGAAGAGAGCTTAGGATATGGCATTCTAAAAGGCAAGTAATTAAAATATGCAACTAAGATTACCTAAATGGTAAAATTAAATATAACATCATGAGGGAAAATAAGGATCTTTACTGGAAAAGTTTATTTCCAATCATTCATGATGACAAGACATAATGAGTAAACATTTTGAAATGGAAATGTTGAGGTAAAGAGAAATTTAGAAAGGTACATCTGCTTTTATAATTGGAGGGGAAATATGTGAGGATGAATTTATATGTTAATAGAGGAATAAGAAATGTTATGGGCTTCTCAGTGTCCAGCACTAAGCATGATCAGAGATGTGAATAAGAAATAACCAGACAATGTGGGTAATTCAAGGAAGAACCATGAACTCCATACAATGATTCTTTGAACAAGGTTTTTAAAGATCCAAAAGACAAAGATTCAAGTATTCTTATCCTAATCATATCCTGGAATTTTAGTATCAATATAATAGTCTGTCATACCCTGGAAGTGGCTGGGATAAGATAAGGCTTTGTTATCAAGGACCCAGGAAGTCATGGGGAAAGACAATTGTCTCTTAGCAAAGTGTTTCTACAGGACAAAAGATGCCACTGAGAGCAGGCTTCAGAGCTGGAAGCTAAGGCCGCAATCTCAAAGACATCAGCATAGAAACTGATCCCCGAGAATCAAGTATTTTGACTTACAATGGTCTTTAGTCTGTTATATCCTGGAAGTAACATAATTTGATAAAGAACATGTCCCTTAGGTGCCTAAAGTCTGAGGGGCAAAGGCTTGGATGTCAGGATATCAAACAAAAGTCCTTTTAAGTATATCCCTGGGGAGTCTTCCAGGAAGCCAGCCTTTACAAGCCATATCACCTTGAGGGGTCCTGATTAGGGCACAGTGTCAAGATTTTTATCTGAGTCCTGGATCAGGCCTCCTTGGCTCCCTACAAAGAAACACATTTCTACTCAGAATTGTAATAAATTTTTGAGAGTCAGAAGGAAAAGTTAGAATAACAAATCATCTGTAGGTGGTCTTGTTTAGTCCTAAGGATCTTATGAGAAAACAAGAATAGGAAGAATCAGGGACAGTGCTGAGAAAGAAAGAAAGAAGTATAGGAGAAATTACTATTGCAAAATTGCTTAAGATGAAGAGCTATGGAAAAAGGGATGGTGGAAGAAATTAGCATTCCATGAGCTTTCATCTGGATCAGGTAAAGGAAGATTAGATAAAATTATACATACACACACAAAATCTTAGTATGAATATAAATTGAACTTAAAAGCGGAATAGGAGAGGACAGGGAGGAGGGGTAAAGAAGGTTATGTTGAGGTATAGGGGCTTACAGATGCTTGAGACCCCAAAATACCAACACACTGGGTCATGCCAAATTAATTCAAGTCAAGCCTTCTCTCAGCCAAAGTAAAAGTTTATTAAAGATTCTCCATAATGTGTAGATTCTTAAAGAGCCTAAGTATTTACTATGCTTGTATTGAATAAGTAGGTCAAAATAATCTGAAACAGACTGAGTCTGGGCAACTATTCAACACCCTCAAGGTGTCAAGATAGATCTTATATACAGAAAGATAATGGGAGGGATCTAGGGGTGGTTGAGTGAAGGAGTCTAATGAGGATCTTGAGAAACTGAGGTAAGACCTCAGGAATGAGATTAAGGGTGGGCATTAGCTGAAGACTACCTGGAGATGACAGACAATGGAGGGCTAGGCTAGTTTAAGGCTAACAGATTTGGGTATAGATATTTTGATAGGATCAAGGGTGGGAAGGAGCTGGACAATGGGTGCTAGGCTAGGTTAAGAGTAGCAGAGATTTGAGCTTAGTGATAATGAGAGGCTTATGGCCTCAGGCAAATGCCTTTCCAAATGGGAAGAATCAAGGAGGTTCCCAGAACCAAAACCCTATCACTAAGTGGAAGGGCATGATTTAGTAAGAGAATAGTTATAAGTGAAACAATCACAAATGCTGCTGGGGGTATGAGAAGGAAGAAGTAAAAAGGCTTGGAAGAAAGTGCAAACATTTGGAATTAAGAGAGGGATAACGAAGAGAGGAAGTAGATAGCAGAGAGGAAATGGTCTATTTCACTTTTAAGATCACAAGTGTCAGGCAAATTTTTTTTTACTTTACCACTCATTTGTATGTGTGTGTGTGTGTGTGTGTGTGTGTGTGTGTGTGTGTGTGTGTGTGTGTATGTTTTATAAAGAGGCAGGTAGTAGGACAGAGAGCAAAAGCACAAGAGGATGGATGGAAGGAAATACACAATTAACAATCATAACTGTAAATGTAAATGGCATGAAGGTACTCATGGAATAGATGATAACCAAATGAGTTAGAATACAAAAAATTGGCAACATGTTATTTACATGAAACATACTTAAATTCACATAGAATTTAAGTGACAGCCTGGAGCAAAATCTGTTATGTTTCAGCTGATCTTTAAAAAGTAGAAAGAGTAATCATGATTCCACATCTGTTTCATTTGTCTCATACACTTATGAAGTTAATATATCTAGATTATGCTCAAAGGTTTACAGCTAATGAATCAATATTGATACTTAATACAGATGCACCTAATAAGATAGCATCTCAGTACTTAAAGAAAATCTTAATAAAATTGAAGGTAGAAATAGAACACATAGAGCAGTGGTTCTCAAACTTCCTAATGCTGCAACCCTTTAATACTCGTATGTGGGCGTATCTACATGTGGGCGGACCCACCTGGAGATGGATAGAGGAGCAGTGTCTTGGTTCCTAAGAGCATCAGAAATGTGTTTTCCCATGGTCTTAGGTGACCCCTGTGACCCCTGTGAAAGGGTCTTTTGACCCCCAAAGGGATCACAACCCACAGGTTGAGAACCACTGACATAGAGGATCTTCCCCTCTCCCAGATTTTCCTTTTCCTTAGCTGGTGGAGGAGGGGAAGTGGTACAGGGTTGGGGCACGTGGTTGATGAGATTTCCATTGGGCTCCCTATCTCTGATTAATGCTGGCACAGAGGAAGAGGATTCCCCTTGGAAGGGTCCTTTGTCTTTAGTAGGGCTTCAAGCCCACCTCCCCAAAACAAGGAAAAGTTGAGTCTAGCCTGGGGCAGAGCAGGCTGTAGTATGGTCCAGCACAATGTTTCCCAAGTGCTTCCTAAATCAACCAGAAGTTCCATGTAGATTATTCATGTAGTGGAAGGGTGTATCTCTTAGTGCCCAGTCCTTTCCTTCTGGCAAAGGCAATTGTAGGGGAAGAAGTGGACTGGCAAACTGATCTCTTGGAAGGTCTTTAGGATCCCCAGTTTTGTTTTGCTTAATATCTTGGAAATTCACTTCATTCTCAGCTATACCTGGTCTCCTTCCTGAGGTCCTACTCAATAGGTATCTGAGTCAGGAATCACCTTGAAGATGAAGATACTCAGCTGAGAATCCTTTCTCCCATGAATGTTAAATCCATAGAGAGCATCTTAATGTACCAGCTTTCAGACCTAGGTAAATCTTACACAAAGATGATAAGAAAAAAGTTAAGAACTTGGGTAGAACTTTTAGGATATTAGCAATCATAAAATTTTGGCAATCACTGAGTAGGAATATAAAAGAATTTCTATATTTATCAGTTAAACATGACAACTTTGAAAAATTTGACCATATGTTGGGATAGAAATCCTCACGCAAAAATGTAGAAAAGCAGAAATATTAAACAAATCACTTACTAGTCATAATGCAATAAGTTTTATTCAACAAAAATCCCTTACATTAAAAAAAATAAAGTGAATGCAGAGTAAATAACATAACTCTAAACTACTACTGACTAAAAAAAAAAGCACAAACTATAGAAATAATTGAAAAAATCATCAAAGAAAAAGACAATCATGAGACAGCATGATAAAACTTAATGAAAAAATTTATATCTCTAAGTAATTAATCAACAAAAGAGACAACAAATCAATGAGTTGAACATGCTACTAAAAAATGAACAATTAATCAAATATCTCCAACTAAATAATAAAGTAGAAATTCTGAAAATTGGAGCTTAACAAAATTGAAAGGGAAAAACCATTAAAATAGATATTAGCTAACTTGGTTTAAAACAGAGAGAAAGGAAAAGCAAATTGTTCACATTAACAAGGAAAATGGAGAGTTTACAATAATTATGGAAGAAATAAAGAAAATTTTCAGAAATCTTTTTGACCAATTATGTGTTAACAGAACTGATACCTTGGAAGAAAAAAATGAATACTTAAAAAAGAATAGATTATTTAAATAGAGAAAGAGAGAGAGAGAGAGAGAGAGAGAGAGAGAGAGAGAGAGAGAGAGAAAGCCACAATGTGGGTTGGAGGGGAACTCCAGAACAAGAAAAAATGGTTTCAAAGTGAATTTTATTAAACTTTCAAAGTTCAATTAATTCCAGTATTTCATAACTGTTTTCAATAACAACAAACAAAGTACCCTTTTGATCCTTTTCTATAATACAAATATGGTCTTGGTGTCTAAAGAAATAGCAAAGAAGGAAGACTAAAATTTAGTAGACCCAGTGAACGCTGAAACATAAACTTTGAATAAAAATATTATCAAGTAGGCTATAGCAACATTTTAAAAAAGACTGTGATGTGGTTAGGGTTTGGGGTGCTCTTGACCCCAAAATATCAACACTACAAACATACTGGGTCTGGCTGAACGAATTCTACTCAAGTCGTCTCTCAGCCAAAGAAAATCAAAGTTTATTAAAAGTTCATTAAAAGATTGCCATATTGGGTAGACTCTCAAGGAGCCTAGGTATGTGTAAGGCTTGCATTGGGCAAGCAGGCCAGAATAGTCTGACACAGAGTAAGTCTGTGCTATTTCATTCTATAGTGTTCTCACACCACATGGAGGGAAGATGAAGTCTTAAATACAGAAAGGTTGTGGAAGGAATCTAGGGGTGGTCTAGAGAAGGAGTTTGGGGAGGGTCTCCAGGAGGAGTCAGATGGGGTCAGACTCCAGTATTGAGTTTGGGGAGGGTTAGTTGCTGGAGGCTACCTGGAGAGGACAGACAATGGTGGGTGAGGCCAGTTTAAGGGTGGAATTGGAGGATCAAGTTTGAGAAACTGCTGGACAAAGGAGGGTCAAAGATTTGGGCAGAGCCACAATGAAATGCCTATAGCCTCAGACAAATTCCTTATGTGGGAAGATTCAAGGAGAGGTGAAAGGGGCTCCCAGCGCCTGTACCTCAAAGATTTAAGGAGAGCTCAGGGGGGCTCCCAGAGCCTATACCTCATAAACTGTACACTCTGACCAGGTTGGATTTATACCAAGAACACAAGGTTGGTTTGACATAAGGAAGATATAAAATATGATGTCATGTTATTAATATAAATAACAAAATGTCATAATTATATGAGTCAATGTTGAAATGGCTTTTTATAAAATCTAACATTTATATTAAAACTCTAGAAATCATAGAAATGAATGTATCATATAGTATTTAATATTTATCCAACCCCAAGAACAAACATTACATGACAGAGAAAATTTAGAAGCCTTTCCAGTAAGATTAAGGGTAAAGCAATGATGCTTATCATCACTACTATTTAGAAATGATACCTGTAGTAATAGGACAAGGAAAAAAATACAAAAAAAAAATACAGGCAAAGAGAAAATAAAACTATTTCTCCTTTAGATGACATGATGATATACTTAGAGCACCCAAGAATCATCAAAATTAATTAAACTAATAAATAACTTCAGCAAAGCCGCAGTTTATAAAAGAAATAGATAAAAATCATTAAAATTTCTGTATATTTAAGCCCAGAAATAAACTGAGAAATTCCATTCAAATAATTACGGAAGCTATAAAATATTTGGAAGCATATATTCAAAGATTCTCCTGGGAATAATATGAATCAAACAATAAAATTGTCTTTATAAAAGGAAAAGAAAACAGACCCATGTATGCTTATGAGTTGGATGAAACAATAGAATAAAAATTACAATACTATATAGATTCATTTAATTTACTTATTCAGTACTGTACCAAATTACCAGAAAAAAAAAATTGTTGGCCTAGAAAAAAATCATCAAATTCATATGGAAGAATAAAAAATAAAAAATTTCAAGGATGATAATTTAAAAAGTGGGAAAGAAGGAGATCTATCAGTACCTGACCTCGAAGTGCATTGTAAAGTAGTAGCCATTAAAATGACTTCATATTTTTCTTTTTTAAAGAGAGGTCTCTCAATGGAAGTGATTAGGTATAAAACTTTTGGAAGTAAGCACAGTATCACAATCTTTGATAAACCAAATACCCCGATTACAAGGGGAAAGACTTGCTATTTGACAAAATATTCTGGGAAAACTGGACACAATTCTGGCATAAAATAGATTTATACCTTACCTTACACCATCTACCAAGATAAGTTCCAAATCGATATATGATGTGGATATAAAAGGACACATGTTAAACAATTTGGAGGAGCAAATTACCTTTCACATCCCCCTTTCTGACCATAATCTATTGGCTTTTCACCTCTTCCTTCATCTTCTCTTACAAAACTCTACTCTTTTTCAGCACTGTATCCTCCAATTCTTTGACCCCTCAATCTTCTCGAAGACCTACTCCCTTGTACTAGCCACTTTCTCCTCTTCTTGTCATCTTGAGCCCTGGGTAAAACAATTAAAGTCTACGTTGTCTCCTCTTAAGCCCGTAGTACCCCTAGCATATCGTGGATTACACCTAGTTAAGATTCCACCTTGGATCATGTCCACTACTAATCACTTACACTCATACACAGGTCTTCCTGAATAAAGGTGGAAAAAATCATACAACTCTTTTGACTGTGTCCATTACAAATTTATGTTATACAACAACAACTGGGCCCTCACTGCTGCCAGGAAATCCTACTGTCTTTTTTTTCTCAACTCACTAATGCATACTTCACAGTTTTGTTCTTCAAACTTGTTCCACCTTCCTCAAGCCTCTAATGACTTTCCTTCCCTCCACCCTCTAGGCTAAGAATCTTACCTCATATTTTACAAAAAAAAAAAGTATGACGCCATTTGCTATGAGTTCTCTCTTCTCTCCTCTTCTTTGTCTGTTACTCAGTTGCCTTTTGCCACTTTCTTCTCCTTCACCCCTGTTTTAGTCTTTACCAAGGCTAATCTTAATTTAAGTGACCCAATTCTATCCCAGCTCCTCCATCAGATTGCCTTCTCTGTCATGACCGCTCTCATTTATTGTCATTCTCTCTCTGTCTACTGGCTTATTCCCTATGCCTTCAAACATGCCTGTGTCTCCCCCATCCTGGAGAAAAAAAAAAAATTAAATCCTTCCATCCTCATTAACTGTTGCACTATGTTTCCTTTGCCCTTTCTGGTTAAACTCCTTGACAAGGTCATCTACAGTAGATGCCTCCACTTTTTCTCCTCTGGCTGTTTTATTAAACCTTTACAATCTGGCTATTTTTTTTTTTTGCAGTCACTGATATGAATCTTACCAACAAAATCTCTTTAGAAAGGCTGATAGTAATCTATTAAAGCTTGCTTTTAAAGATTATAGCTAATCTTGCACTCAGATAAAGGAGAAAGTATTATCCAATCAACTCCAGTTCAGTTCTTATCTTTTTTGAAAGTTGTCTGCTCATTTAACAAAGATGTAATAGTTTTAAATGAATGTGTGTTTTACATAACACATGCATATGACCATATTAAAAGACATATATTTACAATGTTTTCCTCTATAAAAAAACCCTCTTTTTCTTAATACAAATTCCTCAAAAATCCACCTTTTTATTTTTCACTTTCTTAAATTTAATTATATGGAGTTGCCTCTATGTAAAAAGTAGTATAGTACTTTATACTTTCTTAGAATAGGCTTAATAAATTTCCAAGTTGTTTGGGCTATTTTTAATTCTCTAGGGAAACGTTTTTAGGATTAAGTTAGATATTATAAAGATTTTTCTCCGTGATCTGAAATATTCATTTGTCTGCATACCCCACAGGCCAAGGAATATTTTGTGCATTGGAATAGAACTGATTGTGCATAGCCTGAAATGCTACCCTGGAACTAAGCATCGCATATCCTTGATTGATTATATGCCTGAAGCAAAGAAAGAGAAAGCAAACATCAATTGTCCTTCCTAGAGTTCCTTAACAGGGCTGTCATTTGAGTTTCAAAGACAAAGTTAAGACTCTATCCTTGGTTATGATGAAATTAGATATGCTCCATTTGAATAACATGTAAGCTTAGTTCTGGACAGAGTTGAAAACCATCCTTTAGTATTTGTGATATGTTCTTAATGCATCAGAAGTGAGATGAGTTGGAAATCACTGAACTACTGTTGATCAGTCACAATAAGAATGTGTGTTGTTATTCAGGTATTGTTTAATTATGTCCAACTCTTTGGGACCCCATTTGGGGTTTTTTTGACAAATATATTGGAGTACTTTGCCATTTCCTTCTCCAGCTGATTTTACAGATGAAGAAAGTGGGGCAAACAGTGTTAAGTGACTTGCCCTTGGTCATACAACTATTAAGTGTCTGAAACTGGATTTGAAGTCAAATCCTCCTCATTCCTACCCACTCTACCTGCTGCCCCACCTAGTTGCCCAGAAAAGGGATTGTTGTTGCTCATTCATTTCAAGAATATGTATAATGTAGCATTTTCCAAAGGGTCAAGTAGGTGTTTGTACTACTCAAGAGCATAGCACCTTGGAGCACCATTCCAGTTAGCCAGGGAGTCCCTAAGACAAGGCTCCTCCAAATTCAAGTTACTATATGCATCTATAGCAGTAGTTCTCAACCTTCCTAATGCCGTGACCCTTTAATACTCATATGTGGGCATATCTGCATGTGGGCAGACCTGCCTGGAGACAGAGAGAGGAGCCGTGCCTCTATTCCTAAGACCATCAGAAATATGTGTTTTCTGATGGTCTTAGGCGATGCCTGTGAAAGGGTCATTTGACGACACACAGGTTGAAATTTGCTGAAATATAGCAACTTAAAATCACAATTTATCCCAGGATATGTGTGTGTGTGTGTACACATATGTGTGACAATGCAAAGCAAAGCAAAGATAAAATAGCATAATAAGAAAAGCAGTAACTAAACATTTTTCTACAAATTGTGGACACATTCTCTCACGAGTACACATACCATTAAGAGAAAGAGGAGTAGGTATACAAGAGGGAATATCAATGCAAGTATACTAAAGTGGATCACATTTTAAGCCTCTGACACTAAATAGTTACTGATTCATTTTGGTTATATCATTAAGCTTTTCCCAGAGGCATTGTTCCTTATTAGAAGGCTAAACCCAGTGGTATTGCTCCTCATTCCTTATTATAGGAAGTGTGCAGCTTCTAAAAGTTATATAGTCTCTCTCAGTGTATGAGCATTGCATCCCTCCCTGTTGTTTTCACACAGCTTCTCCCTGATAGTGCACCATTGTCCCCAAAGTCAATTCTTATCTTTGTCATTGTTGTTTGACTGACAAGATATTGTCAGTCAAGAACTTCTCTTTTCTGGCAGCTTCTCTCATTGGATTGAGTTTTTAGCCTTTTCTCCATAAGATGTAGAATGGACTCTGCCATAACTCTTTTAGTCTAGGACTTTAACTTTTACAAATTCAATGTTCCAGAACAGTCAGTAATTAGATTCAGGAAAAAAAATCCCACTGACTTTCCCTCCCAAAAATGCTTCTATTCTCATAACCTAGAATGAAATACACACAGAAACACACACACACGTGTTTATATGTATGTATTGTATGTACATATACTTAATATTTAATATATATTTAATAGTGGGAGAGAACATATATAAAGGAATGATACCTAGGGTGTTTTGGTTTGGGAACTCCCAAGACGGTAAATAGAGACATAGCAGTGTAGATTGATGCAATTTTTTAAGTAGAAGTAATAGTAGCAGTATTTATTTGTTTATGGTTCTAGAGAAAAAGGATTAAAGTTCTCTAGGATATAGTCTCTGGTCTCAAGAATATTGAAGGTAGACAGCAATGTGTTTCTAAAATCGCATGATCTATGTGTATCCCAAACTAGATTAGTTTTATATTAATTTGGCTCTATGATATTTTTCCCATAAACTATTTTGTTACATTTATATCCTTTAAGAATTCATTGTTCCTTTGAATTCCTGGAAAATGAGATAATACTATAATAGAGTTAATATCGATAATACAAGTAGCAGTACTACCATATTTTTTTTCAGAGTTCATTGTGTATTATCTGGATAAAAAATTATTTCTACTTCATGTTCTCCTTTGAAGTAATATGACCATTATGCCAAAAAGTTTATATTTTAATAATTTAAAAATTAATTCCATTTGAATTTAAAATATATTTTAATAAAACAAAAAAGTAAGATTTTCTTGTTACAGTGCTAAATTTTGCATAGCTAATGATTGAAATGAAATATATCTATTCAAGCATAATGTCATTAAGAAATGTTGATGGGGGGCAGAACCAAGATGGTGGATTTGAAGGACAAACTTGGCATGAGCTCCCACTCCAGTCACTTCCAATACATCTTAAAAAATGACTCTAAACAAACTTTAGAGCTACAGAACCCACAAAAAGACAGAGGCAAACAAATCTCTCACTGAAAGCAGCCTGGCAGAGAGACAGGAAGGGTCTATCACACCAAGCTGGGAGCCAAGCACAGATGTGAGGTTCTGGCCTCAGGGCATCCCTGATCAGCTATGGCCAGAGCAGACTTCAGGAGAGTGAATCACGAGCAGCTGTGGTGCTTTCCATACTTTTCCACTCATAAATGCCAAAGACAAAGTAAAAGGTCAGTGTGGACCCTTTGAAAAGGGATAGAGTCAAAGGAGAAAATAGAAGAAGTGGGGAAAGGGATAAGATGGAGGGAAATAGAGTTAGTCTTTCACAATATAACTACTATGGAAATGATTTTGGTAACTACACATGTACAATCTATATTGAATTGCTTATCTTCCCAGTGGGGGCGGGTGAGGTGGGAAGAAGGGAAAAAATCTGGAACCCAAAGTTTTAAAAACAAATGTTTTTTAAAAAAATGGTTTTTTTACATGCAACTAGGAAATAAGATATATGGGCACTGGGGTGTAGAAATCCATCTTGCCCTACTAGAAAGTTAGGGGGGTGATAGGAGAGGATATAATAGAGAACAGACTGGGGGAAGGGATATTCAGTAGGCTTGCTATTTTGGGGTGGGGTGGAAGGGAAAGATGAGGACAAATCAAATCTTGTAGAATCTCAAAATCTTGTAGAAATGAATGTTGAAAATGAAAAATAAACAAATTACCAAAAAAAAATTTTAAAAAGAGAACATGTTGATTCATATACAATAATTAGGATGAAAGATAATATGAACATTTCTTCACATGAAGGAGTTTTTGGGAGAGTGGATACCTGCATAAGAAGTGTAGCAGTATAAGAAAAATATTGTAGAGATGGCTGGGTGATGCAGTGAATAGAGCACCGGCCCTAGAGTGAGGAGGACCTGAGTTCAAATGAGGCCCCAGACACTTAACCCTTAGTAGCTGTGTGACCTTGGGCAAGTCACTTAACCCCAATTGCCCTACCTTCACCCCTCCAAAAAAAAGTCTAGTAAATATAAACTGCCTTCTCCATATCATTAATAGAATCCTTCATACTATTAGACTCTCCAAAATTATGCACCAATCCACATAGAAGAAGATTATAATAAATCTATCATTTGTATTATAGTTCTTTAAGTAATTTAACTTGGAATTTTAATGATCTGAATTCTAGACATATCAGTTACATTTTAAAGATACTTTATGTGCATGTATGTACATGCATGCTCACACGTATACCCCCAAATTGGGGAAGACATAGTATGAAATAGTATTGGCATAATTTGGACCAAATGTACCCAATAAAATAGTAGCAATACCGAAAGTTATTCTACTATGAAAGCTGTAATGATATATTTCAACACATAACTATATTAATATCTAATTCATGTAATACTTTTTTGGGAACAGATGGAAAGGAATAAACAAAGGGTTTTTCCAAAAATTCTATCCAGTGGCAATGGGACGAAATACTACATCGTTGGGTTTTTAGTACAATGGATATGAAAATGTATGCCTCATGCCCTTTCTTTATATTATGTATTAAAATGTGTCCGTTACATTTCCCTTTACATTTTCTCCCCGTATCAATAAAGAAAAATTCAGTACTTTTCCCTCTTTAAGAGAAAAATAAATATTCAGAATAGGCATTTACTATGTAATCATACATTCAAGTAATTTATTTAGTTTAATAAACTAAGGAGATATTTGGATGGTTTGCATTCATTTTAAACAATTATCTTTTTATATTTACTTGACCTAGTTAGATAATTATGTGCAAATAGATTTGGTTCAGTAACACACTAGTAAAAATGTTCAGCACAGTACTAAAAACAATTGCTTTTAATATTCTCTAACAATAGGAAGCTCATGGTTCCACCTCCTGTTGAGGTGAGCTGTGCCAGTTTGTACTCATCTCTGACATTCTGTTCCAAAAATAATTACTAGTGAGTAGCTGATTATCTGTTGTCCACAAACATTGGTTTTTCCAAGTCATTGGTGGCCAAGATTATGCCAATTTTTCATAGCAGATAATATTTTTGTCACCTCTGAATATTCTTTCTCAAGTTAGGTTTTGGTTTTATCATTATGTAAATTATTGCTAGGACTGTTTGTGTTTGCATGTTTTGTGTGCACTCATTTCAGATAGAAAATTAATAAAGGCTTTCAACACATCTTAAGTCTTGTTAAAATCAACATAAGGAGATGTTTCTCTTGTTAGCTTGGCTGTAGAAGTTATTTTATGAAATAAGCCATTTTGGGTAATAAAATGAACTATCTTTAGATGTGCGTGCACGCGCACACACACACACACACACACACACACACACACACAAAGTCCTACTCTGATTACTCATGTCCTTGAAAAATTGACTCTTTTTCTCAAAGTTCATGTCATTAAATGCAATCTCTAGTAGTTTTACTAATCTGGAAAGATATCAAGTGTGGTCCTGGAAACATATGGTCTCTTTTATGAGGCCCAGACTCACCAGAAATGAAGAGGTTTATTGACAGCACACATTTAGACATACATTCCTTAACTATAGACACTCAAGAAACTAAGAAAAGTAGAAAATCAACCTCATTTGGTTTTGGCCCTTTTCCTTCTCCAGTGTTGGTGGAAAAGAGGGCAGCAGGTACTGAGAAAGTTTCTAAAGCATCTATAATCATCAACATAGGTACTGGTATTCTAAATGTGAGTTCCTTCTCCAAAAGAGGATAAAGGGATCTTGAGTATACTTTAGGATCAAATTTTGCGAAGTTTTACAAAAGATTTTTTGATAAACATTTTTTACTACCAAGGTTAACGGCACTGCTCCACTTACACTTCCACATCCCAATCCCAGATATGTTTATATGAGAAATAGAAGTTATACAGCAGAATTGAGATTGGAAAAACAGCAGAAATAGACAAAGTATACATAGAGAATGACTTTGCTAAAGGTACCACAATTGCAAAGATTTTGAAGGATTCATTCTCTGAAGCAGAAAATTATATCTAACATAAGGGGGAAATTTCAGACCTTAGCACTATATGAAAAAGTGAATAAGGAGTCTCATCCATAGGAAATATTTATGAGAATTGTTTCTAAACCCATGAAGGGTATTATGTAGAAACAGACAAGCTTTTACAAGTAGATCTTATCTTTACCATTACACATTTTATTAAAGGATAAAGAGAAGGCATAATCTGTCTATGATGATTATTTGTTGATTTTATTCAACATTTGATTAAATAAATCAAAATATTGCCTTAAAATCTCTCTATAAGTAAAGTATCTCCAAGCATATGTCAAAATTACTTGAGTACTTGAAAAACAACAGGAATAATCTTTTTCAAGG
>CM053592.1:28981806-29008572 GCA_028646515.1 Pseudochirops corinnae | reverse complement strand
GGTACCCACAAGTTGTAGAATGGCCAAATGAATTTTGGAATAATTAAATTTTTATATGTGTAAAAATTACATTACTGTGTCATAAGAAATTATGAAATTGACAATTTCAGAGGAAGTATGAACCAATGTAGAATGATTTGAGCAGATGGAGAACAGTTTATACAATAAAAACATCAATATAAAGAAAACAGAAACAACTTTGAAAGATTTTAAGATCCTGATAAATGCAATGACCATGCTTTCAGAGGACCAAAGACAAAGCATCACAACCATTTCCTGACAGAAAAATTAAGGGCTTAAAATGCAAGGTGAAACATATATTATTGGTCATGGCCAGTGTGGGAATTTGTTTTTCTTAACCACACATATTTATTAAGAGCATTTTCTTTTTTTCTTCTTCTTAATTTATACACTTCCATTGGCAGAAATAAGTGGAGGGGAAATAGGAAACAGAAGAAAAGCCTCTAAGAAGGGATAATCTAATACCTCATTTTCTGGAGAAAGCTTTAATTGTTATGCCTCTCAACCTTGAATCATTTAAACTATTTTCCATATTTGCTCCTACACAAGTGCTGCTGAATGAAAATGGGGAAAAATCATCTAACTCAAATGGGCCCTCACCACTGCTAGGCAATCCTATTATACCTCCCTTATCAAGTCACTATCCTATTCCCCAATGCAGCTCTCCCAAACCTTGTCATCTTTCCTCAAACTCCCCATGACTTTCTTTTCCCCACTCTCTCAGCTGAGACCTTTCCTCATACTTTACAGGAAAAAAAATTGTCACTCACTAGAAGCTCCCTCTTTTTGCTCTTCTTTATCATTTGTTACTCAGATACCTTCTGTCACTATCTCCTTTCATCTCTATCTCATATGAAGAAGTGGGCTTACTCCTTACCAAGACTAACCACTCTAATTGTTCACTTGATCCCATTCCATCCCAGCTCTTCCAAGAGGTTGCATCCTCTGTCATTTCATTCTCACTGATTTTAAATCTCTCCCTGTCTACTCACTAATTTCCTACTCTCTTACTGATGAAGTGCAAGCTCTGGGAGCCCCCTTGAAGTCTGATTAAATCTTCCCACTTGATGAGGCATTTGCAGAGGCCATAAGTTTTTCATTGTGGCTGGGCCCAAACCTCTCTTAGCTTAGCCCTCCATTGTCCAACTACTTCCCACCCTTGATCCTCCCACAATATCTATACCCAAATCTATTATCCTTAAACTAGCCTAGCCCTCCATTGTCTGTCATCTAGAGGTAGCCTCTAGCCATTTCTCACTGTTATTCTCATTACTTGAGTCTATCCTCATTTGACTCCTCCTCAAGACCCTCCTCAAACTCTTCCTCTAGTCCACCCCTAGGACCATCACACAATTTTTCTGTATATGAGCTCCATCTTGCTTCCATGAGGTAGTTGAGCATTATTTAGCGCAGACTCACTCTGTGTCATGATTCCAGCCTCCTTGTCCAATACAAGTGTCACAGATACATAGGCTCCTTAAAAGTCTACTCATTATGGCAGATCTCTAATAAACTTTGCTTTACTTTGGCTGAGAGAAGACTTGAGTCAAATTCATTCAGTAGGACCTGATGTGTTGGTATTTTGGGGTCTCAAGCACCCCTAAACCTTAAACCTCAGCAAAGACCCGTTGATATCACCTTTGTAACCTCTCTTAAATATGCCCCCTTCTCTCCTGTGATACTGCACTGCCACCACTCTAGTGCATATCCTTATCACCTTCTAGCAAGGAGGTGATTCTGCTTGCCTCAAGTCTCTCCTCATTCCAACCCATTATTTGTTCAACAACAAAGGTAATTTTCCTAAAGTATAAGTCTAATCACGTCACCTGACTCAATAAACCCTACTGATTCACTATTGCCTTCAGGATAAAAAAAAAAAAAAATCTATGTTTGGCATTTAAAACCCTTCATAATCTTATCCCTTATTCCTTTCCAGTCTTCTTATATCTTACTCCCTTCCTGGTTATTCCACAGAGAAGACACTTCATATTGTAACTCCAGGCATTTTCTTTGGCTATTCCCCACACCAGGAATTTTGTCTCTACTCATCTGTTTCCTCGCTTACCTGGCTTCCTTCAAGTCCCAATGAAAATCTGATATTTTATAAGAAGGCTTTTCCAATACCTTTTAATTCTAGTGCCTTCTATCTGTTATTTCCTATTGATAGTTTGGATATAGTTTGTATATAGTTTGGTTTGTATATATTTGTTTGTATGCTTCATTGCCCATTAGAGTATAAGTTCCTTGAGGGCAAGGATAATCTTTTGCCTCTTTTTGTATCCCCAATACTTAGCCAAATATCCAGAACATATTATGTTCTTAATCAATTTTTTATTGATCAATTAGTTAGGAAATTTTTCCTGATAAAGCTTAAATTGGCCTCATTGCAACTTCTATCCATTGATTCTGATTCTGCCTTTTGCATCCAAAAAGAACAATTTTAATTCTTCCTCCATATGGCAGCACTTCAGATACTTAAAGGGGGATATTACCTCCAAATTTTAAGTTTTTTCCTTCATCATTTCCTTCTTCATTCTAAATATCTCCTGTTCTTTTATCTGTTCTTCATTAAATGGACTTAAGGTCCTTCAACTATCTTGGTTTTCTTCCTCCGGGCATTCTCCTGTTTATCAGGATTCTTAATTCTTGGCACCTAGAACTGAACACAATATACAAGATCAGGTCTAATGGTTATAGAGTAGAGTGAAACTACAGCACCCTACCCCACCTCCATTTCCTTGAAACTATGCCTCCTTTGATGTGGCCCAAGGTGGCATTAGCTTTTATACAATGCTATCTAATCATGCCTTTTTTCTTATGGTAGTCTTAAAGTAGATTTTGATACCTAAGCTTAAAACTTAAATTTATCCCTAGTGAATGTTATCTTCTTAGATTCCACCCAATACTCTAACCTATTGAGATGCTTTTGTATCCTGATTCATTCACTCAGCATGTTAACTCTCCCATTTTTGTGTCCTCTGTACATCTGATGACTGTTCCATCTATATCTGTAAGTAAATGACAAAAATGTTGAACAGCACAGGGCCAAGCACCTTCTGGGGTACTCCACTGGTGATGTCTTCTCATTTCAACATGGAACCATTAACAACTACTTTTCTAGTTTGGTCAACTAACTTGTTCTGAATTCATGATCCCCATCTTCTACAGAGCAATTGAATGAAGAATTTTACCAAAAGATTTCCTAAAACCCAGGAAAACTATAATATTCATGCATTCCCCTTATGCAAAAGTTTAGAAAGCCTAATAAAAAATGAAATGAGGCTAAGCTATCATGATTTTGGTCTAAATGAAGTCAAACTGACTTGTCATAATCATAATTTCCTTTTCCTAATGAATGAATTAAAATCATTAAGTAGTTATTATTTTTTTTTTTGCCAAAGCCATGTTAGATTTTTCTCAGATATTTATTTTATGAACAGTTCTAGAATTTTTGTCCAAGATATTAAAGTCCAGAACATTTTTGCTTTCTCTAGTCTGGTGGTATCTTTCCCATTTCCCATAATCTTTTAATCTTTAGTCCACTGAGAGTGGTTTAGCTATCAAATCTGACATTTCTTTATTACCTGAGAATGTAGCTCATTTGGGACGATGACTGAAGAGACATATATTCACTGAGGTTATTTGCCACTATCTCTGCACATAAAGCTCATATTTCAGCTTAAAGAAGGCTTCTTACAAGATGACGAATTATTCCATATGTTCCTAATTGTGAGCAAACTTGTTCTAATTTCGACCATCCTCCGAATAGAGCAATTGCATTGATAAGATGCATGACTACTCATAAGAATTTGATCTAACCATCTATAATGAGGAAAAAAAGGGATTCAATACTCTTTTCAAGCAGACTGTGATATGTGGTTAAAGTGAAAGACTATAAAACCTGTCCATCATTATGCAAATCTTAGAGTATAAAAATCAAAGTAAGCTCATGATTAAACAGGCAGAGGAGAATAATCTACTTTGTTTTTGGAAAATTACAAAGATTTTTTTTTTTAGTAATTCTAAACTTCAAGAAATAAATTATCACCAACTAATATTAATATAAATATTAATGACTAAATGGCTGAACAATAACAAATAACATTGGTAATTTTGACCCACCTGATGCTGTTGTACTGATTAATTGATTGACATCATATTTTGGTAGTGCTTACAATTAAAAATTGTAGCCCAAAACCTTAATGGGGTAGATAGATTCAGATACCAATGAAAGTTTAGGTATAGATAAAGCTCCTTAGATGTAGATATAGATAATGTGGATAGATATGTAGATATGATTATAGTTATAAATAGAGAAATGGAGATAGGGGGAGGGAGAGGGAGAAGGGGGAGAGAGAGAAAGGGAGACAGAGAGGGAGACAGAGAAAGAGAGAGAGGGAGAGAGAGAGGGAGACAGAGAGAGAAAGAGAGAGAGAGAGAGAGAAAGAGAGAGAGAGAGAGAGAGAGAGAGAGATTAGAGATGTAAAACTCAAATAGAAATAGGGGCCATTAAACTATGCTTTAGGATCCCTGCAGGACAGTTATTGACTTAGAAAGCCACAAATTAACATGAACTATGTTTTATTATGCTTTCATTTATTTTGTTAAATATTTCCCAATTACATTTTAATCTAGTTTGGGCAGCACTGAGAATGTTAAGGGCCACATGTTCGAGACCTTTGCACTAGAGAATCATTTGTAATGTCATTGCAGAAGAGGTTGGCTGCAGAACTCTTCCCCCCCCTTTATTTCTCTCTTTCTCTCCTATATACATGTACATATACATGTGTATATGTACACACACATACATATACTTTTCAAAGTCAAATTAATGCAGCTTACATAACTATAACTTGTTCCAAATCCATGTGTATTCACATGTCAAACTTAATATTATATTAATAGGCATAGAATAGCATAAAAAAAGGAGAATTAAAAATTTATGACCATCATATAAGTCCTTTATTAAACACTTATGGTGGCACATGAGTTAGACAATGCATCTGCTATCACAGAATTTGTCATATTTAGCAGCTGATTATGAAATATACAGATATTTACTTTATACATTAATGACATGGGGATGGGATTATACCTGTGGTTTCACTGCTCTTGGGAATTCTCATGGAGGTAACTCCTTTTGCCAGTGCAGATTAGCACTTGTTTTGCAACCTAGAGCCACAGATATGTGTGAGTATTTATTAAGAAAAAAGTAGGTTATTGATTTAGATGAAAAGGAGAGAGACTTGATCAGTCAATGAACTCAAGCTAGGTTGTAGATGACAGCTCTGAGGTGGAGAAGTTGGAAAATTAAGATTGTCTATTGCAAATGGGGGTAGGATTAGCTTTGATCAAAATAGTTTGTTGACATGTCAAAAGAAATAAACACTGATCCTAATTGGAAAGAAAACGAACATGACTCAGGATTACAATTAATGTATAGGAGGCCTTACATTTTTTCTCTTTCATTATTCTAAGTCGAAGATGAAAGAAAGATTGACAGAAAGACATTACAAATCAGGTTCTTATTCATGGTCCTTCCATAGATCCCTTTGCCCAGAAAGTGGAAGTTTGTTGATAGAGATGCAGTATATCCAGAATTAATGTTTACGGAATTCTAAGAGCCAAGATGGTAGGACACCTGAGGCCCAGAGAGAACTGAAGTCATCCATATACAAGGAGGCCCTGTCTCTATATGAGTGGAGATGGCATAATATTGGGATAAGCTATGGAGTTCTCTAAAGACTTTTGGCAAGTAAAATATTTCTAACTTGAACTCAAATCCTTTATTTTTTGAAGGGATCTACGATCTTACTGATATTGATACCCTCTGTAGTGATGCAGACCGCAACCCTTACACTATTATACTATCACATCCTGGATGATAGATATAGATAGATGATCGGTAGATAGATATAGATATATAAATATAAGATATATCTATTTATCTATATCTATAACTATATCTATATATCTTTCACAGGTTAGCCAGTCTTAATGAAGAATTTCGTCTATATCTCTTGGTATTGAGCAGATATCCTTGAAGCTTAGCTAATGGGAATGGGCTTCTTATTCTGTAACTAGTACATCTGCTGTTTCTGACCACATGTTTCCCTGACATATTTTTGGCATATATTAGACTAATATTTCTAATAGTTTCCTTTAGATCAGGGATTCTTAACCTGATATCCAAAGGACCCTAGGGGGCTGTGGATAAATTTCAAGAGTTGTATAAAATAGACTGAGTTTAAAAAAAAAATACTTTATTTCAGTATAATTGGTTTCCTTTGTAACCCTATTTTATGCATTTAAAATAATGTCCTGAGAAGGTATCCACAACTTTCTTTTGACTGACAAGAGTCCATATCACAAAAAAATTGAAGAACCTCTGCTTTAGATGATGGCTTGTTTATCCATATTGTCTAAATTCCATTCACTAGAAAAACATCAGATTCTAAAGAGATATATCTACCATCTAGTAGCTTCTTAAACAGATGGGGTCTCAGTGATCTAGAAAAAATGTAAAGAAATGTTCCATTGTTATAACTTGTTTACTCTCCAAAAATGAAATCCATTTAGTAGAGTAATGAATGGAACCAAAGTGCATTCCATGGTGAAGGGAAAGCCAGAAAAAAATCTAAGAGATAGCAAATGCTATTAGATAAATGAAATATGTTACATAGGATAACTTGTAAGAAGTAGGTAAGTAGTATAGCAAATATAACGATGGGCTTAGAAAGAGGAAGATCTCAATTTAAATTCTGCCTCATACACTTACTAGTTGCATGACCCAGGACAAGACACTTAGACCCTCTGTGCCTTACTGTCCTCATTTTCAAAATGAAGGAGTTTGAATCAATGGCCTCTAAAGTTACTTCCAGCTTTAAAATTATGATCCTAATGTTTTTCATATTACTTCTTGAATGTCTCTCTGAAATATATTAAAGTAACTTTGCAACAACCTAGTTATAACATTTAAAGTCCTAAGGAATATTGTCATAGAAAAATTTTGGTGATATGTTTTCATCTGGCTCTTCATCAAGAAAATAAATTGGATTATTTAGCATATTTGATATTACTTTACATTGTGAGTGGTATTTTTTAAAGGAAACTATAGATATTTTTCTATGGAAAAAATAAAATTCTTTGTTGAAAACAACAAATACTTGGTAATCTAAATGAATGCTGGGATTTTTGTTTCAATATGAAAAGGAACATATATGCTGCTTTTTAAACTGCTAAGATCATGATTATTCCATTACTCAATTTTGTTTAAAGATTTTTTTTTGTTTGAGAATTTAGTTGTGTTTTTACTTAAAAGGTATTTTCATTTTCCCAAAGTTTAATGTATAGTAATAACTCATTTTTAGACCAATTTGGTAAGGCTTAATGGAAGGAGAAGAGAGAGTTTCAGGTGAGCCAGGAGAATGTAACAGAAAGAGAAGGGAATTAACATGTCTTAAGTGCCTGTTGTGTTAAGCACTTTAAAAATGTTGCCTCATTTGATCCTCATAACAATCTTGGGAGATAAACATTTTATGGTTGAAGAAATTGAAGCAGACAGAGATTAAGGGACTTGCGGAGGGTCACACAACTAGTAAAAGTCTATAGTAGTATTTGAACTCAGATCTTCCTGATTCCACATCCTATTATATCTACTCAATCATCTACCTGCCTAAAAATAAAAACCATGACAAGAACATGACAAATGATTTACATTTGAAAACAGGACAACATTTGGTCAATTTAATAAATTAAGATTATCGGAGGGCAGAGTCAAGATGGCAGCATAGAAGCGGGAGAACTCCAGGAGCTCCCCCCAAAACCGCCTCAAATACCTATAAAATATGACTCTAAACAAATTTTTGAGCTTCAGAACCCACAAAATGACAGGAAAATAAAAGGCTCCCATTGAGGACAGCCCGACAGATGGACAGGAAGGGTTCATTGCAACATGCTGGGAGCCGAAACTAGCTCAGTCTGAAACTGTGACTTAAGCCCCAGGACAAGCCATGGGTGGAACACTTGGGAGACTGGATCACTGGCAGCTGTGGCAGATTGCAGAATTATCAACCCGTAAGAAACAAGGACAAAGTGAAAGATCAGTGGAACTCAGCTAAGATTTGGGGAAAAGAGAGAGTTTGGCCCACTGCTCCCAGGGCAAGAATCAGCTAGGCAGCCCTGCAGCCACTCCATGTGGCTGCTTCAGAGCTCACAGCCTGCAGATTGCAGGGGGGCCACACAATCATTCAGAGTCTAAGTGCTCTTGCCTTAACCCACCAGCATCAGGATCCTGGTCTTGGGGAGTGGTCCTGAGGTGTGTGAGCAGTAAGCCAAAGCTGGTGGGTGCCCCCCTAATAGCTCCAGCAGCTGTGAAAACCACAGAAATTTTGGACAGAGCTCTGCTTTCTGAAAGCAGAGTTCTACTGCACCCAAAAGTCAAGTAATTGACTGGCAAAATGAGCAGGCAAAGGAAGAAAAGCAAGAACAGCAATCCAACTCAACAATTCCTTATTTGCAGACAAAAAAGATCAAAGCATGGAATGGGAGGAAGACAACACAGTCAGAACTCCCGCACCAAAAGCTTCCAAGAAACATGAAGACTTCCTGCAAGCTATAGATCAGCTTAAGAAGGATTTAGAAAACCAAATAATAGAAGAGGAGGAAAAATTGGGAAGAGAAATGAGAATGATGCAAGAAAATCATGAAAAGAGAGTCAACAACCAGACTGAAGAATATAACACCTTAAAAAACAGATTAACTGAAATTACAAAAGAGGCTCAAAGCCAATGAGAAGAAGAATGCCTTGAAAAACCAAATTTGCCGGATGGAAAAAGAATCTCAAAAGCTCACTGAAGAGAATAATTCGTTCAGAATTAGAGTGGAGCAAATGGAAGCAAATGATTTTATGAGAAATCAAGGTACTATTAAACAGATCCAAACAAATGAAAAAATAGAAGGTGATGTGAAATATCTCGTTGAAAAATACCAAACCACTGACCTGGAAAAAAGATCCAGGAGAGACACTTTAAAAATTATTGGACTACCTGAAAACCATGATCAAAAAAAGCACTTAGAAAGCATGCTTCAAGAAATTCTCAAGGAAAATTGCCCTGATATTTTAGAACCAGAGGGCAAAATAGAACTTAAAAGAATTCACCAATCACCTCTTGAAAAATATCCCCAAAAGAAAACTCCTAGGAATGTTATAGCCAGCTTCTGGAGTTCCCAGATCGAGGAGAAAATATTACAAGCTGGTAAGAAGGAACAATTTGAATGCTGTGGAAACACAATCAGGATAACCCAGGATCTAGCAGTTTCTACATTAAGGGATTGAAGGGCCTGGAATATGATATTCCAGAGATTAAAGGAGCTAGGATTAAAACCAAGAATCACCTACCCAGCAAAATTGAGTACAATGTTCCTGTCCCTTTACAGAAGTGTGTACTTCCAGCAACCCTTCCCTCTACCCTGCACTCCCCTCCGTCATTCCACCTCTCAACCCCATTCCCCCATACTCTCCTGCGTGGTAAGATACCCAGTTTAGAGTGTATGTCATTCCTTCCCTAAGCGAAATTCAATGAGAGTAAGGTTGACTCTTTTCTTTTTGCCTTCTTGTTCTTCCCCTCCGTTGTAACAATTATCCCTTGCCTCTTCTATATGAGATGATTAATCCCATTCTGTCTCTCCCTGTCTCCTCTCATTCTAATCCTCTCCCACCTCAGAGTTTTACCTTTTGGAGTATCGTCCCTTCCTATTCAATTGATCCTGTGCCCTCAATGTACTCATATATACACATACTCAGTTATGTGTTCATATGCCTATATAAACCCTCCTATACAGACATATGTGTATGTATATGTATATATACATTTGTATTCCCTTTACCTATCCTCATACTGAGAAAAGTTTCATAAGTTAAAATTATCATTTTTCCATGTTGGCATGTAAATAGTTCAACTTTGATAAGTTCCTCATGATTTCTTTTCCATGTTTACTTTCTCATGCTTCTTGTATTTGAGAGTCAAATTTTCTTTTCAGTTCTGTTTTTTTCAGCAAGAATATTTGAAAGTCCTTCACTTCACTGAACGACTGTATTTTCCCCTGGAACATTGTACTCAATTTTGCTGGGTAGGTGAATCTTGGTTTTAATCCTACCTCCCTTGATCTCTGGAATATCATATTCCAGGCCTTTCAATCCTTGATGTAGAAGCTGCTAGATCCTGGGTTATCCTAATTGTGTTTCTACAGTATTCAAATTGTTTCTTCTTGGCAGCTTGTAATATTTTCTCCTTGATCTGGGGACTCCAGAACCTGGCTATAACATTCCTAGAAGTTTTCTTGCATCATTCTCATTTCTCTTCCCAATTTTTCCTCCACTTCTCTTATTTGGTTTTCAAAATCCTTCTTAAGCTGCTCTATGGCTTGTATAAAGTCTTCATGTTTCTTGGAAGCTTTTGGTGGAGTTCTGACTGTGTTGTCTTTCTCCTGTTCCATGCTTTGATCTTTTTTGTTGCCGAAAAAGGAATTTAAAGTTTGGTTGCTGTTCTTACTTTGCTTCCTTTGCCTGATTTTTTAGCACTGTGGAACTCTGCTTCTGGAGGGGAAAGCTCTGTCCCAAATTGCTGGGGGGTTTGCAGCTGCCAGAGCTATTGGGAGACTGCTGGGTTTTTTGCAGCCCCTAACGGCTTTGGCTCACTGACAATGCACTCCAGGACCGCCACCCATGACCCCAATCAGGATCCAGGCTGCTTAATGCAAGAGCACTTAGCCTCTGAATGATCGCTTGACTCCCCTGCAGTCTGCAGGCTGGTAGCTCTGAAGCAGCCATTTGGAAGCAGCAGCAGGGCCACTGCTTCTGCAGCTTCCTTTCCCTGGATGCTGTTCAGCCAGACTAGTTTTCTCCCCCAAATTTAGCTGAGTTCCACTGACCTTTCACTTAGTCCTTATTTCTTATGGCTTGATAATTCTGGAAACTGCCACAGGTGCTGCTGATCCACTCTCCTGAAGGCTCTAGCTGCGGCTTGTCCTGGCCACCCTGGGGCCCAGATGCAGTTTCAGATTGGGCCAGGCTCGGCTCCTAGAATGCTGCAATGAGCCCTTCCTGCCAAGCTGCCTTGAGCAAGAGATGTGTTTTTCTGTATTTTTGTGAGTTTTGTAGCCCTAAAATTTGTTTAGAGTCATATTTTATGGGTATTTGAGATGGCTATGTGGGAGCTGCAGAACTTTTTTGCTTCTATGCCTCCATCTTGGCTGAAATTATGTCTTATAATACTTTTTTAAATTCTATTTTTTTATTTCAAAACGCTATGTTATTTCATAAGCGAAAGATAAAGACTTGCATCCAAAAATACTTTACCATGTAAAACTTAATTTTATCATGTCAGGGAAAAATAGACATTAATTGAATAGAGGACATTTACATATTCCTGATAAAAATATCAAAGCTCTGTAGAAACTTTGAAATGCAAACACAGCAGTCAAAAGGAAACTCGAAAGGTAAATGCATTTGAGTAATTAAAAAAAAACAGAAACAAAGAACGATGTGCTGCTTACATTCTGACAAAAGAAGAACATTTAAAAGATAGATTGATCAGTCAATTGATCAATAGACAGGTAGGCAGACAGGTAGATAGATAGAAAGATAGATAGATAGATAGATAGATAGATAGATAGATAGATAGATAGATAGAACCATTTAGATAGGACCATGAGAGAATGCCAAAGATATGCATGTCTCAAATCTCACCTCTTCCATGAAGGAAATGTGTATTTTCAATCCTGCATTTGATGATTAACCATTCTCTCTCTCTCTCTCCCCCTCCACAATACCCCTCAAAAGTTTTCTGGATGCCTTTTTCTTTCTTTACATGAGCATCACTTCTCAACTATTCTTTCCTCCCAGCATATTTGATTTTTCTGAATTTATGTGACAATGATCATACCACTCACATGGCATTTAGCACATGAATTTTGCTTGTACATGTGTAGCTTCTCATTTAATAGACAGTCTCTATACTTCCCTCTAGGCAGGATCCTTCATGTCCTCACTGTGTAAAGGGCTGATGTAAACAGGTATGAAGGAAATGCTTGTTGGTGATGAAATGTATTTGAGCATTTTTTTTTCTTGACTCCTTAGGCCAAAATTAATTATTTTAAAAAATCCATTGCTATTGTTTGACTCGGGAAAATGAAGTTGTATAGTGGCAAGAATATGAAACATGGTGACAGAAGTGACCTGAGAGTGATTCTTGCCTCTGACAGTTAACAACTGCATAAACATTGCCAAATCAGTAGCTGCCATGGAGCATCAGATAAAAAATGCATGTCAATCATTTTGTAAACCTTAAAATGTTACATTAATATTGGTGATGGTGATGGTGGTGGTAATGATGGTGATGATGAGGACAACAACGACAGTGTCTTTGGGAGTAACAGCAGCCAAATGCTCTTATTTTGTAGGGTTCTGCAATACTTAACTAAAATTTCTTAGATAATTTATGTTAAGAAGTAAAAAAAAAATTACAAAGTTAAGCAGCTATGGAAAGAAAGTTCTATTAGGACTGCAGATGAGCATGACATTTAAAAAAAAAAAAATTTACAAAGTGCATTCGCTCTAGTATCTAATGTGATCCTGAAATAATTATTTAAGGTGGGCAAGACCAGTGGTTTTTTTGTTTTGTTTTGTTTTTGTTTTTGTTGGTTTTTTGGTTTTTTTTTTTTTTTTTTTTTTTACCATTTTACAGATAAGAAAATAGGGACCCCAAAGGTGAAGAGGTTTGCCAACAATTAAACAGGTAAATTCTTGTGTGATAGTTATACAAGAATTCGAATCTGCATCAATGAGTTTCTCTAATGTCTGTATATCTATCCTTGAGCTTTCTCCCTGCCCCAGATATATAATTGTATCTGCCTATAGGACTTCTCAACCTAAATGTCCTTTCAACACTTTGAGCATATTTAAAACTAATATTATCTTGTCACCAAAATCTTTTCCTACTTCAATGATACTGACACCCACCTTGTCATTCACATTTGACACTTTGATATTATCTTTTACTCTTCCACCTCCCTCACCTCCCACAACTAATCAGTCTTCAAGTCCTGCCAATTTAATCTCTGCAATATCTCTCTTGCAATCTATCCTCTCTGAACTATTTTGACATTCTTTGGTGGTAGTGTGGTGTGGTAGAAAGACTAACAGATTTGCATTCAGAGGCCTAGGTTCAGGACCCAGACATTTAACTCTGTGATCTTGAACAAATTCCTTAACCTTCCCAGCCCTCAGTTTTTTCATATATAAAATGAGACTGTGCCTTTTTTTCCCATTCTAATTCTCATTATTACTCACCTAGACAATTGTACAGCATTCTTTGATAGGCTTAGCCAGACTTCTCTCTATGGCATATCTGAAAGCAGTCCAAGATTCAAGGCACACCCTGGGTCAGTATGGCTTCTGAATTCCCATCAATTTTTCTTTACCAGACTGACTAATCAAAGGATATATCAATTGAAAGCAGCAGCATTAGGTGCATTGGGTTTCAGTTTGAGATCTATTCTGGGATTCTGCATACAAACACACACACACACACACACACACACACTCACACACACACACACACTCACACACACACACACACACACACATGCATATAGATAAAGATACACTCACTCATAAGACCATGAAGACAGATATGGGGTAATCTCTATCTTGAGGTATTTGCTAGCCATTGGAGTGCAATAAACCTGTGTCTGTGTTTGTCCCAGGCCAGTTAATACCATTTCCAGATGTCATAGGTGGTCTCTGTTACCTTGAAGACTAAAAAGCTAAAGAAAATTTTAACCAACAAAGGATTAGACTGAATTTTCCCCTTTTGTACTGTCTGAGTTTTAGTCCAACTTAGCATGAAGCAATCATGTGTTATCTGCTGACTCCCCAGAGGGTCCCAACATGCAGTTTCTTCTTCATATGAATAACTACCCAGTTCCACTCCCTGTGAGCTATCATTTCGCTCCAATAGTCCTCTTGCAATAAGCTGATGAACATTTCTTGGAGCCTCCTTGGGAGAATTTCAGTGTGTTGCTTTTTCCTTCCATGTCCTAGCATTAATCAAACAAATTCCCTGGTGAGCAACAGATGGTTGTGACGTATAATTTTTCTTGTGCCCTAGCCTTTTTGTGAGTTTGTTCTGCTATGATTCATCTAAGAAGTACTACTGACATATGAATTTGGACCTGTAGAAGTATAATTAAGACAAACCAAGCCCATGCATGGAATTAGATTAATTTAGCACTTACTATATATTTAAAGTACAAGTGCAACAGCCATTTTGAGAGCCTCCTTTCCTTCTATTGTAACCCTAAGTTTTAATAGTTTTCTTTGAGGCATAGTCATATGCAACCATATAGATTACACACTACAAGGTCAGTTGAATTGACCTTTGTAAACATCTCTTGTATGCACTCCCTTGTCTCATCTGACATTGCCACCACTTTAATGATGCAGTCCCTTCTCTTGGCCTGCTGGATCTGCCCACCATGGATCTCTACCTACTCTAGTCCATCATTCATTCAACTATCAAACTGAAATTTCCAGAAATTCAGGTTTAACCATGCCGCCCAAAAAATTCCAGTGGCTCCCTATAACATCCATGATCAGTAAAGTTCTGTTTGCCATTCAAAGCCATTTTTTACCTGCTCCCTCCACCTACATCCTACATCCTACCACATACTCTTTAGTCTAGTGACATTGGCTTCCTTGATGTACCTTAAGCTTCTTCAGACTCTGGGAAGTTTTACTTGGCCCCTTGACTAGAATTCTCTCCTTTCTCATCTCTACCTCCTGACCTCCCTGACTTCCTTCAAGTCTCTGCTGAAATCTGGCTTTATACAGTAAATCTTTCCCAATCCCTCTTCATTCTAGAGCAGTGGTTCTCAACCTTCTTAATGCCACCACCCCTTAATACTCGTAGATTGGCATATCTGCATGTGGGCGGACCTGCCTGGAGATGGATAGAGGAGTGGTGTCTTGGTTCCAAAACCAGCAGAAATATGTGTTTCCCAATGGTTTTTTGTGACCCTGTGAAAGGATTGTTCGACCCCCAAAGGGGTTGCGACCCACAGGTTGAGTCTCGGTGTTCTAGAGCTTTCCCTTTATTGGTTATGTCCCATTTATTTGAGCATATCTTGTTTGTACATAGTCATTTGCATATTGCCTCTTTCATTAGGCTGAGAGGTGGCCAAGAACAATTGTCCTTTGATTTCCTTTGTCTCTCCAGTGCTTAGCACAGTGCCTGGAAGGTGCTTAATAATGTTTATGGCCTAACTGAATGTCTAAAAATTCAATGTTTTCTTCCCTTTGTGAGTTTTGTATGAAGTTTTATGTAGCTGTTCTTTCTACTTCCCTATCCTATAAGATAAAAATAGCTTCTTCCAAGTTTATTCTTGGAAAATTCTTTGGAATCAAACTCCTAAGACTGCTCACCCTAAGATAACAGCTACATGCAAAAGTTACTGATATTCATTATGCTAATTATGGAAACTTCCTAGTAGAACTCCTCCCCATAAAAGCACTTGTTGCTGAGGCCAATGTAGATCTTGAATAGATACCCCAAACTAGGTAACTGTAAGATCAGCAAATATATTCTGGGCATTTTGCATTCCAAAATCCTCAATTTATTATTATTATTTTTAAGTGAGACATCATTGAGTGACTTATATTTGCTATAGATTTTTTTTCTATAAATGAGCAAGGCAAACTCAGCCTTAACCTACACTGTGTCAAAGTGCACAAGGCTGTGGAAGGATCCTGTTGCTGCAGTCCCCCATGGCCTAGGCCCCCTCATTGCCTCCCTCCCTGTCGACAAGGGATATGAACATTCATCAATGTGGGAAGTAGCTATATTCTAGCACCCACCTCCAACATCCTGGGATCTGGTAGGCCTTGCTGCACTTCACTTAAATATATCCCATGCATTATATTCAGCTCTTTTTTTACTCTTTTTAATTGCATAATGGTAACTATTCCTGCCACCATCTGTACATTCCCTCCTAGTCTAAAGCTGCTAGACAGAACTGGAAGAAGACTCACAGCTGTGCTGACTGGATGTTTTATAATTTAATGTTATTCAATTTCATTTGGGTTCTCCTCCTCCACTCTGCTTCTGCTGCCCTGCCTAGTTTTTTTTTTAATTCCAGGGAACATTCCCCTCCCAGCTGAAGTTCATCACCTCTAATCTCATCACCATGCTGTTAACTCCAGTCTTATCTGAAACCACCTCCATCAGTCTGCCCTGTCCTCTGGTTGGAGGGTAAGTGTAACTTCCTCCCAATGCCTTCCTTTATAGAGGGCAGAAAATGGTTTATTTGGCTTATTCCACTCTACATCTACCGCCCTACTTGTTTTGTTTTTTTTTCCCTACTCCAAGAAGGAAGATATCCTCTGTCAGGTACTCCCTAGTGTCTCCTCTCTTTCCCACACCCACTTTCCTTTTCCGTGTGTTGCCCCTCCACCAATTACTCCTTGAGGGCAAGGATTGTCTTTCTTTTTATTAATTGTATCCCCAAGGCTTAGTAAGTAGATTCTTAATAAATATTTATTAGATTGGACTGAAGCTAGGCAGTCTTCATTCAACCCCAACTAATTTACTATCTCATTCTTCACAGAGGCTATTGCAAATCTCTCCTTACTCATCCTTCTCCCATTTTTTTCATCTCAAAACTCCTGCATCATTTGTCTCTTACTCACTCTCTTGTTGGCCCTCCACCCCTTGTCTGACAAAAAGGTGGACCTTCTACTTTCAACGTTAATTCCTCTACATGTATGATTGATCACAATCTCATCTTCTTCAGCAGCATTGCCTTTCTCTCAAATCTTCAACTTCTTCCTAACATGTTTTTTTTCCTACCAACTTCATACATTTTAAAATCCTACCCATTTTTAAGAAACCTTAAGTAGATCCTACTATCTCTTCTGTCATGCCTTTCTCAACCAAACTCCTTACAAAAGCAATCTATATTCTGCCTCCATTTTCTGTTACTCATTTCTCAGCCCTTTGAAATCTGCCTTCCAACCTCATTACAGAGAGTCTTGCATCCAAAGTCATCAATAACTTTTTTTAATTGCCAAATATGATGGTCTTTTCTTAGTCTTCATTCTTTTAATCCTATTTGTTATATTTGACAGTATTAAGCACTTTCTCATTCTGGAGGCTCTTATCTGTTTCAGTGACAACATTATCTCTGGAACTTTCTCCTATCTATCTGAAGATTAATTCTCACTCGTTTTTGCAGACTCATCACTCATAGCATGTGCATTCCTCAAAGTTCTGTGTTTATCAGCTCCCACAGATTTAACTATGGTCTCTATGCAAATAACTTGCAAATCTATGTGTTCAGCCCCAGTCTCTCCCATGATCTTTAGTACCACATCATCTATTGCCTATTGAATATACCAAACACATTTTGAATTCAATAACAACAATGTTGATCTTATTCTCTCCCTCCCCCTCAACTCTCCCATCTTCCAAATTTCACTGCTCCTCATTCAACATTGCCTTTCTTATCTCCATGGCCATCTCTCATGCATAAAATGTTCTCTCCAACCACTTCGTCCTAGAGTTTCTCTCTTCATTCAAAATGGAGTCAAACATGCTAGAACATGATTATTTCTAGGAAGAGGACTTTTGATGTGATCTCTAATTCCTTAAATGCTGCAACTAATTCAGGACAGACAGACTGAAGTCATGAACAGGCCTCCTACCTTGGATAGGAGTAAAAAACAATTAAGTGGCTAAATGGAGGATTTCACAGCTCATATATTTAAGAATACATTGGCTAATCTATATTGATACATACACACACACATGCACGCATATATGTGTAAATTGTGAATATAACAAAGGGTTTTTTTTGCTTTTCTTTTTAGTTTTTCTATACCCAAAGAATTTCTAAATTCATATATGCTAAGCTATCCTACAAAGATCTCACTAATCACTAGTTACAGTGTCTAGGAAGAAACAAAGTCATTTTTCGGGCACATGATAATTAGATAGGATATAGATTGATAGAAGATTGGATAGATAGATAGATAAAGTGAGCATTTATTACTTACTATGTACCAGGCACAGTGGGTAAAAGCAACTAAAGCAGTTTGTACCCTTAAAAGAACTTCTATTCTACTGAGGGAACATGACACATAAAGGGGAATGGGTGGGAGGAGGAGGGGAGAGAGGAGAGTATAACTAGTAGCATGGTGTGGAATTAGTCTGAAATTGCTTTGGAAGCCTCTAGGCAATATAAGGCCAAGACTGTAAAAATAGAACCTAGGCATATATCCAAAAAGGTGTGTGTGTGTGTGTGTGTGTGTGTGTGTGTGTGTGTGTATGTATGATTGGTTGGGGGAATGACTGTTGGAACTCTATAAGAGTTACTTCATCATCTAACTGAGGGATGCTGGTCTGGCAGCAGCCCAGAAAATGTTTCCACTGTGATCTTCCCTCTACAGGGACAATTGTACACTAAGGGATAATTCTATTGGAAGGTCTTGAAAAAGAGGCATAGATGTGACTAGAGACATACCATTTAATGTCAAAATCTGGTCAGATTGAATTGACTCTGAGTTAAATTGAATTCTCTTACTTTATCCTTTTGATAGATAAGTTATAGATAAATATAAATAGGTAAAAAGAAAGATGAAATGTTAGAAAGATGAAATGTTTTCTTTCCTTATAATTTCTTTTTTTTTTTTAAGACCTAGGCTTATTGTGATACACTTCTACTAGCTTGTAAACTAATTAAAGTTAAATTTATTCCTGAGGGGTTTAAATCTGGATTTTAAAAAGTCTGTGAATTCACATGAAATCCCACATAATCCTGAACAGGATTAAGGTGGGTATATACATTTAGCAAAAGACCAGAGAATCTTTTAGGCCTATAGTAAGGGATATCTTGATAGAGACACATTTGCTGCAGGCAATAATGGAAACAACAGCTTTGAAAAGTAACATGCTTAGCATTTTGAGATGCTCTAAGCACTGAAAGCTTTTCATGTGTGATCTTCTTCACACAAAATTTATGTTCAAATTTCCTGGATCCACACGAACAAAGGCAGAGAGAGATAGTGCATTCTAAAAAACCTTCTAGCACTCCCAAATCAGCGCTTTTTGTGAATATTTTGCATAAAATGCATGGAAAATGTATTCTGAGTTGGACAGACAACTATTTAAATTGTGGTGGTTTATCTTTCAATGATTGCAGTATTTCAAATGTTTTATTTTAATTAATAATATAGATATAATATATACAAAGACAATTCAATTATTACTTCTCCCTTCCCCTTTCCCCTAAGGGATGGATTAGATCTTAGAGAAGTTGCCTGATTTTTGAGTCTCTAAAAAAAATGCAATGCAATGAATTTTAACTTCTTGATTCTGAATTATAATTCTAAACCTGTGAATGAGAGGTTGGTATATAAGAAGAGTGATTAAAATAATGAGCCTGACATCTATAATTCAAATATCTTTAAAAAGATTTAATTCTCTTTCTGTTATATTCTGTCATTTAAAACAAGAAAATATTTCCTTTCCTAACTGAATAGTACAGAAAATACAAGTAGAAATCATCTCTTCTCATGAAGGCAGACATCTCAAATTTTAAAAAAGCAGAATGATAAACAGTAAGCAAAGGTTCATTACCATTCATGAGAACCATTCAGTTGACCCACAAATGCTGCCAGTGTTACAGAGGATGCATCCTCACCCACATTCCCAAGGAGAAGTACTGCCAAGAACAGAATTTGTCATTTTCAAAGAAAAAAATTCACTTACATGGGAAAGTAATGGGGGAAGGGTAGATAAAGGATGGAAGTCTTACTTTATGTAACTACAAAAAAAATATCAGTTCCATAAAAAAAGTAATAAAATAATATAGGCATCATTTAATATTGGGATAAATTTATTCCTATAATGTTGGTGAAGGCAGTTTTTGTCAATCAACTGAATTACTTTACATTTGATTTCAATTATTAAACACACTCCACACAAAATATTTGTGCCCAAAACATAGGGAGATATAAGATTACAGAAATGATTTCACAGTCATAAAAATTATATAGTCATAAAAATGTTTTCTTTATTTTAAAGGACAGAGCCTTTTTTTCATTTTTTAGTTCCTTAGTTTCTCCTTCCTCTACCCCCTACCCCACCCAATAAAAAGGGATGAAAAAAAAACTTATTACAAATATATATAGTGATGTGAAATAAATCTCCACATTAGCCATGTTCCAAAAAAAAAAAGAAAAAAAAAAGAATAAAAAGAAAGAAAGGGGAAAAATAGGTTTCATCTGTACTCTGAGTTTATCAGTTGTCTCTCTGTAGGCTAGCTTTATGAGTCATTTGGATTGTGGTAGATCACTGTGTTGATCAGTTATTAAGTCTTATATTGATTATATTTGCAATATAGCTCTTACTGTGTACATTGTTCTCCTGATTCTACTCATATCACCCTGCGCAATTAATACAGGTGTTCCCAAGTTTTTATGACACTATTGCTTTCATCCTTTCTCACTGAACAATAATATTTTATCGCATTCATATGTTATAACTTGTCCAGCCATTCCTCAATTTATAGGCATCCCCTCTATTTCTAACTCTTTGCCATCATAAAAAGAGCTGCTACATATATTTTAGTATATATGGGTCATTTTTGTTTTTCTCCTTTGAATATAGCCCTAGTACTGGTTTTGCTGGGCACAATGCCAAATTGCTCTCTAGAATGGTTGGACTAGTTCACAGGTCTACCAACAGTGAATTACTGTGCCTGTTTTCTCACATCCCCTCCAGCATTTGTCATTTTCCTCTTTGTTTGTCATCTTAACAAATTCAATGAGTGTGAGATGATACCTCAGAGCTGTTATAATTTGCATTTCCTCTAATTATTAGTAATTTGCATCATTCTTTCACATGCTTTCACAATAGCTTGAATTTCTTCTTCTGAAAACTGCCTGGCCATTTATCAGTTGAGGGATAGCTCATTTTTTGTTTTTGTAAATTTGACTCAGTTTTGCATACATTTTAAAAATGAGACATAAAAAAAGTTACAATTTTTTCTTTCTATTTATGCTTTTCTTCCAATTTTAGCTACATTGATATAGTTAGTTCAAAATTTTTAAAAAAAATTTTCATGATCAAAATGATCTCTTTTCCCTTTCATGAACCTCTCCATTTCTGACTTAGTTATAAAGACTTCTCCCATCCATAGATCTGACAGGTAGTATCTTCTCTGTTATACAAATTTGCTTACCACATAAACCTTTTTTTTCTAAATTGTGTACCTATTTTGAGTATACGCTGTGAATTGTTTGAGTATGCCTCATCTGTCAGACTACTTTCTAGTTTTGTAAATAATTTTTGTGAAACACTAAATTCTTTCTACAATAACTGAGGTTCTTTGGGTTTGTGAAATGATAAGATAGTGGGTATATTTGCTTCTAATCTGCTCTTATTATATCTAATCTATTCCAGTGATCAACCTCTTTATTTCTTACCTGGTACCAAATTGTTCTGATGATTACAGTTTTATATTATAGTTTGAATTTTGGTACTGGTAGGCCCTCTTCTTTCCTATTTTTTTTGTTGATTTCCTTAATATTCTTGATATTTGTTCTTCCAGATGAATTTTGTTATTATTTTTTCTAGCCCTATAAAACAATTCTTTGGTAGTTTGGCATGGTAGTGAATAAGCAAATTAATTTATATAATATTTTATAAATTATATTAAATTATATAATATTGTCATTTTTATTATGTTGATTCAGCCTACTCATGAGCAATTAATATTTCTCCAATTGTTCAGTTCTGTCTTTATATGAAGAGTGCTTCATGGTTATATTCATAATTGTTGTGTGTGTCTTGCCAGGTAGACTCCCAAGTATTTTCTATTATCTATACTTGTGTTAAATTGGATTTCTCTTTGCATCTCTTTGTGGTGAATTTAATTGGTAATATACATAAATGCTGTTGATCTGTGTGGGTTTATATTATAGCCTATAACATTGCTTAAGTTAATTGTTTTAATTAGTTTTTTTTGTTTTGTTCCATTTTTTTTAATTGACAAAGGTTTTCTATATGAACCATTATATTATCTGAAAAAATGATGATGGTTTTATTTCTTCTTTGTCTAAACTTATTCCTTCCATTTATTTTTCTTGTCTTACTGCTACTGATAGTATTTCTAATACAGTATCAAATAGTAATGGTGATAATGGGCTTCACCTTTGATCTTACTGTAAAGGCTTCTTGTTCATCACCATTTCAAACAATGTTTGCTCTTGGTTTTAGATAGAGGCCAATTATTATTTTAAGGAAAGTCCCATTTTTACTGTGCTTTCTAGAGTTTTATTTTTGTTGTTTTTATTATTTATGTGGGTTAATCATGCTTATATAATTCCTTATATTGAACTGCCCTGCATTCCTGGTATAAATCCAGTCTGGTTATAGTGTCTGGTCTTTGTGTTATATTACTGTAATGTCCTTGATATTATATTATTAAATTTTTGTGCATCAATGTTCATTGGGGATGATATTCTCTAGTTTTCTTTCTGTTTTGACTCTCTTTGACTTAAATACCAAGACCATGTTTGTAACATAAGAGGAATTTAGTAGGATGTCTTCAATACCTCTTTTTTTCAAATAGTTTTTGAAGAATAAATTATTTTTTAAATTTTTTGTTTGAATTTGTGTGTAAATCCATCTGCTTCTGCCTCCATGTAGGGTTTGTATAATTTCTTTTTCTAAAACAGTTAAGAATTCTATTTACCAATCTGTTGATCTGAACATTTTCTTTTTGTAAATATTCATCTATCTTATTTAGATTTTTAGTTTAATTGGCATATGGCTGGGTAAAATAGCTCCTAATAATTGCTTTTATTTCATTTTCATTGGTTGTAAATTCACCTTTTTTTCATTTTTGGTTTTCTTCTTTCTTTTTCTCATCAAATAAGCCAATTATTTGTCTAGTTTAGTGTTTTTAAATTGTATTTATTCAATTTTATTTATTAGTTCATTATTTTTGTTTGAATTTTGTTAACCTCTCTTTGATTTGTAGTATTTCTGTTTTGAGCTTTAATTTAGTAGGGGCTAATTTGTTGTTTTTTCAGGTTTTTTTTTTTAGTTGTGTTCCCAACTAATTGGTTTGTACTTTTTCTGAAGTGTTTAGAGATATAAATTTTCCCCCAAGTACCTCCATGGCTGTACTCCATCAACGTGTTGTATTGCTCATTGTTGTCATTATCTTTAATAAAATTACTGATTGCTTCTATGATTTGTTTTTTGACCAACTCATGTTTTAGGATCAGGTTAATTAGTTTCCAATTAATTTCATTCTATGCTTCAAAGACCTTTTAAGTGAATGTAATTTTAATTGTATTTTGGTCATAAAAAGATTCATTTACTATTTCTGCCATTCAGCATTTGTTTGTGAGGTTTTTATGCCTTAATACACGGTCAATTTTTGTGAAGGGGTCATACACATTTGAGTGTGTGTGTGTGTATACACACACGTATGTATTTACATATAAACACATATACATACACATAAGTGCACATACATATATACTTGCATATACATATATGCATATTTACCTATCTCTATTTCCTTTCAAGTTCCTTGTAAACAACATATTGTTGGATTCTTGTTTCTAATCCATTTTGCTATCCTATTCCATTTTATAGGTGACTTCATTTAATCTACATTTGCAGTTATACTTTACATTTAATAAAAATTATTAGTTATAATTACTAAATTGTATGTTTTCCTCCATTCCATTTTATATATATGTATACTTTTCTTTTTTTTAACCATGACTTCTCCTTGAGTCTATTTTACTTCTAACAACTGCTTGCCTTAATCTATGCTTCTTCTTATCCTAACCCTATTTCTTTCAACCCCTTTCCCTCCTGTAGGAATAGGAAAGATATGCATCATTCTTCCCATTTTACAAATGGAGGAACTAATGTTCAGTGAAATTAATGAGATTAAGGCTTTTGCCTAAGGCTTCACAACTATTGTAATAAAACCCTGACCAGAATCAGAAATTTTAGAGACTGTACTATGCTTCCCTCTTGCTTTGAGCTTTTTTTTCTTTTGTTAAAAAATTCTTGATAATCTCTAAAATGCAAAGATAGATGTGTATGTAATGCTTGGGACACATTTATAACCTGCTTGCCATTACCCATGCTAACTATTACAATAGAAGCATTATTAAAATTTACCCTTCTCAATGCATGCACTTTATTAATCCATATATGCAAACAATATAAACATTAGCTCTCTCTATGAACAAATCATTAGTCTGAGTCTTAGTGGTGTATGTAAAATGACTTCCATAGCGGTATTCATGATTTATCTACCCAGCCAGAGGCCACATGTCTTCATGTGATCATCCAGTCAGTTCCCAGCAATCAGCACTGTCTTCAAGCAAGCATGGGTTGCTTGAGTCTCAACTATCAGGAATATAGAAGCCTATCCTAGTTGCAGCCTTGGGTCAGGCTAGTGGCTAGGGTCTCTGATGGGTTTCTTACAGTTCTAGTCATTGTTGTTCATCACATAATTTGACTGATAATTTATTATATATACTACTGATAAAGTTGTTTGAAATGGAATATAATATTGGAATCCTATTCCATTCCACTATGGTTATCTGTTATTTAAGTACGCATATATGTTGCTTACTATTTCATTGCACACAAGTACTTGTACTTATTTTATCACCGAGTAAATAACTAATAAAAAAAACAGTTTATTCAAAATAACTCAGTCACAAAATGGAGGCATAAAGCAAAAAGGAGACAAAAAAGTGTTAGTTATGCTAAGATGACAAACTTATTTCTACTATTTTTTAAAGTAATAGAATTTATTCTATGTATGTTGATTTGAAAGAACCTTTGTTAAAGAGTTATTATGCAATTGTATGTAAGAGAGACAGTGAGTCAAAGGAGAAAGAGAGAGGGAGGGGGAGAGAGAGAGAGAGAGAATGAGAGAGAGAGAGAGAGAGAGAGAGAGAGAGAGAGAGAGAAGGAGGGGGAGGTAGGACATGGAGGAGGAGGAGGACAAAAGCTGCTCTTGGAATCAGGAAGTCCCTGGTTTAAATCTTATCTCAGACTTTTAAGAGTTGTGTGACCATGTACAAGTCATTTATTCTTTTGGTGTCCAAGTAATTCTCTGTTTGTTGCAGATGAGTTGCTGAGGGGAACTTTGACAGGAGGAAAAGACACAAAATTCCTTCCCTTAATCATGCTATGTGACATAGGAGATATAACCCTGGACTTTGAAGCCAGGAAGACTTCATTTGAATCCTTCAACCACTAACTGGTTATGTGACACTGGGCAAGTCACTCTACCTCATTGTTCCTGTTTTCTCATGAATATGAGGGAATTGGATTCACTAGCTTCTTAGATCATTCCCAGCTCTAAATTTGTGATGCTGTAATCCTATAGTGAGTCTACATTTTGCCTTCAAGCCTAGTTTTGCAATTAGTCTACAGTTGCTGACAATATAGCTAAATTAATTCCTTTTCATTCATTCATTCTTCAGTCTCCTTTGGTCTGACTTCAGTCCTCATTCCTTTACTGAATATATTTTTCTCGTGGTCACTAATGGCTTTACTTGCCCTAATCAGTGGCTATTCTCAGTCCTCATTCTCCTTGATCTATGCTTAATATTTATCTCCTTTCTCTTAATCCTCTGTTCCATTTGGTCTTCCATGATACTTTTCCCTTCTGGTTGTCTTCTGATCTGACTAGTCCTTTTCAAATCTCTTTGATTCTTTATCTTACTTCAGTGATGAGTAGGGGTCTAGTCATATCAGTCTTCTAATCAATAAATTCCATGTTTTTCTTGTTAAGTCCAGGCTCAAAATTAAATGCCTTCATTTGACATTTATAGCCTTGACAAACTAGTCACAACTTCCTTTTCTGGCTTCAGTTTGCATTACTCCCCTTTCTAGCATTCTATACTCCAATCAAAGTAGCCTTGATGTTCTTCACATATGACATTCCATTTTCTATCACTGTGGTTTTGACTAGTTGTCCTTTATGGCTATATCATACAGTAGGAATGTATGGGGTGTTCAGGGAGAATTAGTACATCTGGTGTGAGGATTGCTGAGCCCTTTTCAGGGCTACTTATCCACCTTTGGTATGCACCTTCACCCAACACATCTGTTGCTCCAAGAAGTTGTAGCATATGCAGCAGCCACACCCCAGCAAGACTGTCTTGGGAGAAGGCTAAACTGGGTTAAGGATAACCAACAGACCTCAAACCTATTGGTAAATTAAGAGGTGTATATGATAAACATGTGAAGATATCCACTGGTGGAATGGGTAGATGAGAAAAGTTCATTCTAACAGCCATGAAGGTATCTGAAGCAGCTTAGTTAGACAGGAAAGACTCCAAAGTCAACAACTACATCTAGAGCCATCATCAGTTGTCCTGACTTTTGTCTTGCCAATCGACTTCAATGACTCTAGAAGTGAGAATGAGGCTGATGATTTTTTCAACTCTGTGTCATTTAAATACAATTGATGCATGAATCAAGACATTACCCCGTAATGTCATTGTTCTCTTAAAAATGAAGGAAAAACAGCTTACAGTTATTCACTTATTATTGTAAGAATAGTAAATATATATATATATATATGCATATATATACACACACACATTTAGACACATGTACAGTATGTATCTAT
>CM053592.1:28960158-28981306 GCA_028646515.1 Pseudochirops corinnae | reverse complement strand
AGCCCTCTGGACCCACTGCCCAATCACAAAGCTACAAGGCACGGGCATTCCTGGAAAACAAGCCTGGCGCCACAGGCTCCATGTGACCACATTCAGCCTATTAAGGAACAGAGTATACTTTCAAATATCCAAGGGTCCTCAGAGTCATGTAGCCACATTAGCAAAGGGCCTAGGGGCAGGGAAGATCTTTAGATTCCCACAACAACCTGATGCATCATAATTTTGTTCCAGCCTCCCACTTTTATTTTTTGTATCTCTTTGCTTTTTAGATGTGTTTCCTTACTCAATCTGTCACTCATTTAATGTTGAAGAACTAGGTTCATATTTGTTATTATATATACTCCTTTTAATCTCTAATATATTTTAATTGTTTTTATTTCCTTCTCCTTCTTCCTTTTAGGTAGTACTTTGAATCTATAATTATTTTCCATAATCGACTTCAAGACAATTGTATTCCCCAAAGCTCTTTTTCCCTTTCACCAACCTGGTGCTCTTTACCAACCCTTTCCCTAGTTTTGAAATTTTCTTAATTTATTGGTTCATTTTTTTTCTTCCTTTCATTTAATTATCTAACTGTTCTCCCTGTTTTTCCCCTCTCAGTTAAGTAATTAATTCAAAATCACCCCTCCTTTCCATTCCTCTTTCTTTTTTGTTAGTTTTTTTTGGTAGCTGTGCCTTTTCTTTAAATGGATTTATTTACCTTGCTCTCCTCAATTCAACTTTCTGCCTATTCTTTATTTTTAACTTATAAATTTTCTCATCCTTTTTAAGATTTTGAGCTCTGAATTCTTTCTCCCTTTCCAGTCCAATCCTTACCCATTGAGAAGGCAAGAAATATGATAGTCACCATGTGAAGTCATAGAAAACATATTTCCATATTAACCATATAGCAAAAAGATGAAAAATAAATTGAAGATTTAATATGCTTTAGTCCTCAATTAATATTCATCAATTCTCTCTCTGAAGGTTGATAGAACTTTTCATTATAATTCCTTTGGAATTGTTGTGGATTGTTGTATTTATCAGAGTAGCTAGATTTTTCCCAGTTCTTTATCATTACCATATTGTTGTTACTGTGCAATTGTTCTCTTGGTTCTTCTGCTTATTTTGTATTAGTTAATTTTCTGTCTATTCTAAATCCTTATTATTTAATTCATGAACATTAGTACTTCATGTTCCTCATGGAATTAAAGCTTCTGAATTAGAGAGTTTGAGTACCTTCTTCTAGGTTCTAAAGAATTGCCTAGCATCTACAAATTCTAAGTTATTGTTTTTTGGATCTTGCTTCAGGGCGGCAATTGTCTGAGAGTTGAAATTTGTCTTTTCCAATTGTTTAGACCAATTTTATATCCTAACCTCACTTTGATCATTTTTTCTCTCTTGTCATGAAATCTCTCTAGGTCCATGTTCTCCCACCTTCTATATACTGGTCATTCCCAGCAGCTAAGATTCCTCTCCTCCTGAGACAACATATAAACCAAAGAGTTCCAATACTTCCTCAGAGTAAGTGGGGTTGTTTTAGGAAATAAATTCCTGCAAATTAGACTAATTGTAAAGGACCCATAACATCTCCTCATCTTGTTGAGTAGAGAAGATAGTTTTCCTTAAGCTTTTTTTCTTGTTGTTGTTGCTATTATTATTATTATTATTTTAACCAAGGATTTGATCACACATGTTCAATTCTATCTACTTTCCTCCCTGGCTCCATTTATGGACACTAGCATGGTCTTCATTTCATTCCTCAAAAATTGTGTCTTGATATTTGAAACTCATGGATTTTGCTTTTCTTCTGGAAATGATCTGTAGATGCTTTCTATTTGTATGTATTGATTGGATTTTTGTTTGTTTTCTTATTTCTCCCAATATATTTTGGAATTTTTTTGTTTGGCTGTTTTTTGGGGGGGGGACTGATCACATTCTTCTGAGAAGCTTATAATCTTTAATTTGTCTCTACTTTAATTTGTCTCTGCCCCATTTTGAAATCAACATATTTTGTTGGTATAAAGTTATGTTTTCTTTTATTCTTATTACTTTTTGATTGTCCTTCATTTGATTGTCCTTCATTTGACTATATTCTTCTTCCTGATTTGTTGTCTTTCATTTCTCTGGAGAGATCTGTCACTAAAGATTCAAGGTTTTTTTTTTTTTTTCCTATTCTGCTATTTCTTTCTTCTGTATAGGTCCTAAATTCTTTCATCTGTTCTCATTTGTATAATTTTCTAAAGATTCTGTTTTATCTTTTATACCCTTCTGGAGTTTCATGCTGCAATTTCTCTGTTGAAAATCCACAGATTTCTATGTTTCATAAGGTGTTCAATTTTCTTTGTCTTGTAATATTGATTTAGAACTGTCCACATTATTTTTAGAAATCTTCTTACTCTTCATATTTTCCACTTTTAATATCCTCCCTTTTGATTTATCTGCTTGTGCTCTTGATATTTTCAACTATTTTCTTTTTCTGAGATCTTTGATGGCTTTAGTTTCTTTGCTTATTATGTCTTATATTTTCATTCATTTACTTTCTGACTCTTTTCTCTTTGATAGTGAGTTTATTCCCAGAATTGATACTCAAAGCTGTTTCAACCTCTGATGTTGGAAATTCACTTTTCCCCTAGACTCCAAGTGACTTGTCAAGGGAACAGCTGGCCTCAGCTGGGTTCCACTCTTCTGGAAACACTTAAAATCTACTTGCTTCAACAGAATACTAGTGTAGGACAAGGCTTACATGAATTGTCAAAAACTGCACCAGCACACAAATTTCTAAATGTAATTTAGAGCAGAAATCTGTGAAATGTTAGTGTTTTCCACTTAATTCATAAATTTTTTTGAGGTTCCTTGTTTCTGGCTATTTGGAGAAAGATGTAATTGCTCTATTTCTGGTATATAATTATTTTTTTTTGAGAGTTAGTGAGGTGTTCTGAGCTGGGACTCAGGTCAATCTCCTGGTAGTTGGAACAAAATGATTCATAGGTCATTCAATGACTAAGAAACGGAAATTTCTTCAGCCATAGCAGGAGATGGATATTTAAAAATTATATATATATATTATATATATATATATAAAAGAATACCTTAAGTTGATTTAACAGACCAAAGCTCCCATTGAAATCAATTAGCCATGTACCTGAGATGAGCTGCTTCTACCCTTACCCCCACCCCAACTCCTACTGACCACTTTGTATTCAGGCAACAAGGAAGTGACAGTGTGAGTTCTTAGGCCCCCTACGTTAAGCTGTTACCATGTGGTATCCATCCACAGAAAATGTAGAATCCTTTATCATGTTGGTCACTTGTAAAACCAAACTATTTGATCAGGTATATTTTGCTGATCATTTGAAGGAGAGGGAAGAAGACGGTGGCTTTCTTTACTAGGCTTTGCACACTATGAATACTTAGTAAGCATCTGTTGAAGTGAACTGAAATGAATTCTGAGAAAGAAGAATCTATTATTCTGGCTCAAATTGAATATGAATTTTGGCACTAGAACTCAGACCTGGATGAATGGTTATCTGGAAACTTGAATAGAAAGATAGTACATTTATGGAATGTTATTTCAGTAGATACCACATATGGAAACACAGAAAACCTATTGAATACTTGTTTAATCTTTATAGAGTACATATATTTCAAATAAATTGATCTGGGCTATGTTAGATTAGTAAATGTCTCTGGGCTTGGTTAAGTTAGGAAACTTTTATGCAACATTATCTCTCTGAAGCTCTCACTGTAAAATATATGTTGTAGAGACCTTAGAATGATTTGATTTTTTTAAACAAAATGTTTATTTAACCCATATAATACCTTTTTTTACATGCCACATGAGCACATTTCTATTATCCATATTATATATGAATATACTGTTGTTCTGGAATTGTGATTTCATCAATTTATAAAATTCCTCAGTGAGGAACCTTCCTTTACCATTGCATTTTGTTAAATTTCTCTGGGTAAATAGTATATGATCTCAAAAGAATATAGGTTACTTGAGGAAAGAATTTCCTTTTTTTTCTTTTGTGTTGAACACTTTTCACAGTGTCTTGATATTAATAAATGTTGAATTAAGCTAAATGAAAAACAAGTAAGTTGTTAATATTTTCATGACGCTTTAATGTTTACAAAGCTATTTCCTTGCAGGTACCCTGCGGGGTAGGCAGTTTGCCAATTGCTCTGTAATTTGTAGTCACTGAGATTAAATGACTTGCTCAGGGCCACACAAGCATCGTGTGTCAGAGGTGGGATTTGAACCCAGGTCATCCTAACTCCAAAGTTAATTCCTCATTTATCTTATCATGCTGTCTCTAGACTATATTTCCTGAAATCTAACTGATTGTGTAACTTTATTTTTAGAATGAGAATTAAAAAGTAAATTTGAAAGCAATTAATACATTTGATCCAGTGCTCCACTTTTCTAATGTCTTAATCTTTTAGCATCATGGTAATATGCTCAAATCCCAGAAAGACAACATTGTTGTTAATCAGTTGGCTCATGACCATTCTACTTCCTGTGACTGAATCCTGGGTAAAGCCCTGAACCAGCTACTTGGGTTGACTAAGTACAGGACTGCCTACCCCACATGGTAGCTGTAAATGTTAAAGTGTCATGACAATGACAGCAACAACTTCTTCTTCATTCCACTTATTTCAACATTTATTAATATCAAGACATTATGAAAGGTGTTCAACATAAAAGAAAAAAAAGGAAGTTCTGCCCTCAAGTAACTTAAAGTCTTTTGAGATAATATACTATCTTCCCAGAGAAATTTAACAAGATGAAAGAAGAGTACAAAATGGACATGACTAATGATTATGATTCACAATAATGATAAAATCTTCAGAATTCTGTTTAGGTTTTCAAGAGATCTTCTAGATCAGACTCTTCTTTCCGTGTAGGACTTCACCAAGACTACCTAAATCAGTGTTTATATTTCTCTTTTTTTTTTTTTTCAGAATCTCAGGCAATAAAATATTTGAAAATCTAATCTATTAGGTAAAATTAGTCTGTCAGAATAGGGTAATTCCAACTTATCTTGGAATCTGAATTTCCTATATTTTCTTAAAAGAATAAAACCTTTAATATCTTACCTCTACATTATTTAAGAGCCAGACACTTTTTTTTGTATAGAGAAGAAGTCCATTTATCCAAATTATAACAAAACAGAAATAAGAGAAGGTATATGTAGGAGAATACATATCAAAAAATACAGAATGAAAGACCTCTCACACTGTGAGCAAGAAAGCTCATCTTAACCAAGAGAGAGAGTACAGAATCTCACTCAAGGGGAATTTCCCTAAAGTTTCTGGAGTAGCAAGCTAGGAATAGAGACATGATGGAGACTTCCTGCTCCTCTCAGGTAATACCCAGATTCTTAAAAAGATGGGTCACAAAACCATCTAATTCAACATTTGTATTGTAGCTGAGAAATACGAGGACTTTAAATGATGCCCAGTCATATCCCTAAAGTAGGATTTGAACTCAGGTCTCTAACTACCAATCCTGATGATTTGAAGTTCAGTGAAATAAAATTCCCTTTACTACTCTCCCTGAATAGGTTTTATGCTGTTATAAAAAAGTTTAATTTTGACTTTTCACCTCTCACAGATGCCAGGATCCACTTGTATAGTCACATCTCTGAGACAAAATTGGTGAAGGTTAAAATCAATGAATTTGGCTATATTGGACACCTGGGCACTGAGATTATATTATATCCACTGATGACCTCTTCATTTGCTTTGGCTGCATAGCATAGATATTCCAATATGATTGAATGCATGACATGAACTTGCCCCTGGTATGACACTGTCAAGACAGAGAATAGAAAGCTAGTGATCAGTGAAAAAGCCATTACTGTCTTCCAGGAGAGGCTAGAATCAAGTATGTAGCTGAGTTCTTTTATGTTTTTATCACTATGGAAAAGCCTGGTTTTCACTTGAAGGGTGGTGGAACATTCGTCATTATCTCTTCCCCTTCTGCTAATGTCCTTATATGATGGGTGCAAAGTATGAGAAATACAATAATTCTCTTGTGATCATCAGTAATGCCTCTTGCACTGATTCTTTTGCTAAGGTCATTACTGGTTTAGGTCATTCACAACAATTTTAGTATCATGAAGGGACTAATGACCACAGTCCATGGCATTGCTGTTATACACATGGCAATAGATGGCCTTTCTGACAAGTTGGGGGTGATGGGCATGGCACTACTCAAAACATCATCCCTACTTCCACTGGTTCTGCTAAGGCTGTAAACAAGGTCATCCCTGATCTGAATGGGAATCTAACAGGCATGGCCTCCCATGTTCCCACTTCCAATTAATCTTCTATAGATCTGGCCTGGGGAAGCTTGCCAAACATGATGGTATCAAGAGAGTGGTAAAAGAAGTTTGAGGGATCCCCCCTTTGAAGGACATCTTAGGTTATGCAGAGGACTAGGTTATATCCTGTGATTTTAAAAGTGGCACTCACTCTTGAATGCTGGTGTGGGTATTGTCTTTAACAACCATTTTGCTGAGCTCAGTTCCTACTATGACAATGAATATAGTTTTAACAACAACGTAATAAACTTTATGATCTATGTGGCCTCTAAAGACTAAAGGAGAAAGTCATAGATTTTCATCCCCAGCCAAAAGAAGAGTTCCACTACCGGGGAGCCCACATACCTAACTTGTTTTCCATTCATGATCTTTGTCCCAGTGCACCTGTGCAGTAGTGCGGAGAAGCATGTAGCCCTATGTTGTCTACCACCAATAAAGTCACAATATTCAGTGCAAAAAAAGGCTTAATTTTAAGATTCAATATTCATTCAAAAAATTTTGAAAATAGTTAAGATCAGAACATGGTATTAAAAATAACCACAGTCTGTATTCTAATAGCCCAGGCCTAGAAAAACGGGACAAGAGCTTTTTGCTCTACAGACTAGCAGCAAGCAGCTTAATTCATCATGAAATAAGCAAACCACAATGTACATGAATTAATTATTTCTGTCATTTATTCAGATACAAACTCTGAAAGTTATAACCCTTGAGTCATAGTGATTTAAGCCTTTTAAGAGAAACCTCAATATAATCTCTCTTGGACACCTGAGGTCACTCTTGAGGGAGCATTTAGTCACATCCAAACATTTATTTCTACAGCAATCAAAAGTAAACGTCTTGATATCTACATTTCTGACTTGTGTAAAACTTAAATAAAGAATTGTGACATCTGTTTAAGGGCCCTGAAGGGATGGCAATATTCATAATAAAAGGCTTTTGAGGCCTGAATCCACAGAATTCAGAGGAACCAATAAGCGCCATTAGCAAGTACTAGCAAATGATTTATTACACCAGATGAGCTAACACAGACTCTCATTAATGTAGAACTTTTAATGCAAATGAAAAAAGAAATTGCTTTCAAGTTTTCACATCCGTTTGTTCCATTATAAACAATGCCAGTTTTGATTTGCAAGGGTTCTCTAGGATAACTACTTTTGTAATAAATTTAAATAAATGTTTGTAAGCCATTGAAAAATTAGCAATTAAATAATAGCTACAGACAACCAAATTAGACAGATTCATGGTCTCCATAGTCAATCAAATGAGTATTTGCATGTTTTGCCTTTTGAACTTTTCTAGCTTGTTTGCCTTTATCTGAGCAGGGCATAATTTTCCCTTTAAAGCAGTGGTTCTCAACCTGTGGGTACGCGACCCCTTTTGGGGTTGAACGGGGTCGCCTAAGACCATCAGAAGACATATTTCTGATGGTCTTAGGAACCGAGACCCCACTCCTCTATCCATCTCCAGGCAAGTCTGCCCACATGCAGATACACCCAGATACATCCACACAGGAATATTAAAGGGTCGCGACATTAAGAAGGTTGAGAACCACTGCTTTAAAAAAATATATGTCATATGGAATCAGTATGTATATACACACACACATCCATACATACTGGAGAATGAGGGATTATAGGAATAATAACAGGCATGTAGGTGGCATCATGGATGGAGTATTGGATTTGGAAGAAGGAAGACCTGAGTTTGAATCCTGCCTCAAACAATTTTTAGCTGTGTGATTCTGGACAAGTCACTTAACATTCCTCAGATCCAGTTTATTCATCTGTAAAATGGGGTTAATATAGGCACCTACCATTCAGGGTTACTGTGAGGATGAACACAAATGAGAAATTGTATGTAAAGTGCTTTGTAATCCTTAAAGAGCTGTATAAATGAGAACTTTATCAATATAGGAAACATAGAAGGCATACAGGAAGAAAAGTATTTATACATGTCAGTGTATAGCTTTGTATAAAGGTATACTAGTGTGCATGTGTGTGAGAGAGAAAAATATCCTCATAGGAAATGGCTACTGTCAGTTTAATTTTATTTGAAGTAACAATTGGGAAGGGAGATGCCCAGTAGAGGTTTATGAGGGATATTGAGGTAGATGGAATCTGAGGTAGATTAGGGTGATTTACTGATAATGGATTTATCAGGAATGGAGGGTGTCTAGCTTCAATCCCAGAATTTATGATGCTCAAAAACTTGGAGACATTTCCCATTGTACAGGAAAGTGTCATCTCTTTGCCTACTCACAGAAATAAGAGGGAAGGAGGATAGAAACATCCAAGTTATAAGCGTAATGGCAGTGTCAGTAAAACATTTAGTGTAAGGGGGAGGGAAAGTGATCATATGATTTTAGTCTTTATCTAGTCTACTTTGTTCTACAGATGAGGAAACAGACCCAGGAAGGTGAAGAGATCTGCCACAGCTCGCCAAAGTCATAAGTACCAGACAGAATTTATGTCTCCTTCTGCCTCCAGACACACACTTTTTAAACTACCAGATATGCTGTCAGTTTCCATATTCATTCCATTTCACAGACTGAAATTTTTATAAATTTTAAAAAATCCTCTAATGTAATACACTAAAAACCACTTAAATATATGTCTACCAAGGGACCTACAATTTACTCCATATTCATATAGGATCAGGTTCAAAAGAACAAATACATCTGAATTATTATGAAATATAGAAAATGGTATTAATGCTGTAATTTTCCTCAGCTGAGAAATCTAAAATGATTTTCATGGTATGACTATCTCAACAGATTACATAGGCTAATTCACTTAAAAATGCAGGTCGGTCCATAGGCTTCTGGTGTAGTCCAAATGGATTTTTGTTTCCCTGAGTCAAGTATAGTAGAAATTGCCTTTAGATCCCTTATATTTTTTATCAAGATTCCGATATCATATGGTTATTCTTATAAATACTTTAAGTGGTAAATAGTTGAATGAAAGTATTGATTTCAGTTGACATGAATCAATGTAACTAAATAGACAAGAGATCATTTTTAGTAGCAAGGGTTTATTGACTAAAATAATAATAAAAAATATTGATACAGCTTTGTGCTTTGTACATGGGAAGTCTGGGAGGTCTATTCCTCAGATGGCTGACTAGGGAACAGGTCAGAGAAGGGAACAAAACAAGAAATTAGGAAGTTTCCTTGGCTCTGAAGACCAAACTTTAAATCTGTCATCCAAAAGCTATTAAGTTGGTACTCTGCTCTCCAGGGCAAATTCCCACTCCCTTAGGGGGTCAGGGAGCTACCAGAAAAGCAGAAATGGCTCACTACTCAATATTGTTTGGTATACTGATTTTAGGAATCTCACAGAAATGAAAAGGCATGAGTCTCCAGGGGTGAGGGCACAAAGCGGGCCAATCAGATATAAGAACAAGTGCTGGCCCACTCCCCAGAAAGTAGTAACCTGTGCATCTACCAGTTTCAGGGAATCCCTGACACCAAGGAAGTAGGAGGTAGTCAAAAGCACAACGGTCAGGGAAGGCAAGGTTTAGGAGACAGATATCCAGAGTTGGTAGCTGGGATTAGGAAGGGCGGCCATACTGTGTAGTACAGGGCCAAAAGGAGACTATATGAAACTTTAGAGTCAGTGGTTTGGGAAAAAGGCATAGGATGGAAATACTCCTATATCCCCACACTTTATTATTTCAACAGCTCTAGAAAGAGCTGAAATACCTTCAAGGTGATAGTTGAGTGGTTGGACATATCAGGAATAGAATCTGATTCTTTGTCTTGAGGATAACATAATTCAGTCACAATAGGAAAACATTTTTCCCATAATTTACTTATTTATTTTTAGTTTTCCACATTCATTTCCACAAGATTTCAGTTACAACTTTTCTCCCCATATCTCCCCTACTTCCCACCCCAGGATGACAAGCATATTGAAGGCCCCTTCCCCCAGTCTGCTCTCTCTAATATTCCACTCCACACACTCCCTTACTCCTTACTTTCTTGTAGGGCAAGATGGATTTCTATATCCCATTGCCTGTATATCTTATTTCCTGGTTGCATACAAAAACATTTTTCTTAACATTTGTTTTTAAAACTATGAGTTCCAGATTCTCTCCCTTCTTTCTACCCCCACTGGGAAGACATGCAATTCAATATAGGTTTTACACATGGAATTATGGAAAACATTTCCATAGAAGTCATATTGTGAAAGACTAATTATATTTCCCTATCCTGCCTCCTATTTATTCTATTTTCTCTTTTGACTCTATCCCTTCTCAAAAGTATTTGCAAATATCACCTCTCCACATAAGAATGTAAATAGTTAAAATTTAATAAGTTCCTTATAATTTCTCTTTCCTGTTTACCTTTTCATGCTTCTCTTGTTTCTTGTATTTGAAAGTCAAATTTTCTGTTCAGTTCTGGTCTTTTCATCAAGAATGCTTGGAAATTCTCTATTTCTTTGAATGATCATATTATGAAGTATTATAGTCAGTTTTGCTGGGTAGGTGATTCTTGGTTTTAATCCTAGCTCATTTGACCTCTGGAATATCATATTCTAAGCTCTTTGGTCCCTTAATGTAGAAGCTGCTAGATTTTGTGTTATCTTGATTGTGTGTCCACAATAATCAAATTGTTTCTTCCTGATTGTAATATTTTCTGCTTGATCTGGGAACTCTGAAATTTGACTATAATATTCCTAGGAGTTTTTTTTGAGGGGGATCTTTTTTCAGAAGGCAATTGGTAAATTCTTTCAATTTCTATCTTGCCCTCTGGTTCCAGAATATCACAACAGTTTTCCTTTGTAATTTCTTGAAAGATGATGTCTAGGCTCTTTTTCTGATCATAGCTTTCAGGCAGTCCAATAATTTTAAAATGATCTCTCCTGGATCTATTTTCCAGGTCAGTGGTTTTCCTAATGAGGGATTTCATATTGACTTCTATTTTTTTTTTCATTCTTTTGGATCTGTTTTATAACATCTTGATTTGTCATAGTCATTAGCTTTCGTTAGTTCCATTCTAATTTAGAAGGAATTATTTCCTTCAATGAGCTTTTGAAATTCCTTTTCCATCTGGGTGATTTGACATTTTAAGTCATTCTTCTCCTCACTGGCTTTTTGGGCCTCTTTTGCCATTTGAGTTAGTCTATTTTTTAAGATGTTATTTTCTTCAGTGCATTTTTGGGTCTCCTTTAGCAGGCTGTGGACTCACTTTTCATGATTTTCTTGCATCACTCTCATTTCTCTTCCCAATTTTTCCTCTACTTCTCTTACTTGATTTTCAAAATCCTTCTTAAGCTCTTCTATGGCCTATAATCAGTTCACGCTTTTCTTGAAGGTTTTTGAGGAGTTTGGGCTTTGTTTTATTCTGGTTCTATGTTTTGATCTTCTTTGTCACCAAAGAATTATTCTATAGTCATATTTCTCTTCCTCTCTTTGTTCATTTTCCCAACCAACTACCTGACTTTTGAGCTCTTTGCTATGGTACAACTCTGCTTCCAGAGTGAAGTGTCCAAAATTTCTTGGGTTTTTCACAGCTGTTGTCAGAGCTTCTTCTAGGCACCTGTCTCAGAACTGTAAGGAGTATGCCCTCTCCACAGCCACCATAAGCTCTGCCATGCCAGTGCTCCTCACCCCATGACTGCCACTTAAGACTGTGACCCAGATCCAAGCAGGGCAAGGCAAGAGAATCCTGACTCAGTACCAACAAAGAGATTCCTACAATTGCCCTCTGATTAGTTGCTTGGCCCCCCGCACCATCTGTGGGCCTGCAACAACAGAAGCTACCACTATTGCTGCTGCCCCAGGGGCAGGGGCCAGACCTCACTCTTCTGTCACTCAGGTCCAACAGTTTCCCCACTGGCCTTTGATTTTCTCATTGGGATTTATGAATTGAGAAGTCTGGAAACTGCCACAGCTGCCAGTGATTCAGTCCCCTGAAGTGTGCTCTGATTGGTCTGTGCTGCTGGTCTGTGCTGGAGTGGCTCATGTGGGACTGTGCTTGGCTCCCAGCTTGGTGCAATAGATCCTTCCTGTCAGCCTGCCAGACTGCCTTCAGTTGGTGATTTGTTTCACTCTGTCATTTTTTGGGTTCTGTAGCTCTAAAATTTGTTTAGAGTCATTTTACAAATGCCGGAGGTAATGGGGGCATGAGCTCAAGTAAGTTTCTGCTTTTATTCTGACATCTTGGTCTGCCCTCCCCCCCACCGTACCCCCCTGTAGGCAAACAATTTGTAAAGAGAAGTTGACTCTTCCTGGAAAATATTGTTCATGACCAAAGATATCATGGGTTAATGTTTTGATTTCTGCATGAACAGGATATAAATGAAGTAGAGTTGTCAGCCTCATTGTTTCTTCTAGAGTCATCAAAGTAGCTAGATAAAAATTAAGATGATTGATAGTGACCTGGGATCAAGTGAATTATCTTTGTGTCTTTGATACCTGACCAAGCCCTAAGTCCTCCACAGTGCATACTTCAGCTACTTCATGGCTCTTGGAACCAATTGTTCTCATCCACCAAATCCCTGAGAAGAAGTATTCATATTCTTGGGATAGATGTCCTCCTTAACTCACCAACAGGTTTGAGGCTTGTTGATTATTCTCAACTTCAAGTTTTATCTTGCCCGCCAGTATGGTTTTACCAGAATGTGGTTACTACACATGCTGTAGCTTATTGGAGTTAGAGGTGAGAGTACGGCTATAGGTAGATACCAAGGGTGGATGAGCAGCCCTGAAATGGGCTCAGCACGGCCTCAAACCAGAGGTGCCAGTCTTCCTTAAACACCTTACTATACCTCAGAGCTATCTTCTTAGGTTACAGAGGCTTTTTTTTTTTATTTTTGGAGGGGGAGGGCAGGGAAATTGGGGTTAAGTGACTTGCCCAAGGTCACGTGATTAGTAAGTGTTAAGTGTCTGAGGCCCGATTTGAACTCTCAGGTCCTCCTGACTCCAGGGCCAGTGGTTTATTCACTGTACCACCTAGCCACCCCAGTAAAAGAGTTTTTTAAAAAGTCACCTAATATATTCTAGTTTTCTGTAATTCAAGGTAAAATAGCAAATCATGAAGTTTAAGCAAGTAACAAAGTCAAAGCAAGTTTTTCAATGTTTGGTTCTCTTCACAGTAAGTTGCCAGTTTATTAATTTTGAGTTAATGAAGTTTAGTATTTATAAGATCTCAGGATAGAATGACTTGCACTAGATAGAGCATTAAACATTAAATCCTAGGCATAGGGGGAGGAAAATTTCCTAAGAGCATCTTTGCCATGCCCAACTGGTCTGTAAATTTTGTCCAACAAGACAGGGCAAAGCTTATTTCTGGGGGCTCTTTTTATGATATCTTTGAATTTCATTAATTGTTTTTGCAAAATCTCCTACTGAATTTGAGAAATTATATTTTAAAATAGATGTACTAGTAAATGAAAAACTAGATCTGTATTCTTCATTTTTTCATATTCATACACTGAACTATTTAATCCTGATGTAAGAGTGAACTCAGAGAGAAAAAAGTTCCAGAAGCAATATTAAAATATAAATGGAACACTAGCACTCCACTGGGAGGTATTCACTGGACTTACAAAGAGGAATTGTAATTTTTTTAAAAAAGCTGATCTTCCAAAGCATGAAGCTCAAGTCAAAAGAAAAGGCTAAAGATACTAAGCAGGAAGGAGGATTTTTTTTTTTACGAAAATGTTATTTTATTCATACAAAACCCTTTATGCCAAGGGAAAAAAAAAACCTTAATATTCTTATTAAATAGCATCCACTCAGCATGTTGGAACTTTATTTCAAGCCTTGTTTCCTCTTGGCAAATTCAAGGCAAGTAGAAAATTCTGTTGCTTTGTATAAAAACAGGACACGCAGTTGACAATTATGGTTACTTGGCATTTACCTCATTTATAATGATCCAATGACAGTCAAAAGCCACCAAATTAGTCTCCACGACCTAGAATAGAAAACAAACCAGCTATCAGTCAGCATTACTCATGAAAACCAGATGGAATCCAATAGATTCTCTCTGCAAATGGGGAGGGGGCAGGGGAAATAAAAAGAAAACAAAGTTTTGAAAGACCTTTGTAATTCAGTTGAGGGTAGCAAACCTTTAATAGCATATTGTGAAAACATTTCTATTTCTGTTAAGTTGGCTAATTAAACATAAAATGTAATTCAATTTGGGAATAGAGAGAAGTAGCTTTCTAATAATAATATTTTACAAATTAATTGAATGAGATATGGAAATAAAGATAGAGGCAAGAAAAGCTTAGATAAAATGTTAGTATACATGTATATTAGTATGCACATATACCTGCATTTATAGATATATATCCAGACCTATGGAGCATCTCAAAAATCATAGGATTATTTTAAGCTATTAAAGCACATTATTATTATTATATATTCTTGAATTTATTAAAACGTGTTGTCAAGTTTTGCTGGTTATAAACTGCACTAAGACTTTTGGGACAATCTATCTTTATCAATATTGATCATCTATCAATAGAGTGTGACTGATAACATTCTGATAGTATTAGTGAAATAGCATTCATTAATTCATTAAGTCCCAAGGTTGAGAAGTCATAAAGTCATAAAATCTCAGTGTTATCTGGTACAACCCAATTTGTACTTGTCAGAGAAACTCCTCTACAACAGTACTGGTCTCTTGAAACTCTCTTGTGATAGGGAATCTTTCTCTTAGTCAGATAATAGCTTTTCCTTATATTAAGTTGATATTTACCTCTCAACAAGTTCTGTTCACTGTTCCTATTTCTCTAGGTGCAAGAAGCTTAAGTCTAATTCTATGTCTACGTGAAGACACTTAAAATATTTGAAGACAGCTGTCATATGTTCCCCTTTCCCTCCCTCCAAATCTTCTCTTCTCCAAGCTAAAACCCTATACCTACAAAATAACTGCTTATCAGGCAAATTTTGGTCATTGAATTCCTATCTTTTAAAGTCCATTTCAAATATTACATCCTCTATAAATCTTCCTCAGATTGAAAGACTTTTCCTACAGATCCTGCATAACACTCCTTTTTGCTAAGTTATATAGTATAATGAAACTGTCTTTATATCTTACCTCCATACTAGACTGTAAATTCCATGATCTCTCTTTTCTATGCAGTGACACTCTTTAGGATGTTTATATGCTTACTGTTGCCCCTTTTAAAACATGTATTTTTTCATCTAAAATACAAGTAATTCTTCCTAAATTATCTCAATCACAAATTGATACACTTGCCTTGAATGTACTCATTTAAACCATTGGTTAAAAAAAAGAAAGATGAATAAAACTGAGCAATATACTGAGACCTGGGGCATTCATTAGAGACCTCTCCATCTTAATATAAAATTGTATTAGAATATATTTTCTTGTCTAACAACGGAAACATGAGAAATCTATGAAGAGGATATTGTCACGTTAGTGAAATTTCCTTCACTCCGGAGTTTATTGACGAATCACCAAAAAGTGTATTATTTTGTACCATTGTGTATATATTTTGTAGACCAAGAAATTACAACACCATTATTGTAAAATAGATAATTATTAATAATATAATTCTTATAATAACAATAATAATAAAGCAGCTGGATAGCATAGTAGCCAGACTTCTGGACTTGGACGAAGAAATACTTGAGTTTAAATACTTCCTCAGATACTTAATCTCTCTTGGTCCCAGTGTCCTAATCTGTAAAATGGGAATAATGACACTTATCTCATAAATTTACTACGAAGCTAAAATGAGATAACACATGTCAAATATCCTGCAAACCTTCAAGCATTGTATGAATATTATTATTATTATCATTATTTTATAAATATGAGGAAGCTCATTCCACTGACAGATCAATGCTCATTTCAAAAGTTACATTCATAGTGAGTAGCCTTGGGCACTGAGACATTATTTGAGTAGTCGTGTGTCATATAGCCGATAGGCATCCGAGTCTTGATATGAATTTAGATCTTTCTTACCTGAAACCTGTATTCACCAGGGGTGGGAAACCTGTGGCCTTGAGGCCACATGTGGCTTTTTGATTGAGTCCAAGTTTTAGAAAATAAATCATTTTAGTAAGGGGATTTGTTCTGTGAAGTTTATATTTAGTTGAAGGGCCATACTTGAGTACCTAAAGGGTCACATAGATCCTTGAGACTGCAGGTGCTCCACTTCTGTACTATATCATGATGACTTTTTTTTAATTTTAGGTGGAGATATTGAGTCTCCTTCTTTCACCTGAGTTGGAAATGCAGTGGGCACTCAAAGGACCAATCCCACAACAGATTAAGAGGGAAGTTTTGACCTACTTGGTTTGCAACTTGGGTCAGTTGGTCCCTTCTTAGGCAGCCTGGTTCCCTCCCTCCCCCCAGCCTCTCTGCCACTTGGGGCTAACTATATAGGTGCCACAAGGTGTGGTCACCCATAGAATACCTAGTTTTAGCCTACTGTACTCCCAAACTGAGGTGATCTATTAGCCTCAGCCTCCCCAGCAGCAAGGACTCCAGTTATGCATCACCATGTGCAGCCTGCCTTTTGCAAAGTCTTTCTCTCTTATTATGAACTTAATCATCAGCAAACATGAACATATAAAGAAAAAAAATCAAATGTTTCATATAGTTGCCCACTCATCAACATATTTTTAATTTTTCCTCATGATATTGAAAAGGTATTTGAAAAGGTTCAAATTTATTGAGATGACATTTGTATTAGAAGTGACATATAGGGGTGGCCAGGTGGCACAGTGAGTAGAGCACCGGCCATGGAATCAGGAGAACCTGAGTTCAAATCTAGCATCAGACATTTAAGACTTGCTAGCCCCGTGACCTTCGGCAAGTCACTTAACCCCAATTGTCCTACCTACCCCCCTCCAAAAAGCAAAAATAAAAAAATAAAAAAGCAAAACAATGGACATATATCTATAGGTTTGTGTGTGTGTGTGTGTGTGTGTGTGCATGTATCTCACTTTCTCTCGATTATTACAAATAGACCTTCTAATAAGGATGAGAGACAACAGATGGATAAAAATATGCTATGCTGGTTATCTCCTAAAGATATTTTTTAAAAAACCAGAGAAAGATTTAAAGGCCATTTTGTTGATTATGTTTTGGGAAACTGTGGAATGGAAATATACAAAATGAGTATGCATGGAGGGGGTATCAGTGCTTAGGAAGGGAGTTACTATATTAATTAAATCATAGCTATATTAAGGTACCAACATACACTTTATCGAGAGATCTTAGAAATCAAGTTAAAGTTCATTAATATAAACTTTTTATGATTTGTGATAAATTTTAACACTTCCTTTTCTCCATTTTTAAAATCCAAGACTTTTCTATGAAGAATCAGAATGCTTATCATTATTCAATAAATCACATTTAATTATAGATATAGATATAGATAAGTTTTTTCAAAAATAGATAATAAAGACTTTCAGGCTTTGAAGAATTTTTAATTTGTGACCCATATAGGCTAAAAGTAGTTAACAGTAATCCATTGTTTTGTAGTGTTTTAAAGTTTGTTCCATAGTCATCCCACTGAAAGCTTATAAAATAGGGAGAGATTTATAAACCCAGATGTTAACAATATAAAAGTTTGAACAGTTTTGGGAACCTTCAATTTTTAAAAAACTGAAAGGTTTACTCAATATTGTAAGGATTATATGTATATATTCCAGCCTGGATTATGCTGCATGCTAATGGAGCAACTCAACTATAATAGAAACCCTGCATATTTACTCCAAGATCCCCCACCCACCCACCTCAAGGAGCTGTATTAGGGGATTGAGCAAAGGAAAAAAAATACTGTCAAAAGACCAGCAACGAACAAAGACAGACCATTTGTCATGACCAAGAACTCTAGAAGTTTAACATCTTTAGAAATGCCTGGCAGTTTATATCCATGCCTTTCATCACTCATTCTCAAATCTTCCACTGAGCAAAATGTAACATGATCTTATATAAAAAAACTCACCTCTCTGCTAAGCTATCTATCCCGGTAATAAATTCATGTGAAATACATCCTACAGTGACACAAGGTAGTTTGATGAAATAAATAATTACCACAGGTTATTTTTCACACTGCTTAGAGTTTAACAAGATTGCCCTGGCTTCCTTTGCAGGATTGCCTGTAAAGTCTAAACACTGGCAACATAAGTCATCCCTTAGGGCTAGGCCAGTGGCTTTTTGCACCTGCATCAGGACAGATGGAAGGCTGCTTGTCTCTTTGTTCCACTTTTAAAATTTCTAGTTGAAACAAACATACAGTATGTATTATAGTAGAGAAAAAAACCTCACACAAGCAGTAAATTTTGAGGATGCAAAACAGTTAATATTAAAGACATATCTCTTCCTTCCTCTCCTTTCCTAATATCCCCTCTTCCATCACAATAAAACATAGTTCAAATAATTGTTTTTACTATGTTTTTATCCTATAGCACATTTCTAAAAGTTCTAAAATTTTCATAAAAATAGAACAAAATAGAAAAAAATCTCAGAAAATAAATATGGAAGATGGCAATGTGGTGGGAAACAAAATAAGAGTCTTCCCAACAAAAGGTGATAATATTCTGTTTGTAAGCATGATGGTGGCAGTAGTGGGATGGTGGTAGGCTGAACTCTAAGCTGCAAATATACTGAGGAAAAGATGAAGAAAAAGAAAAAATGGGTAGAAAAGTAGAGGAGAATGAAAAGGATGAGAGAAAGTATCATAAAGATTTAAAGGCTGATGGATATGTAAGTGTCTCATCATAATATCTGCCATTATTTTTATCCTAAATGAAAGGAAACAGAGAAGATAATTGTTTTGAAAAAGTCTTCATTTTCAGTCCTTGTTTCATGACCATTTTACAAATTGTCACAAAAGAAAAAAAAATTATGATGTCTAAAATATGTTAATAGGTAATAATCCAAAAGAATGAGATTTCTAAAATATGTTCATATATAATTATCTAAAAGAAGTATTACCAAAAAAAGTGAAAAAGTAAAAGTAAATTTAATCAGTTGTCCTAACCTACTTTATAATTAAATGCATAGGTAGTTGTGTAGTTAATTGTGGCCAACAGATGGTCATGAATGATTTAATATGTCCTTATATCACTTTTATTTTTTGTCTTTACTCCTTCATTTTAAATTGTATTTTCCAAATAGTTCCTGCAACCAAATTTCTTCTCAGAAAACATTGAAGGGTTGCTATATTCTTTTGATAGCCAAGGTATTCATGAACTTGCTGGGCAAAAACTGTAGGTGACTGAGTATAGAAATTACTGAACTGTGGTTTCAATACAGTTCTGCCACAAACACCATTTGTGTTCAGTACTCTTAGTCTCTGAAGTGCAGCACAGTTCTTCGGTCATGCCAAAAATGTTTAGAATATCCATACTTATTGAACAAATCTACAAAGCTGTGGCATTGAGGTACATACAATAGCAATATGAAATCCTATTTCTTCTTTGTTACAATATAAATACATCTAGTCTGGAACCTGGTCAGAGATTCACAGTATTTTTTCCCCTTTTCCTTTTTTTTTTCTTACAAGAAAACAGAAACAACAGAATAGAGAGATACAGAAGAGATATATATTTTTTAAAATTATTATTTAATGCAGTCTTTGACTCCCAGGGAAATCCAGCAGATGGCATCAGTAATCCCTTGTGCAGTTACTGGCCAGCATGATAACATTCTGAAAAGACCCTTCTTTTTTTTTTTTTTGCATTTCCTCTTGAGCTCATCATGATTCCTAAATTCTCTTCCCTTCTTATGCAAGCAGTCACTACAGCACCACTCTATGCCTGTTGCTTTATAGTCTTTGCTCTGATCTTCCAGCTGGAAAACCATTCATGTGCCTTTGTCCAAATTCAATCATGATTACTGCCAATGTTATTTCATAAAGGGATATTCTAGAGTTATTGTTGTGGTTATTGCTGGGTAGTTGGGTCTTCCTTCCTACACCCCTTAAAAGATGGAAATATTCCACCTCTGAGACTTAGCCAAAACTCTGTTCCCTGATTTTTTGTGATGTACAAATAGGGATACTAATGTAAGAAAATTGAGACTCTAGATGCTTCTTGTGGGAAGACCATCTCTTTGAGTTCTGTGTTACCGAGGAAGAACTGAACTGCTAGATGATGCCTTTTGAGTGGGTCCTCATTATCCTTTTCCTGCGAAGATCTCTTTTTTTTTTTTTTTTGCTTTACTTTTCAGTAACTAATTATTTTTTTTTTCTTTTCTCTCTAAGTCTATGAAGAAAAGCTAACAAAAAGGAAAGGATCACGTCTCATAATGTCAGATAGGAAAAAAGGAAAGGAAAAAATTAAATTGTGCCTATGAGCACAATCTCTAATAATTTCTTATCACCCCAGTCTTAGAATCTCTTACTAAATTAAAAATAAAGTTAACCAATTAATAGTCATTCATTAAGCACCTGCTATCTGTCAAACTCTGTGTTTCCCCATAGGGAAAATGATACCAAAATGAACAAGTTTCTGCCCCCAAGGAATTTATATTTTATTGGTAGACATAATGTGTACATATATATTATAAATGTCAAAAGAATCAACTACACTACAGAATTATCTCTATGTTTTAGTTACTCTTATCTTCTACTGGATTAGCTTTTCTTGTCTTTGTAAAGATTTGAATTTGCTGAAATTGATCTGCAAATGGATTCTTTTACCTGGTCAGTTACAATTGCATATAAAATCAAAGGCTTAAGAAAAGGAAAGAATCTCAGGAATCACCTAGTAGGAGCCTCAATGAATCCCTTCTATAACAATCCTTACATAGAGAATTTGAATTTCTAATTTAGGAACTTTAGCAATCAGGAGTTCCTCTTTCCCTAGAGCTTCCTGTTATGTATTAGAGAATTTCTTTTTTT
>CM053592.1:28939806-28954108 GCA_028646515.1 Pseudochirops corinnae | reverse complement strand
TCACCTCAATATTCTATTTTTTTCCCATTCTTTTGGCTTTGCTTTGCTATTTCTTGGAGTCTTATAGCATCATTCACTTCCCCTTGCCAAGTTCTGGTTTTCAAGGAGTTATTTTCTTCCTCAAGCTTTTGGGTCTTTTTTTCCCCAAATGGTTCACTTTTGAAAAATAAATTTTTAAAAATTTTCTTGTATCTTGTTTTTTCCTCTATTTTTCTTATTCCATTTTAAAGTCCTTTTTAAAGTTCTTCCAAAAACTTCTATTTTATTTATGGAGCTCTTTTAAAGTTCTTTCAAGAACTCTTTTTGGGCTTGTAACCATTTGATGTTGCTCTTTGAGGTAGAAGTGACTTTTTTGTTTTACCTCACTATCTTCCTCTGAATAGGAACCCAGATTTTCTTTCACATCATAGTAGCTACCTATGGTCAGGTTCTTTCTCCTTTATTACTCATTTTTTATTTTTATTTTGTTTTATTTTATTTTTAGTAGCTTATTTTGCAATCAGATTTTAATCCTGAGTTGTGGATAATGTTGGCCTTAGATTCTTCTTATTGTTATTTTCTGAACTCTGTCCCAGTGTTCAACATCAGGTACTGCTCTCCTGCCCCAAGCCACATCTAGGGTTCCCAGCCACACTGTCTAAAAAATATTCTTGCTCCCTGTGGTTCATCCTCACCAGGAGTGTGCTTGATTCTTCTTGCCTACAACCACAGCCTGGAATTGTGCCTGGTCAGCATCACTAAGCCTGGTGTCTGGAATTAGCAAAGGGTCCTTAGATCTTCCCCTACTCAGCTTTGCTGTTCATCAGATGAAAACTTGTGAAGTGAAAGTTCCTGAGGCCTAGGCTGCTTCCCAACCCAGTTGCTCCCAGGGCCTGTTGTTTGTTTCTTCAGGGGAGTGAGCCTGGAGGTTTTTGTAATTCACTCCAGTCATACTTCAGCCCCTGGACGTCATGTCTTTCCTGAAGTCCTTTCAAATTGTCTTAGGATGACAACTGCTTTACCCCTTCATTTTTGTTATTCTACATTCATTTTGAGGCATTGTTTTATCGGTGGAGGAAATTTGGAGAGCCTGGAATTTTCTGACCTACTCTACTTTTTTTTCCTGGAATCCCTTGGGACACTGATTCCTTAAATCCTGGACAGGACAGGGTTGGGAGAGAATAACACCTTCTACAGCTCATCTACTGAGCTTCCTAAAGCATTTTTGGTGACTTTTTTACATGCTGTATACAGATCTTTGCTTTTTATTTTTTTGGAGGGCAATTGGGGTTAAGTGACTTGCCCAAGGTCACATGGCTAGTTTTTGTATTAAGTGTCTGAGGCCAGATTTGAACTCAGGTCCTCCTGACTTCAGGGCCAGTGCTCTATTCTCTGTGCCACCTAGCTGCCCCTAATTTCGTTTAGATTGTGGTGGAAAAATATTGTCTTTGAGTCTAAACTTGATTACCCTAATATTTATATATTAGACAAAGCACAACATTATATTTTAGGAAATAGTGTATCAAAACTGTCAGCATTACCCAAAATACCATAATTACATAGAATGAAACTATTATACTAACAGGATGTTTTAAAATTTGTTTTGTACCCCCACCCTCTACCCCCACCAGTCCCTAGAAATTTGTTCATTCATTGGTCTGGCATTTCAATTTATTCAGTCTTATTCTTACCTCCCTTTATAGCCTTATTTCAATAACTGTTTGCTCCAACAACATTAGACACATACTTGCCTCTGACCATGTCATACCATCTCCCCAAAAAGTACAATCACAGAAGTCATGCCTCATGCCTGAAATGCATTTCTCCTCAGTCCTATTTCTCAAGATACTTGTTTGCCCTCAAGAATCAATGTGGATGCCACCTCCTCTAATAAACCTTCACAGATTTCCTTCCTATTCTTTATCTATTAGTCTTCTCTCCCTTTTTCTATCTTTCTTATACTACAATGATCTGTGTTCACATGTATTTCCCCAGGAGAAAGTAAGCACTTTGAAGGAAGAATTTTTTTTTTTCTGTCTTTGATCTCTTATACAGTATAGAGTAGCTTCCACTATAAATGGCTGGATTGAACTGAATTCCATCTACCACGTTTACTTGGTAAATCTTAATAGCTTTACTTCTGAAACCCCTCTTACATTTCTGTCTCCTCTCTGTTCATGTAGCCTAGGCCAGGCTTTCATTACCTATTACCTGGACAACGTTATCATGAAGGGCTTCTAATTAATCTTTCTCCTTTCATTCCATCTCCACAGTTCACAAAGGTTTAACTATGTTCCCTATCTGCTTATAAAGCTCCCAATCTCCATGTTGCCTGTAGGATAAAATGCAAACTCTTCTGTTTGGTATTTAGTCTCTCACAATCTGGCTCCAATCTACTTTCCTAGAATTATCACACATTACTCCTCTTTTCCCAATCTACCTTTTGATCCAACATTCCTCATTCCATTTACCCAGTGCTCTGTCCCGTACATCTGTATGACCTGTTAAAAGCCAGAGTCCCTTTAGAACAGTGGTTCTCAACCTTCCTAATGCCATGACCCTTTAATACTCATATGTGGGAGTATCTGCATGTAGGCGGATCCGCCTGGAGATGGATAGAGGAGCGGTGTCTCGGTTCCTAAAACCATTGGAAATATGTTTTTTCTGATGGTCTGAGATGACCCCTGTGACCCCTGTGAAAGGGTCATTTGACTCCCAAAGGGGTCACAACTCACAGGTTGCAAACTGCTGCTCTAGAGTTTGGCTCAAATGCCCCTTCTTGGGGTCTTTGTTGATATGGTCAAACACCAATGCTTCACTTGAAATTTCTTCACACTTAAACTTTGTATATATTCTGCATTTCTTTATCTGTGTACAGGTTATTTCCCTGTGTAGAATGAAAGCTTCTTCAGGTCAATAATGTTTGGACCTCCAGAGCCTCACCCAGTCTCTGGGATTTCATAAGCATTTCATAATAGCTTATTGAACGACTGATGAGCACTAAGATAGTATTAGCAAGAGTTAGCCATAGGCAAACCTGTAAAACAGGAGAAAATAACTTGCATTTTGGAACCTCCCACAACCCCTTTCTGTTCCTTTATTCCTTTATGCCTACCTTCCCCAGGGCCACAGGACCCTCATGATGCTCCCTGCTCTCCCAAAGCTTCCTAACCAAGTCTTCATTCTCTGAGCATCATTGAATGCTCCAAAATTATTATAATTTTTTTTTTTACCTTTCTTCCTTATCATAATTTCTTGTTTGCAGGTGGCTATGCCAAGTAAAATGATCAGATTCAGTAATTCAAACTTTGATAAGAAAGTGATTGATAACAAAGCAATATCTTAGGTTTTCAAAAGACTTTTTTTTTAAACCATCATACTACATTAATTGAGGAATCTCTCTCTATTTTTGTATTTTAAGCCAAGATACCAAGGGATGCAGTCTACAAACACATCCCTAAAAATATACTTCTATACCCTGGTGAGTATATTTTTGCACATACCAAATATAAAGTAGTTCCTGTTTCCTGAATTCTGAAATCTACTGTGGTAATACTACCATGAGGTAAGACTCAACTTTTATTTTTTTTTTCAGATTCACAGTTCAAATTCCAATAGAATAACTTAAAATATTTTTATATTGCCAATATTATATCAGAACAATGCTCTAAAACTAATTTTCCCACTTAATACTGTGAAGAAAGGAGAAATTGCCTTGAAATTGAGCCAAAGAGTGACGATTAGTTATCACCACTGGGTAGCAGCCTACACAAAAGTGCATTATTTCTTAAAAACATATGATAACAGCAACAACAATAAGAAAGGACTTCATTAAAAATACAAGGAAGAGGAAATTAATATTTTTTCTAAAAAATCTAAATATTTTAAAAATATTTTTAGTAGGTCAATCAATATATTATTTTATTTTGTATTGCTGATGCTGACTTTTTTTTCCTGAAAAAAACAACCTCTAAATAAAATATAATGACAGTGAATTGCACCCACAATTCATTTCAATGGCCACTAAATTATTATTATTAAGTCAGGATGTCTTAGAGACAAAAAACTTTTTTTTTCTCTTTCAATGCTTCCTATGTCTTGAGAGAACTTTCTGTTGTTAGTACATGAGATAAATCAATCCATTGTGCTTTACACTAAATGTATAGAGACTACTCCAAATCATACTAAATTGGTTTTTCTTTATCTTCTTCATCTCCTGACAAGAGTAGGAATTAAGCCATTAAGAAATTTAAAGTTCAACTCTTTCACTGGTGTTTTGCCTTCACTCTATTGAAATGTTGATTTGTTTCTTTATTCCCAAATGGAAGAAAAAAAAACAACTAAAAATATTGTTTATCTTAGTTGTTTAATGAAATGATAAATCTCCATTTATGCTTTGGGTATGTTGTAGTTACCCAGGAAAATATTCTCAAAGCCTCCTTCTACTACTGCTAAGTATTCTAGTTCAAAGGAAACAGCCCAGAATTTTTGTTTACATTCATAGTCAGGAAGCTGCAGAGAATTTTAAAATGCTTAATATGAATTATTGTTATAATGTCTATAATCCATCAGCATATTACCAGACTCATATCTTTCTCTGACTTTGGATTTTAATTAAAATATTCATATGAATTCAGTGTTCTTCCACTGAATCTGGATGTTTATAAATCCTGGAATGCCAGAGTATATGAGGAACTAATAGTTATGGGTCACACAGAGAGTGGTGGAGAGGTGTATTGTTAATGTGAGTAGAGTACAATATATAACCCATAAATAATTATGCTGGAGACAAGCAAAAGAGGCTACATAGAGATGCCTGATCAGAAAAGAAATTGGATGCCTCTCATGTAGTGAGAGCTAGAGATCCTGGTGCTCCACAGGCCACCATGTAGAGTCACAAGATCTAGGGAAAGGCCTACCCTGTTCCCTGCCATGCCCCAGAGGCTGGAGCTCTTGCTGAGCATTTATACAAATACATAAATGATAGCTGTGAAAGATGAGAAGTCATAGACTGGAATCTGTCCTTCTGGAGGAAGTATCAGCATCACTGAGATCACAGATCTATTTCAAAGCAGATATATCCATGCACATCTGTTTATACTGATGAACTTTAACAAACTTTTCTCTGCTCAGTGGTTTATCTTCTTATTTTGCCTTTCATTCTTCCCTAGGCTCAGAGTGAGTGAAGAGGGTTTATGTGATTTGTTTCTATTATAGTTCAGATTGGTCAGGCAGTGAAGTAGTAGACAGAGGATGTCTCCACTAAGTTATGAGGCCAACTTAGCGCTGGTAGGATTCAAATGATCATTTGTGTTCCATTTCATAAATATTTTTTTGCTTCAGAATTGGGATTTGCCATTCAATTCTTTAAGTTAATTAATTTATTTTCATTTTTCAACATCCACTTCCATAAGTTTTAAATTTTCCTCCCCCCTCCCCAAGACAACATGCAACCTGATATAGGCTCTACATATACATTCCTATTAAACATATTTCACATAACTCATTGTATAGAAGAATTAGAACGAACGGGAAGAACTATGAGAAATAAAAACAACAAAAAGAAAATAGTCTGCTTCAATCTGCATTCAGACTCCATAGTTCTTTCTCTGGTTGTGGGTGGCATTTCCCATCATGAGTCCTTTGGGATTATTTTAAGACCTTGCATTGCTGAGATGGGCTAAGTCTATCAAAGTCAGTCATCACAGACTACTTGCCATCCAATTCTTGATAGAATAAGTCCTACTACATCAGTAGAGTTTCAAGAATATTTTCTACTCCCTTGTAGCTCTACTGGAAAGAGCAGTATATTTGGAATGAAATCCCACATTTGCATATGGCTCTCCTACTTTGGTGGTCTCAAGGAATTAATTGCTCTGATCCTCAGTCACCTCACCAATTAAATAAGGACAGAAGACCTCTAAGATCCACTCTCTCCACTCCCAGTATAAACCCTATGATCCTGAGAAACTGTAAAGTCAAGAATTTTTTTTTCTACTTTTCTTATCTCTAGAGCTTAATACCTTATCTGACATATAGCAGGTACTTGCCAAGTATTTATTGATCAGTCCTAAGTCACTACTTTCTCTGAATATCAGTTTGTTCATCTGCAAAATGGGGAGAGAAATATTTGTACTACTTTCCTCACGGGGTACTCAGAGAATAGTGTTAAGTAAATGTGAGTCATCACCAGTATGATTACTGTATATGTATTCGATTTCATCTCTCTTGAGAGTAGGATGTATTATGTATGTAATCTTAATAATAACTCTTAATACAATGTAATGTACCCCATGGGCACAAAATCAATATTCATCAACTAACATTACAAAGTCAAAGTTTCAACCACTTAATTCAGAGCTCCAGCCTCATTAATTTCCTTCCCAGTGTTTCATGTGACGTTTATGTAAAACTTTTCTAATGGTACAATAGTCGGACTGAACCATTCTTTTCAGTCTGGGAGCCCGTATAGCAAACAAAAAGGCACAACAGAAGTAGTACAATCTTCAATCAGATTATCCTAGACTTTTTTAGACTGGTTATAGCACCTCTGGATTAAATGCTTAAGTAGTGGCACCCTGTTTTCTATGTATTTTATGCTTCTTTCCACAACATGTAGGATAGCATTAGGATCCCTGGACAAGAAATTTAACCCCGAAGTGCTTTACATGTTACCACATAACTCATATATTCATAGCACTTCAAAGTTTTCAAAATACTTTCTTCAAAACAATCCAATAAATGAGTTTGTATTCTTATACTCCATTTAGAATAAAGGAAATAGAGGCTCTGAGAGGCTCTTCACTCTGCCCTGCTCTCCCATATTCCATCTGTTAGCACGTCTTGTTGATTTTTGCTATACAACATTCCATCTGTTGCGATGTCTTGTTGATTCTACCTACAGAAAACCTCCCATCTGCCACCTTCTCTCCAATCACACTCTTCAGCTTGACTGCAGTAATACTCTTCTAATTTCCTTTCAACTGTCCCTATCCCCCAAGCCATTCTCTACACAACTATCAAATTGTTACTCCTAAAGTACAAATCTGGCCATGTCATTTGTCTGCTCAAGAAGATTTAGTGTTTTCCTACCTAATGCCTTTAGGACCAGTTTACTTGCTGCTCTTTATAAATGGCATTTTATTTTGCTCTTCCATGGCTTTCTATAGACTATTCCCATGCATTGAACTCTCTTCTCAATTCTACCTTTTGGAATTCATAACTCCTTTGAAGACTAAGCTAAAAAAATGTAGCATGCCATGTCCCTCCTCAGTGTCTATCCATAGACCCTGTGCCTGTTGGAGGGGGTATATGGGATAATATGGAAGGGTATAGTCAGGATCCATAACATGAGGTTTTCATCCTTATGTCTCTCTGAATTTGGCTCATTAACTCCAATCTTCTATCATAGCACCCCACCTAAATTTCCAGAAGCAAACCACCACTACATAGCCACATTCAAACACTTTTAGCTATGACTAAGGTCATCACCAAAATCACTTTAAAGTATCAGTTGTTGACTCTTCTCTGCTTACTGAAAACTATATTATTCTATTCAGGGTCTCAAGATATTTGGAACTTCTTTCTCTTGAATCCTCTTTGTAAGATAATATAAAAAGAAAATTCTTTTTTTTTTTTTAGGTTTTCTGCAGTAATGGCAGGAAACATCTCTTCAACTTCTCTCAAACTTGTTATTTTAATATTTTCCCATGGTTTTTCAAGTAAATCTTCATAGATAAACTGAAGTAAAACACATTCACACAAACACACACAAACCTCTCCCTAACTCCATAGGAAAGGCTTTATATCAAGCCATTTCTCAACTGCTAATACCAACTATCTCCTCACTATTTTATTTCCTATTAAAGCCAGAATAACAGTTTCTAGAGTCTCCATGAAAGAGACATTCAAAGCAAAGTCTGCATAGAAGAGGGGTTCTCTGTTGATGTGAAGTTATGCATATGCTTTGAAGTCATGTGATTGACAAAATGACAGATGAATTTTTTTTTCCATTTTGACTTTTTTGCTTCACAATTGTGAAAGAAAAAGAATGTGCCTATACTAGGGGATGCAGAACTTCCTTATTGGGGTGGGGGGAGAATATGTAATGATTCCACAAGAGGTGACTGAATGACTTTAAGCTCCCATTCACTGTTACCTTACAGCCCACTTACCTCTCTGGTCATACCTAGCATAAAAAATCCTGACATCTCTGTTTCAAGCCCTTGTTGTCATGGGCTCTATTCAGTCTCTACATACTGGTGATTCAGTCTGAGCTCCCTAGCAGAAAATATTCATCTTGTCTACTCACCCAATGGAAAGGAGGTTGCAACTGTGAGTGTGTTTGTGTGTGTGTGTGTGTGTGTGTGTGTGTGTGTGTGTGTAGGTAAGGTAAGCAGTGCATAGCCAGCAAGAGAGAAAACATGATCAAAGTCCCAGGGAAGGATGCCTAAAAAGCTTTCTTCAGATTGCACTCTCTCACTGGATTTTAAACACCATACGTGCCCAGCCTGGTCACAATATACCCTTAACTCAAGAAGGCTGCAACTATAAATAAGTATCAGACTTTAGGAAAAGAAAATGCTGTGGAGCACCTAGAGATAATGGAACAACAGCAAGAAGCTCTCAGAATGTTTCAAAAGATAGGGAAATATTTTTAAAGAAAATATTAGGGTGGAAATCAGATCAGAAACTAAAAGTTAAAAAAAAAAAGAAGCAACAGAACAGACAGCTATGAATATCCAGTGGAGAACTTGCCCAAAGTGCTGCAGGCTCTGAAAACCTCCACTTGGCAGGAAACAAACAAAAGAAAACAACTTAAAAAAAAACAAAACAAAACATAAGTACCAATAAGCCTGACCTTGAATCCAGGGTGTGAAGAGACAATTAAGGACCATAAGTCTTCCAGAAAAATGATGCATTAAAAATCTTGAATGCCATACTAAAAGAAATAATGCAAAAACCCTACCAAGAAATTTTGCAAACAGATGGTAAAGTACCAATTTATCAAATCCATGGATCATCACCAGAGGAAAACCTTCAAACTATGAACCATTTGAATTTCAGAATCTCTTTGTGAAGTAACGAAACTTATGATCGGCCAGGAGAAAGGCCATTAGTAACGGAGTAGGAAATTATTTAATCCAGGAGAACATAGGCAAATAGACAAGAGGAAATTTTAGATTCATAATGATTTGACCTGTATATGAAGAAGTAATAATTACTTCAGTTAATCAACAAGCCTGAGGCGATAAAGGAGAGGAGGAAATGAGGGAAGAGGTATATACAACTACATGAGGGTGACCAACATTCAACAAGATATGAGGAACACACATCAGGAGGTATTTGAGGGTAAGAATCCTAGATATGAGCAAGGCATGGCACAGGACTCCATTACTCAGGGATACAGTGACTACTACCATAACAGAATGACCCTTCGTGAACTAATAGAAGTGAGGTGCAGCAGAAAAATGTCCCACTAAAAATCTGCCAAATCTAAACAATCCACTGGGGCCAAACAAATCAAATAAAAAAATGACTTATGAGAGAAAGGGAGGATAAGTTGAAGTCTACAATTTCTTTGACTCAGTAATGAGATTTAAGACGGGTCTCAATATTTGCATTTCAGAAGCTTTACTTTTGTGAAGGGACACTGAGAGAATAATGAAAGAACAGATAAGTACAAAGTCCTGGAAAGAGAAAAGAATTCAGAAGAGTCCATCTAGATGGGAATAGAATTAAAGAAAGCAAAGAACAAAATAAATGACCACATTTTCGAAAAGGGCATGACAAAAGCAAGTGCCTTGAGAAATCAACAAGAGTATGGCAGGATTTTGAACCACTCCCATATTTGTATGAAGACAGTGAAGAGTCAAAAATAGTGGGGGAGAGATAAATAAAAACAAAGATAAACAATTTTTAATAATTTTAATGAACTTTAGATAGCATAGGTAAATAGAAGGGAGAGAAAAAGTTATGGGATTACCCTTAGGATAAGCACCAACTAAAAAAAACCATAGGGGTAAAATGTTGACTTAAAAGAAGGAATTATTAAAGATCAATTAAAAGATAAAGAAATGGAGGAAAATATACACCAAATAAATTCACCCTTAACTGAAAATGGATTAAGTTAAGGAATTTTTTTTTAAATTGAAGTAAAATGTTAGAATGGATAAAAACTAAAGTATTGCAGTAAGACACACCTAAAAATAGAGATAAATAATGAATGAAAAATGAAAGATTAGAATGAAATATACTATTTTCATGCCATTCCAAAAAAAACCCAGAAGTTGTATTAACATCAGATAAATTAAAAAATTCATAATGAATAAAAATGAAAAAGGAAGCTGAATTATAATTAAAGGTTATAGAAGAAAAAAAGATTTCATTATTAAATGTATGTCCACTGAATGTATAACACCTAAATTTATAAAGAAAAGCTAATTAACGAGTAAAGAAAACCATATGGAAAGTGGCAAATTATTTATAGGTGAATGTACTTCCTTTGCTCAAGACTAGATAAAACTAACCAAAACAAAATAGAAAAAAAGATAATGAGACTGTTTCAAAAATTAGATTTGAGAGATGCATGGAATCTCCTGAATGAGTTAAGTCGGAAATATTTGTTAACGAAGTGGGGAGGGGAGACCTTGGGACATTTTTATTCTTGACAAATTAGTTTTTTTTTAATATCATGAGATGAAATTGTGGCAATTAACTAGGAATCAGGATACTTTAGTTTGGTTAAATTTGAAAGCCTAAGTCATACAATCTCAGATAGCAGTAAAATACTGATTTTTCTCAAAGCAAAAGAAAACAACTTGGAAAAGACATAAGAACCGATTAGGCTGACTTTGAATTCAGGGTGTGAAGAGGCAATTAAGGATCATAAGTCTTCCAGAAAAATATGTTCCTTTAAAAATCCTGAATGCCATACTAAAAGAAATAATGCAAAAATCCTACCAAGAAGTTTTGAAAACAGATAGTAAAGTACCAATTCTCTCTCTCTCTCTCTCTCTCTCTCTCTCTCTCTCTCTCTCTCTCTCTCCCTCTCTCTCTCTCTTTCTTTCTCTTGCTATCTATCTTTATTTGATATACTTATTATTATAAATTATTAATTATATATTTATAACTACATATGACTATGTAATGTGGAAACTAGAACCACATAAAATTTTTAAATGAATAAGAGGAAAATTTATGATGGAATACCTAAATAGACACATATCAAAATTTATGATGACAAATGAGAGCCATCCAGAAAAGTTTGTAGAAGAGGCAGTAGCCCCCAATAAACTTGGAAATACAGCTACAGAAAAAGGATTATCAGAATGGAAATGGAGGTTCATAAAAGGGTATCAAATAAAGCACTTATGGAGTGCTGGCTTTAAAGAAATAAAGATCAAAACAAATAACAGCATAATTATCATCATTATTTCTTTTGTTTCTTCCATTACAAAAAATGACAGTATGATTACTATTTAAATTATCTTCCTAAGGAATAAATGCATATGAATCTGCCAGGATCTTTTAATCATTCTCAATTTCTCCCTACAACAAAGACCATCATTTTTAATGCCAAAATTCTGTTTTAATTTTGTATATATATATATATATATATTCAATTAACAAGCATTTATTGTCTCTTCCTTCCACTTTCTCCTATTCCCATTAAACAATAGAAAATAGAAAAATAGAAAAAAAAAACCCTTCTGACAAATGCGTATAGTCAAGCAAAAAAAAAAAAAGTCCTTCACTAGTCATGTCTCTAAAATGTATGTTTTATTTTTCATCTTGAGTTCATCGTCTCATTTTTTAGGAGGGGTACAGCATTCTTTATCATTGTACCTCTGTAATCATGGTTAGTTACTGTGATCATCAGAGTTCTATAGTTTTTTGAAATATTTAGTCTTTAGAATGTCATTATTTCACAAGTCTACTTCTTGTTCTACTCATTTTACTCTGCATCAGTTCATACAGATTTTAGCAAGTTCGTTGGAAATCATCCTTTTTGTCATTTCTTACATCACATTACAGTGCACTGTATTCATATTTCATTATTTGTTCTGCCATTCTGCATCTGATGGAACTCTCGTCTCACACATTTTCCAGTTCTTTACTCCACAAAAATATGTCCTGCAAATATGTTTTGTACATAAGGATCATTTTCCTCTTTCTTGTTTATCTTTAAGATATAGACCAAGTAGTGTTATTTCTATGTCAGAAGTTAATAATAATAGTTAACAATAATAATACTAATAATTAACATTTATTTAAGTGCTATCATTAACTATGTGCCAGTCACTGCTAAATGCTTTATGATTATCTCATTTTATCCTCACAACAACTCTAGGGGTAGCTGCTGTTATTATCCCCATTTTACAGATGAGGCAACTGAGGCAAACAGGTTAAATGATTTGCCCATGGTCACATAGCTAGGAAGTATCTGAGACTAGATTTGAACTTAGGTCTTCCTGATTCCAGGCCCAGTACTCTATCCCAGTACCTAGTACCCAGTACTGCCTAGCCAATATACATAGTTTAGTAACGTTTAGGGCATAGATTCAATTTGTTCTTGAGAATGGCTGGACCAACTCATGGCTTGGACAGTGGGGCATTAATGTAACCAGAAACAACTAATCTAGAATCAGGAAGACCTGAGTTCAAATCCAGCCTTAGATACTTCCTAGCTGTGCAACCCTGGGCAAATTAGTTAAGGTATGCCTAAGTTTTCTCAACTGTAAAATTGAGATTAAGACTAGCACTTACTTTACAGAGCTGTTATGAGGATAAATGAGATAATATTTGTAAGGTGCTTAGCACAGTAACTGACACATATATAATAGGAGCTTAATAAGTGCTTTTATATTATCTTGTTGAATAGTTTGTTTCCACTCCAGTAGCTATTAATACCAATATTCTACCAATGTCATGGGGCTCTTTAATTTTAGATTTCACTATATTCTAGTATAAAAAGTAGAGCTTAACATTTTATGAGAAACAAATATTCATACTTTTATTTCCTCTGGACTTAATTTTCTTAAAAGTGAATGGAACATTAGAGATCATCAAATTTCATTTTTCGGATGAAGAAATTGGGAGTAAACAAAGTTAAACTATTTGCATAAATCCTAGAATTTGAACAAAACATAAGAGTTAGTGCCACAATAAAATAGAGAGAAATATTCTACTATGTAGGGAGACCAGTGATTTTGTTGCTGGAAGAATAAGGGTTGGGGTTGGGGGGGAACCTCTCCAGATCTACTTAGGGCATTTCAGTCTTGCTCTTGAACACATTTACATAGGAATCATAGGCTTACAAGCTTGATAGCAATCCCCTCACTCCTTTTTTAGTCAGACTTTTTGTATTTTCCCTGGCCAGACTCACAAGGATGCAAGGAATAGGTCCTAGGCTAGTGGACTAGGAAGATGCTATGAATTAAAATGAATTTCAGAGTATAGCCATACCTTGTTTTACTGTGCTATGCTTTATTGCATTTACAAATATTGTGTTTTTTACAGATTGAAGATATGTGGGGACTCTATCAAATATATCTATTTGACACCATTTTTCCAACAGCATATCCTCATGATCAAAATATTTCAAACTTAAAAAAAATATTGTTATATATGTTATGAGCATCTGTGATTTGCGATGTTTGATGTTACTATTCTAATTGTTATGGAGCACCCCAAATTGCCCGCTAAGAGACCAATAAATGTTGGGGGTTCTGACTATTCTACCTACAGGCCATTTCCCAACTCTTTCCCTCTGCTTGGGCTTCCTTATTTCCCAAAACACAACAAAACTGAAATTAGGCCAATTAATAACCCTAGAATGGCCTCTAACTGTTCAAGTGAAAGGAAAAGTCCATTAAAGCAACAAACTTCATTATTATCTTATTTTAATAAATTGTCACAGACACCCTGACCTTCAGCAACTGCTACTCTAAGCAGTCAGCAACCATCAACATCAATTCAAGACCCTCTACCAAAAACAACAACAAAAAGCTGACTCTTTTGGACGGGATGGTCAGTCTTCATGTGATCATTTTATTTGTATATAAGGAACCCTACAAAGTCCTACAACAATGATCACTTTAATTAATAATGAAATCTTAGCGGAAAAGATGAGTACATGTTATCCAAAAGATACAAGGGCACAAAATTACTGAGATGCTAAGTGATTTAGATTTTCAGTTTCCTTTATGTGTGTGTGTATATATGTTTGTGTGTATATGTATATTCCCTTTGTATGTATATATATGCATATTCCCTTTATGTGTATATATATCATATACAAATATATATGAATATATATTCC
>CM053592.1:28921108-28939706 GCA_028646515.1 Pseudochirops corinnae | reverse complement strand
CTCAATTTACTGAAAAATCTAGAGGTTTGATTCTTTTTGGCCCAAACTTGACCATGTTTTCCTTTCATGGAGACCTGATCTGAGAAAATTTGTACAAAAATAAATTGTGCCTAATGATAATAATAATAATAATAATAATAATAATAATAATAATAATGATGATGATGATGAGGAGGAGGAGGAGGAGGAGGAGGATGATGCCAGCTTGCTGAAGGTTCAGAGAATGGTTATCATTTTTAGCAATAAAATATTTTTAAATTATGTACATTCTTATAGATATAATACTATGGCATACTTAATATACTACTGTGTAATGTAAGCATAATATTTTCATCAGGGAACAAAAAAATGTGATTTCCTTTTTTTATGATATTTGCTTTATTGCAGTCATGGGGAAGCAAACCTGTCAGACCTTTGAAGCATGCCTTCATAAGGAGTTAGAGACATATTTAGAATAGCAAGAGAATGACCAAGGGTGTTTCTTGCTATGTGGCTGGTACAATTGGGTAGGGAGAGAATTGCTTTAGAAAAGAGCTAAAGATGTTCCTTGGTGATATCTAGCTAAAGAACTGGCAGATTTCCTCCCCCTGAAATGTCATAATATCTGGAGACTGGTAGCCGAGTGGCTGTGGTGACATCATAGCAAAGAGAAATGCCTCTGAAAGAACAGAACCACAGATTCCCTACCTGATGACGTCACCTGAGAATATTGATGTTTCTGCATTCTGACATGTGAGTTGCTGTGTAGACATCTGTCCCCTATGTGGGGTCCCCTGGCCATGTCGTTTCCCTGAGTATACCTGCCTGAGCCCTGTGTGCAGACAGCTGGAAGAGGAGGAAATGTTTTTTTTTGCTGATGGAATGACTTCTCTGGGATCACAAGGTCAGAATTCATCAGAGGCACACTTTGATCCCAGTTTTTCCTGATTCTTAGAGAACCTCTATGTATGTACCCCAAATATCTACCTTCCTAGTATCCGTAATACTATTATTCCTCTGTCTACATTGTGCTACCAGAGAAAATGGCAAAGTAAAAAAAAAAAAAGAAATATGTCTGTTTCCCTGAAAGGACTTACCAGTTTTGTCATTTTGCTGCTGAGGAAATTTCTTTTTATATGAACGTTGGTACTTGGTCTGGCATGTAGCATAGATTGAATAAAGTGCAATAAACCTTAACGTAAGACTGTGAAGGAGTATCTGAGAAAATTTTCCACTTGTCAGAATGGGAAATCATTGATGAAGGAGGTTGGTTTATTTTTTTCTCAAGTCATGGCCATAAGTACTTCTTGCTGACCTTCTCTCTGAATTCTAGCAGCACCATGGTGCTTTGCAAATTACTGGTGCTTAATAAATGTTCATTGTAGTGAATTTGTTTTTTTTTTTGAACTGGTTAAAGGGCAGTTATGTTCAACCTTTTAACTGCCTTATTACAAATGTCATGGAATATCCCTAGGGCTGTTGAGATTATAACACTATTTTTCTCTACTGTGAAGGTAAGCACTTAGATATTTCTGAAGGTAAGTGCAGTATTTAAAACATTTAAATCTCAAAATCAGATAAACAATAAAGGGAACATAATGTAGAAGTGAAATGTAGAAGACAAAAAGATTCCAAGGGCTAGCTCATAGAGTAGAGGGTTAACCCTGAAATATGAAAGACCTGATGCAAAATTCAGCCTCAGACACTTATTTTGTGGCTTTAGGCAAATGATTTTAGCTTTGTCTGCCTCAGTTTTCTCTACTGTAAAATGGATGTAAATAATAGCGCCTACTTACCAAGGTGATTGTGAGGATCAAGTGAGATAATATTTTAAAAGTTCTTTGCAAACCTTAAAGCACTTTATAACTGCTGGCTATTATTGTAGTTATTTAAAAAAGATTTTTACATCATAAGGAATATGCATTATATTAATTTTGCATAGTAGAAGCATTATGAAACAGTAGTAACATTTTTTAGATTTCGATTAATGCAGTGGTTCTCAACCTTCCTAATGCTGTGACCCTTTAATACAGTTCCTCATGCTGTGGTGACCCCCAACCGTAAAATTATTTTTGTTGCTACTTCGTAACTGTAATTTTGCTACTCTTACGAATTGTAATGTATATATGTGATATGCAGGATGTATTTTCATTGTTACAAATTAAACAACCCACAGGTTGAGAACTGCTGGATTGGTTGAACCTGGATTTGAATCCCAGCTCTGCAACATTACTTCTGTGACCTTGGTTAAACCTCTTAGATCATCTGAGCCTCAGTGTCCTCATCTCCAAAATCAGAAGCTTAGACCAAATGATTCTAAAATTCCTTCCAGGTCTAACTTTACAATCTCCTGACTTGTACCTATTACTTTTAAAATGCCCAGTGCCTGTCAGATTGTGCAGTTGCCTGAGTCTACAAACACATATAAAACAAAAATAAAATCAATGCTTTTCACAGACTTGTATTCCACTAACAATAAAAGCAACTGAAAGGCATTTCCTAATTGATAAATGGTCAAAGGATATGAACAGGTATTTTTCAGTTGAAGATATTGAAGCTAAAGTCATATGAAAAAATGCTCTAAATCATGACTGATTAAAGAAATGTGAACCAAATAAGACATACAGGTATTGGTGTAGGGAGACCCATCTTGCCCTACTGGAAAGTCAGAGGGGTGATGGGGGAGGATATAGGAAAGAGCAGATTGGGGGAGGGGGTAAACAGTGGGATCGCTATTTTGGGGTGGTGGGTAGGGGAAAGGGGGGAGAAAATTTGTAACTCAAAATCTCATGGAAATGAATGATGTAAACTAAAAACAAACAGAAGTTTAAAAAAAAAAAGACCTCATATGACCTTTTCCCTTGCCTTCTCCCTCTCTCTGTACCTATATTCCCTTTGTTCTAGGGTCTTCCTGCCCCTGATGTCTTTATACAATTACTTGTTTCTTGGTCCTTTTTATAATACTCCCATCACTTTTTAGCTACCACTTGCTTCTCTCCCATTTTTATTTTTTGGTCTTTTCCAACTCTTTTTACTGCTATCTATACATTGAGGCTTTCATTTCTCACACCCTGGTTCTCCAGCATGTCCTCTCTAGTGTCTAATACTATCTTCCAGTCCCTTTATCTTTCCTGAGGCTCGTTTCAAATCTCATGACATTAAAGACACCATGCAAGTCAAAGTTTTCCTTTTGAAATAAAGTTTATTACTTTATTGTTGAAATACGGATATCAGTATATGGTCAAAATTTTGTATGAGGACATTCATCCACATATACAACTAGAACATTTCAAAAGGGGGTATTCTCTAGGGAAAACAACCTGAAAATATTTTGAACTGTCAATAAAACATGCTAATCAAGAATTATAAAAAAAAAAGAAATATTAACCAAAACGCCTCTTAGGTACCATATCACACCTATCAGATTGGCTAACATGACAAGACAGGAAAATTATAAATGCTGGAGAAGATGTGGGAAAATTTTGGAAGACTAATAGAATTGGTAGAATTATGAACTTATACAATGATTCTGGAGAGCAATTTGGAACTATTGCCAAAGGGTTAGAAAAATGTGCATACTCTTTGATGCTGCAATATCACTTCTAGAACTGTATCCTAAAGAGATCATACAAATGGGGAAAGGACCCAGATGTACAAAAATATTTACAGCAGCTCTCTTTTGTGGTGGCCAAGAAATGGAAATTGAAATAAAGCTCATCAGTTGGGGAATGATTGAACAAGTTGTGGTATATGAATGCAATGGAATACTATTGTACTATAAGAAATGATAAGCAGGCAGACTTCAGAAAAACCTGGAATGACTTACATGAACTGATGGTGAGTTAAGTGAGCAGTACCAAGAAAACATCGTACACAGTTACAGCCATATTGTGCAGTAGCTGACTGTGATAGACTCAGCTATTCTCAGCAATGCAGGGACTTAAAATAACTCCAAGAGATTCATGACAGAAAATGCCATCTACATGCAGACAAAGAAATGTGGAGTCTGAATGCCGATAGAAGCCTAGTATTTGCTCTCTTTTTTGGCTTTGTTTTGTTTTTTTCTTTCCCATGGTTCCTCCCATTCATGCTAATTCTTCTATACAACATGTCTAATGTGAAAATATGTTTAATAAGAATGTTCATGCAGAGCTTATATTGGACTGCACTCCATAGCAGGGAGGTAGGGAAGGGAGGGAGGCAGAGAAAATTTTAAACTTTTGTGAGTGCTGAAAACTAATAATAAATAAATTAATTTATTTTAAAAAACTGACAGATTTCAGCACTCAGCAAAAATACCGTGTATATGAACATTTACAAATGGAAAATAGTGCCTGAACTGGAAAAAATAATGCCTTCTGTTCATAGTTGCAAAAATACAGACTAGTTGCCAAGCCATGACTATTTTTCTCATTAATCCAACATAAACCTATACATATATATCCAAATATATACACTCACATACATATGTAGATATATATGTGTATTGTGTATGTATATGTGTCTATGCATATATGTATATATACATACACATACACATGTACACACACGCCTATATGTGTATGTGTTTTTAGTGAATCAATAATTGGTGTTGTGCTTCTTTTTATTGCATCCCTATTTCTATATCTCTGGATTTTTTTGACAAGAAGAAAAGTAAAAAATATTAAACTGGTGATATGTAAAGGAAGATCAGGTGATAAGATATCCTATCCCCGAAAAAATTGCAAATCTTTTCTAATTCTGAGTACTTTTCATCCATCAGGACACTTATTTGAGACATGGAAAAGGATAAGAAATAGGAAAATGTACTGGTTAGTTATTGTTTTTATGTTAAAATCTCAGAAAAAAGATTCATAAATACTTCTTAACAAACCCAGGATATAGCTGTAACAAGTAATCACAACAAACTGTAATTAAGATTCTAATTAATTATTCATCAGAGAACACAAGCATGCATATCAAAACAAAAGAGAAAAAAATTTGTAATAGTAATTTTATTATATAATATTTTATTAGTAGGCATATAATTTTTTATAGTCTCTATAAAGATAATTTTCAAATATATAGTTTTAATGGCTATGAGAAATATGAGTTTCTTTAATACCATGGCTAACATACAAGTACATTTAAAAAGCATGGAAAATATTTTAAAGAAATGCTCCTATACTTAAATTTCAAGAAAACAGTACCTGCAAAACCCAGTTGTTCCATTTGAATTTTAAATAGAGGGCCTCACTGACACCCTGAAGAATTTGGACTAAAATTCTTTAGGATACTGATCAAGTTATTATTGTACTAAAGAAAAAAGCATGTATATGATCTCTATCTTTCAGAAACTTATATTTTTTTTCTTTTATTTTCTACCCTAAGTAGTATTGTATTTTTTCTAATTACATGTAAAGGTAGTTTCAATCTTTACTTTTTTAAGTTTTAAGTTCCAATTTTTTTTTTTTCTCCCTCCCTACCTCCCCAAGACAGTAAGCAATCTCATATAGGCTATACATTTACAATCATATTAAACGTTTTTTCCTCACCAGTTAAATTGTGAAACATTAATCCAAACAAAAGGTAGCAACTTGTATTCTAAAACATGTTCATATATTTTGGATTCCTTCCAAATTCCCAGAAGCAAGCATGTTTTTTTTCCTTCTGCCTTAGTTTTTCTATCTAAAAAATAGGAATATCAACATACTTCCTTTTCATCCACTTTGATGTGATGAGCTTAGCATACATTTTAATTTCGAATGTTATAAGTGGAGGGGAGAGGAAGGGATGAGCATTTCTACGGCATCTATTATGTACCAGGCAGTGAGCTAAGTCCTTTCTATAGAACCATTTTATTTGATTATAACACATTTAAGTCTCCTACCACCACCAGATGAGAGGAGAACAAGATTATGATTTCTAATTTCTACAGCCTTTCCTTAATAGTTCATCATTTATTCTGATCTATCTCTTTTTTTTATTATAAGAGAATTTCTTTTTTTAATAATGAATTTTATTGGTATCTTTTCACATGAAGCAAATATTTCTACGTATTCTTCTTTAGACAGCCATTCCATATAACAATATTTACTAAGGAGGGGAAAATTAGCATCAATGATCAGTATGTCAAGATAGTTATGAAAATGTGTGCAATGTACCACAACTGTGGACCTCCTACCATTGTGAAAGAGTGAAGAAGGAGTATCTTATATTTTTTCTTTAGAAGCCATGTCTATTCTTTACAATTTAACAACCTTCATTTCTGATTGTTTTGTGTTTCTTTTTTCTACTTATCTTGTAGTCATTGTCAATACAGTTTTCTTAGTTCTGTTTACTCCAAATCAGTTTGTGTAAATATTCACGTTTCTCAGTATTCATTATAGCTATCATTTATTACAGCACGGTTATATTAAATAATATCCATAAACGATGGTTTGGCCATTACTTAGTCTAAGGGCATTTTTTTTTCTAATTCTTTGTTATCACAAAAAATACTGCTAAAATATTTCAACGTATATGAGGATTTTCTTCCAATCAATGTTCCATCTAGAATATAAGCCTGGTGCTACAATCTTTATGTCAAAGTTCATGAACATTTCATTAATGGTCAGTTAATGTGTGACCCTATTTGGGATTTTCTTGTCAAAGATACTAGAGTGGTTTACCATTTCCTTCTCCAGCTCATTTTACAGAGGAGGCAACTGAGACAAAACCAGTTAAGTTACTCGCCCAGGGTCACACAGCTAGTAATATCCTCGGCCAGATTTGAATTTAGGAAGATGAGCCTTTCCTAACTTCAGGCCCAGCATTCTAATTGTTGTGCCACCTAGACACCCATAATCCCAAATTTCATTCCAAGATGTTTATACCCATTTACACCTCTGCCAATGTGCATGTGCCCATTTTCTCACCTCATCCAGCACTGTGATATTTTTACTTATTTATAGGGTGTGAAGTAAAATCTCAGGATCTGCATTTCTCTTATTATAATCGATTAGGAACATTCTTTGATGTGGTTATTAGTAATTCACAACTCTCAAGAATTCTTTGTTCATATCCCCTCACTATCTATTGTTTTATTCATGTATATTTAGAGAAAAAAATATAAATATATATACACAAATATATAGATGTATAATCAACAGATATGATATATGGATACAATATTGACTGCTTCCCTTCTTATCTTAGGTTCGTTCATTTTGTTTGTGTAGAAGTTCCTTAGTTTTGTGTAATAAAAGTTATTTTTGCTTTTGTAAATCCTGGAATAATAAAGATGTCCAGCACAGAGCTTTATACATGTTAGATATTCAATGACTGTGGGACAAGTAGATTCTTATTCCCTTCTCTGGAAAAGTAGGAATGCTGTATTTGTATTGGTGAAGTTGGGGGAATCTGACAGATTTTCTATGCATTGAACATATCTATATGCTCCAATACCTAAACCACATTTATACTCAGAGATTCATTCAAAGTCATATTGGTTGAGCTCTAGGCTCATTTCCTCATGTTCTATTCTCAATAGGGATGAAAAACCTCATCTTTTTTTGCAATAACCTCTTGTACATATGAACATGGTTGTCACATGTCAGTTTTATCTCTTACAGACTAAATAATCAAAATTCCTTTAACTATTCCTCACAGAACCTGTTTTACAAATTCAAATTATTTTTCTTGCTCTTCTCTAGGACCCTGTTCAAATTCCCTGTTTCTCTAGTGAAATGTCAAACTTCAAGCTGTATTATATAAAGGATTCAGCTCATGCTGAGAAACAGTGGGAAGATTATGTGGTTTTTCTAGGCAAGTACTGTTTTATAATTGCAATAAAACAGGCAAAATTTGACAAATAAATAACTGATATCTATGAAGCATTTTATATCATTTGGACTTTACCATAAGTCTGTAAGGTTCATCCTGCAACATCTATTATTCACACTTTGCAGATGAGAAAATAGAGGCTTTTGAGAACCCCTTTCCTAGGGTCATACAGGGGGTAAACTGGATTAGCATTTTCAAACATTGTGCAGCCTTATCTCCAGCATTACAATTTTCTGCCTTAGTTGCATAGAAATTTTCCCCACTCTCTTCCTACTTTCTGGCCATAGGACTGCAATCAAATCATCCCTACCATTGCCTCTAGAAACAGCATGACAATGGACTGAATTATTGTTCCATTTACCATCTTTATGACTAACTAGACCATGCTATCCTCTCATGGACACCACTTCTTTCTACACTTACATTGAACTCCATGAAAGCAAGGTCTGTCTTGCTTTTGTATTCTTCTCTCTGACCTTTACCTGCACTTGATACTTAGCAAGTACTTATTAAACTTTTTCATTCATTCAAATATGAATTCCCATTCTTTGTCATTGAATAATCATATGACAGAAAGATAATATGGATTGGTATGGAAGGTGACAAATACCAAATGAATGGACAAAGTGTTCCATGTCACTAATGATTAGAAAAATGAAAAGTTAAAAAAAAATATTTTTTATCAGTCCTCATTTTTCCTGATCTCTCTGTACCATGCAAGATTGTTAGTGATCTCCTTGTTATCAAAGAAATCTGTGACTTTCGATAGAATCTTTATTTTGTCTTCCTTTTCTTCTACCAATTGATGTCTTTTGTGGGCTCTGTCATTTCTTCATTGAATATAACTTTTTTTGAAGGGGGAAGGCAAGGCAATTGGGGTTAAGTGACTTGCCCTAAGTCACACAGCTAGTAAGTGGCAAGTATCTTGAGGTCAAATTTGAACTCAGGTCCTCCTGACTTCAAGACTGGTGCTCTATTCACTGTGCCACCTAGTTGCCCCCATTGAATGTAACTTTGATGTAGGATCCAAGTTTTAGTACTTGTAATTTATATTTTTCCATATGTTTTCCATCCAACTGTTCATTCGCTCTCAAGTTTTTGCCATCCCTTCCCCAGTCATGATGAATACTATGTTTGTCCTTAGTCAGATCACCCCTGCAATATCAAGTTCAGTTTGGGGCAGTGTACTTTAGGAAATGCTAATAGTCTGGAGAACACCCAAAAGAAGGCCAAAAGAATGATGAATCCTGTTAGTTCATGCTAAATGCAAATTAGTTGAAGTAACTAAGGTTATTAAGCCTGAAGAAAAGAAAATTTAGCTGGGAAGAGGTCAAAAGGAGATAGAACATAATAATTGTTTTCAAGTATTTGAAGGCATCCCACCTGAAACAAGGGATTAAACTTGTTCTATAGTATGGTTTCCATGTAGGTATAATTAGAATATCATAAAATAAAATAGAGCAGAATAGGATGTGATATAATAAATAAAAATAACATGATATAATGTGAAATATATGTATATGATATAGGGCACATTTTTAATTTGAAGTATAAATTACCTCTGAATGAAATATATGTGAAACATCATGTTTTCAATGTCTTTCTGTCAGTTGCATACTCAGGGATACACCTGTTGTCTTATACAGAACAAAATGTATTATTGAATGCATTATTGAAATAGATGACTGTCTGTTGTCTAGAGATTTTCATGAATATCAATATCACTATTTCCTAGTATTATTCTTATTTCAGGTGTTAGAAGTCATATTTTCTTTGTCACCCAGGCCTGAAACCTTAGGATCATTGTGGCCTCATTCCACTATTTCATGGTCTAGTAAATAGTTATTTTCTGTGAAATGTCTCTCACAGTCACATCTTCCATTATGTGACAATTACTCTAACAATGCTCTCATTACCTGATGCTTGGATTTCTTTCCTCCATTGCCTCCCTTCATAATTCCATTCTGTATGCCGCCACTGGAGTAATCTTCATAGAATTTTGTTTTTATGTCACTCTCCTGCTTAAATATCTATAAGAGGACATCTTTGCCCAAAAGACAAATTCCAAACTCCTGCCTCATAGACACAATTTTCCAAATCTGGACATTCTCTATCTTGAGCTATCACGTAAACTATTCTTGCTTTTTGTATTAGCCAATGGATTGACTCAACATCCCCTCAATCTCTTCTGTAAGTGTACATGGAATGCCTCATTCTTTCTAACTAAATCTTCTAGGTCTCACATCAGATCAGATATTGTTTATAAGGAATTTCTCAATCACTCTATCTTAAACTTTGGTCTCTCTCTCTCTCTTCTCAATTATGTAACCCTGAAGGGGTTTATAGATCTTAGTTATCTTTAGTGTCTTTTCTGATTATTTAATTTCTAAGTCTCATGTTGCCAACTATATTATTGTTAAGGGCAAACATGAAGCTAACGCTTTCCTCTGAAGCTTGTGTAATACTTAGCATTGTGCTGGGTGCAGACTAAATTTAATAAATATATTTTGACTTGATTTAATTTGTTAATAATCAATGATGCTATAAATTATTGGTTACCACATTTAGCTTAAGGATATGATAAAATGATTTACTGTCATTTGAAAGTTCAAGATGAAGAATGTTTTAATAAAACAACCCTCTGTACATTTTGTTGAATAAAGACTGTATGAGTCAACCACACACTTGAGTTATTATTAGTCATCATCATTTCTACAGCATATGGAACAGAATGGGGTAGGTCTTTATTTATCTCACTCTCTGTGGCACAAGGTAGCTTTGCTGCCACCTTTTCCTGCCTGTGACTGGTGTGATTTTCCATGGTAATAAATATCCACAGAGCCTCAGTTTGAACTAGGAAGTTTCATTGTCAAAGTGGTGTACACAACACTGATATATATATATGCAGATGCTTATAGCCAGCTGTCATAAATGATGCTGTGAAATGAAAGTTGATACTGAAAAATAGAAATGCTATGTGAATGTTTCATGTAGGTTGATAATTTATATTTTATGAAAGGTAAAGGAGAAACGTAAAGAATTTTATGCATGGTGAGATTAACATTGAATGCCTGTATATATGTTTATATACTTTTTAAAAAGATAAGTTACATTCCCAAGATGGTTTAAAACCTGAAAGTTTACATAATTAGTTAACTAGCACTATTCAGAAGACAATTTAATAAGGATATGTAGCCTTATAAGTAAATTAACAAAGATAACTTAAAAATTTTGGTTTTCTCAGAATTTAATATAAAATACTTATATTTGTATCAAATATGCCTTAATTAGTCCTTCCTAATATGTCTATAATTGTAAGAATGGGCCTTCTTAAGAACAAAACAAAAAGAAATCCTTATAAATCATATTCATACTAATTAAATGGTACTAACTCCTAAGTCAAAGCACTACACTCAATATGTCAGCAAAGTTGGAAAATTCAACAGTTGCCAATAAATTGGAAAAGATCAGTTTACATCCCAATCCTAAAGAAGGGCAAAGACAAAAAAATTTCCAAATTAGTGAACATTTGCTCTCATTTCAAAAGCCAGCAAAGATTATGCTTAAGATTCTGCAAGCTAGCTTTCAGCAATATGTAAACTGAGAATTACCACAAGAGCAGGCTGGTTTTAGAAGAGGCAGAGGAACTAGACGACAAATTGCCAACATCTGCTGGATTATGGAGAAAGCAGGGGGAGTTTCAGAAGAAAAAAAATCTCCTTCTGCTTCCTTGATTACCCTAAAGTTTTTGACTGTGTGGATCACAACAAAATGTGGCAAGTCCTCAAAGAGATGGGAATACCAGATCATCTTACTTGTCTCCTGAAGAACAGGTATGCCAGCCAAGGAGCAAATTAAAATTGCATATGGGACAGCTGATTGATTGAAGATTGGGAAAAGAGTAAAACAAGTCTATATATTGTCACCTTATTTATTTAACAAATATAAAGACACAAAATAAATTTGAAAATAAAATAAATTTCAAGGGAGAGAGGATGCTAATATCTGAGGGGTCAAGAAAGTCTTCATATAGAAAGTAGCACCCAAGCTTTGCTTGAAGGAATTTAGAGATTCTGAGAAATGGAGGTAAGGGCAAAATATCCCCTCAAGACATGGGAAAGGAATGGAATTACAAGGTAGGGGGTCCATTGTTTATACAAAAGCTGAACGGAATTTTTTAGGTTATATGGTAAGAGGCGGTTATCCCCCAGAAATTCAAGGATGCTTCCATTGTCTATCTTTATAAAGGTAAAGTAAATAAATTGTCCTGTGACAATTACAAGGGAGTCCCTCTCTGTTTCTCTCTCTGTCTCTCTCTCTGTCTCTGTGTCTCTCTCTGTCCCTCTCTCCCTCTCTCTGTCTCTGTCATTGCTGGCAAGACTCCTGCCAGAATCCTGCTTAGTAGAATGATCCTTCACCTGGAAGATGGTCATCTACCTGAGACTCAGTGTGGCTTCAGAAATGGGGGGGGGGGGGAGGAATGGTTGATAAGGTGTTGGCTTTGACTTGAAAACTCCAGGAGAAAAGCCAGGAGCAGAAGAGAGGTCTGTACACAATATTTGTCAATCTAACCAAGGCCTTTGTTACTGTCAATTATGAGGGCTTATGAAAAATAATGTCAAAATGTGGCTTCCTGGAGAAGTTCAGCATTGCACATCAATTTCAAGATGGGATACTTGCTGGGGTTCTGGATAATGGACAATGCTCTTGTGCTTTCCCAGTTGCCAGTGGAGTAAAACAAGGTTGTGAGCTTGCTCCCACACTTTTTAGCATGATGTTTTCAGCCATGTTGTCAAAAGCTTTCAATGAGGAGGAACACAGGATTAAGGTCAGCTAATGGACTGATGGTAAATTCTTTCACTTGAAAGACTGAAATCCAAGACCAAAGTGGAGGGAGTGTTGGTGCATGATTTTCTGTTTGCAGATAATTATGCACTCAATGCAGCCTCTGAAGCTGAGATGCAACAAAGTATGGATCAGTTCTGTGTTGCTTGTGTTAATTTTGACCTAACAATTAACACCAAGAAAACACAGATGCTCTACTAGCCACTACCACACCATCCATATGTGGAACCATTGGTTACAGCAAATGGAGAAGTTTTCCATGCTGTGGATAAGGTCATTAACAATTGTAGTATACTTTCCAGGGATGTACACAGTGATAATGGGGTTACCGCACCCATTGCCAGAGCTAGCTTAGTCTTTGGAGGCTTCGCAGGAGAGTGTGGGAGAGAAGAGGTATTAGACTGACTCCCAGACTGAAGGTCTACAGAGTCATTGTGCTGACATTATTGTTGTATGGCTGTGAAACCTGGACAGTCTACCAGAGCCATGCCAGGAAACTGTATTGCTTCCATTTGAATTGTCCAAAGATCATGTGGCACAATAAGGTACCAGACAATGAGAACATTTCTCAAACTAAACTGCCAAACGTTCAAACTCTGCTTCAGAGAGGACAACTCCAATGGGCTGGCTACATTGTTCAAATGCAAAATGTACACTTGCCAAAAAGTCTCTTTTATGGAGAACTCACACAGGGCAATCATTCATATGGTGGTTAGAAGTAATACATGGACACTCTGAAGATCTCTCTTAAGAACTTTGGAATTGATTGTGTAGCATGAGAGACACTGGCACAGGACCACTCAGCATGGTGTACCCACATCAGAGAAGGTGCTGTGCTCTATGAACAATTGAATTGAAACAACTCAAAGGAAATACAGGTTGCACAAATTCAGCGAAACCATCCCAAATGTTCACAGGGACTATTTGTCCTTGACCTATGGTAGAGTGTTCTCAGCTCATATTGGCCTGATCAGTCACTGTCAGACACACTGAAACTTGACTCTAGAACAGTGATGTCATTTTGGTCTTCAAGAATGAAGGACAGCAATTGACTAACCAGTTTTATCTTAGACATATTAAGGAGTCACTGAAAAAAAGTACGAAGAAGCTGTATATTGTCATCTTAGTTACTTAACTTATATGCAGAGTATGTCTTGAGAAATGTCAGGTTGGATGAAGCAAAAGCCAGCATTAAAGTTTCAGGGAGAAATAACAAGAATTTCAGATATGCAAACAATACCAGCTTGATGGCAAAAAGTGAAGAGGAATTAAATAGTCTCTTGATGAGGGTGAAAGAGGAGGATGTAAAAGCTGGCTTGAAGCTTAGCATTAAAAAAAAAACCCAACAATCTAAGATCACATGAATAGTCTCATCACTTCCTGGCAAATAGAAGGAGAAGAAAGGAAAGCAGTGTCAGATTTTCTATTCTTAGAATCAAAGATCCCTGCAGATGGTGACTGCAGCCATGAAATTAAAAGATATTTACTCCTTGGCAGAAAAGCTACCGCAAATCTGGACAGCATACTAAAAAGCAAAGATATCACCTCGCTGACAAAGGTCCATATAAGTCAAAACTATGTTTTTTCTTGTGATAATCTATGGCTGTGAGGGTTGGACTATAAAGAAAGCTAAGTCACAGAACTGAAACTTTGGGATTGTGGTAGGAAGCAAGGTGAGAAGCCAATACTTAAAGAATTTAATTCAGGTTATTTACTAGAAAGTCAAATGAACTGGAAGCTTAGAGAATTTGACCACATAATGAGAAGACTGAACTCACTGGAAAAGAACCTGATGTTGGGAAAGATTGAAAACAAAAGAAGGAGATCTCAGGGAATGAGATGGATAGTATTAAGGAAGCAACGAACATAAGTTTGGACAGACTTTGGGAGTCTGAAGGGATAGAAGGCCAGGCATACTGTGGTCCAGGGGATCCTGAGGAGTCCAACACAACTGAACAACAGCATACTCCTAAGTATAACTGAATTGAAGATTATGCTAGCCAGACACTTCTTTAGGGTTAAGGTATGAGGCAATGAATGACCTCTTTCCAAAAGAAGGACTAAAGTGAGTTGTGTAAATCACTTCAAGTGAGAAGGAAAATGTTTGGAAGAAACACTATGGAAAGGATTCCCATGCAGTAGTGATATTACTGCTGAAATGAGAACAACAATAACAAAAAAATTAGTGAACTCAGTGAGTAAAGTTGTGAGATTTCCTCTAGGAGTTTTTATTTTTTTAGCAGCAAAAGGGTAAGAGGCAAAGAAGACAGATGGAACAATGCAAGATGGTTTTTGAAAGGGGATGAATAACAATTGGCCAAGGAAAAATTGAATTTAAATAGTTAACAATAGCATAAAATTTACTGAGGAATGAAATTGAGGCTAGATCAGAGACAATGGGCTGAGGAAGCTGGGGAAGTAGATATGAGTAGAGAGCCTGAAAATGGAAGTGAGGATGAAGAGTACTTTTAGGAGTGTCCTGCATAGAGAGATGAATGAATGGGAGAACATTCTCTATATCCGATGAAGGAATTTTAAGGTTCTGGATTGGTAAAACAACACAACTAGCATTAATTAGGCCCTTATTATATTATAGGCATCATGCTAAGTGATGGGGATACAATGAAAAGTAGAAATAATCCTTGTCTTTGAGTAGTTCCTAACATGATGGGTTTGTGAATACATAATTTATGAAAAATATGAGACTAAGGATATGAACATCCTTATCTCCAGTTGAGGTGGGGTGAAGCAGAGCCATTCACACATTGTATGCTCTAGATGGAATGTCATAATAGCAGTTCTATGAGCTCTTTCTCCATTTTCATATCTCAGTGTAGACCAATAACCACCTTTCCTCTTCAGTTCAAACTGCTGCCATGTTGCTCTCCCTCGAAGGCCTTACCTCTCCCTCAAGTCTTTTCGGATATCTCCACCTAATGTCATCTCTCCCTCAATTTTTTCTAGGGTAGAAATCTAGACTACAAACTCATTGTTGTCATTTTTTCACTCTTGCACCCTCAGCTCCCCAGTCCAATACCTTCGTAAGCATTTTAAAAAAAGGACCCAATAAAATCATACACTGAAGGAAGAACCTCAGCCTCAACTAGTTCAACCTCCTTATCAGGAGGTCCAAAGAGGCTAAATTATTTATGGAAGGCCACACAGACACTAACTGGAAGAACCATTATTTGATCCCAGGACTTCTAATTTTCAATCCAACAATCTTTATATTAAACTTCTAATTTATTACATTTTTTTTTTTGAGGGGAGAGTCAAGGCAATTGTGGTGAAGTAACTTGCCCAAGATCACACAGCTAGTAAATTTCAAGTGTCTGAAGCCAGATTTGAACTCAGGTCTTCCAGACTGCAGGGCCAGTGCTCTATTTGCTGTACCATCTAGCTGTCTCTTTATTACATTGCTGAAATAAAGCAGGAAGGGGAGCATTTTTTTTTTCAATTGAACAAGTCTCAATGACTTATAAAGGAATCACTGTCAGGGGAGGGCTGAGAGTCAATGTAAAATAATAGTTTTTCAGTAATTTTTTAGGCATGTCTGACTCTCTATGACCCTATTCGGTGTTTTTGTGGCAGAGATACTAGAGTGGTTTGCCATTTCCTTCTCCAGCTCATTTTATAGATGAGGAAACTGAGGCAAAAAGAGTTAAGTGACTTTCCCAGGGTCATACAGCTAATGATAAGTGTCTGAGGCCAGATTTGAACTTAGGAAGATGAGTCTTCTGACTCCAAGTCCGGCAATCTATCTACTGTGTCACCTAGCTGTCCCTATAATAAAAAAAATACTTAGGTAACACCAAACTACAAGAAATGAATCCTCCCCCCCCAACCAACAAAAGAATAATAAGTATGCTCTGCCCATGGAATCTTGTGAGTTGACATTTTCCATAGTCCAGTCTACATATTCACACACCAAATATTCTGTCAATCATCCTGGGCAGTGAAGTTACCATTACTTCAGTTCTGAGACCCAAATCACAAAATCGATCCTTCTCAGACAACAGTCACCACCATGGCCACCAACACTTCTGCTTCTTTATTGGATATTCTTAGAGGATCTTCTGACTGAACGTATTCATTCTCAAGTGTCTAATAAGGGTGTTCGTATTGAACCTGAGTCTATATGGCAATTCGCAGTTAAATTACTATCTGTTTCTGCAAATGGATTATAATCGATAACAAATGTTCAAATATTTTGAAGTAAATATGATACATAGATAAGATGTCTCCAACTACTATACCTATTTAGTCCACTTGAAAACTGTCGACATACATATGACATACTATCTCATGCTAAGCCTTAATCATTGACAGTTGCTTACCCCAAAGTCATTTGTTATTAACTGCAAGATAAATTAATATAATAGTAATGCCACTGTTTTTTTATGAATTGAAAACATCAATTAAACCATAAAATCTAGTCATGCCATTTCAGAACTCTGATTACAGGATTAAAAAAGTTTTGTCTGATGCAAGGAAAATTTTCTTATTTTCCAGTGATCACAACAATCTAAAATGGCCTCACTTATATTTCTAATACAAAACAATTCATAGCCCCAGATACATTTCTTCCCTGTAACTGAAAAAAAAAATCATTAGTAGACGTGGGGGGAAAAACCTGGGGCATAAAGTGTACTCTGTTGAAAAATATGTCTAAATTTCCTGTGATCTCACAACTAAGTTCTCTATCACACTTGAGTGAAAGGTAGCAAAGGGCCACTCCAAGGAAAGCTGCCTGTGTATTGAAAAGAACAATGAGCTTGAAATTAAAAAGAAAAAGTCAATTGCCTTCTCTGAACTTCAGGTTACTCAGCTCTAAAAGGGAAGTCCTATCGACATTACAACATTGTTGTGAAAATGACAATGAAATAACTTTGAGTATACCTTGCTCCATTAGAATATAAGCTTCTAGTAAGTGGGGCTTGTTAATTTATATTTATATCCACAGCACCCAAGGCAGGGTCTGGCACAGAGCAGGGCTTACTTAATAGATGCCTATTGATAGACTGATATATAAAGAGACATGTAACTGTATAGTTAGACACATAGACACACTGTGGTCATCATCATCATATTCTAGTTCAGGAGTGGGGAACCTGTGGACTCAAGGACAGTCCTTGAGGACCTAGAAGGCCACAACCAGCCCTTGAGGACCTAGAGGGCTACATGTGGCCTCAAGGCTGTAAGGTTCCTCACAATTCTTACAGAAATGGTCCTGAAATAGGTTGTTATCTGGTTATGATTATTCTTTATTATCCAAAGGATGCCTGTGCAGGTAGATGAATTATTTTAATTATTTTTGTCATTACCAAAATATCCACTACCATTCTAACCTACTGTTGTGTTAAAACACAAACAACCCAGCAATATATTAAGATTGTTCTAAAGGCATAAACCTAGGTTACACATATCTACATTGCTACAGGAGCAGCTGAATAAAGATTCCAAACCAGTCCTGAGAACCCTCTATAATCAATTATTAAAATACCTTTGAAGAATCATTTTATTTCATCATTTCACTGTAAAATATTTTTTTATGAAGTCACCTAACATAATTGTACTCCTAAGAAAAAAAAGTGACGAATCTTGCTTTAGTCTGATCCGTATGGCCTTCTTTCCTTGGCTCTTTTTTTTCTGATAAAGTCCAACTTCATTAATTGCCCAGTGTGAGATTTTCAAGCTGAATCACAGTGTTTATTAGTAATAAGCAAAGAGCAATAACTTAACCAAAATGCAGAGCCTAAGCTTCTACTATGTAATTACTGGATGATGTGGGGTTTGATTCAGGGGTGAAAATGCAGACATCACATCCGTGTTCCTGCTTTATTTTTATAATTTCAATAATTTGAGCAAGAAAAAACTGTTATTGCTTCCCCAAAGAATGATCATAGCTTTAGTTCTCTTGAGAAACAGTTCCCTATTAAAAGGAAATGAAAGCAGTCAGATAATCCTAATT
>CM053592.1:28909507-28920608 GCA_028646515.1 Pseudochirops corinnae | reverse complement strand
CTAGCTGCCTCTACAAATCCTTTCAGTAAGGGGATTTGGTCTGTGAAATCTGGATTCAGTCACAGGGCCATGCTTGAGGATTTAGGGAACATGTAGCCTTGAGGTGGCAGGTTTCCCACCCCTGCCCTAGAGTATATTTACACATAGGAGGGAGGGTTTATGTTTTGCCAGAAGCTGTGAGACTCAAATGATATAATTTTTTGTAATTCACAATACCTGGCCGATAAATTCTTATCATCTTTATCATCATCATCATCATCATCACCATCATCATCATCTCATATGGTTGTCATCCCTGTCTTGACTCCCTTACTTTAATCCATTTTCTACACAGCTGCTACAATCATGATCCTAAAGCATGTCCTGCTTAGGAATCTTCAGTGGTTTCCTAAATTGAAACTCCTTTGCCTAGGGCCCTGAATCATCAATTTTCAACCAAACTTGAAGACTTATGCATTTCTCCCCTCCATCCCCACCCTTCAAATTCCTGCCAAACCAGAGTTCTCGTTGTTCTCCATAAATAACATTCTATCTTCTACCTCTATATCTTTGTTCAGACTGTTGGTCATTTCTTCAATGTGCTTTTTCAAACCTTTCTCCTTACCTTTCACAAAGTATTTAAGGTAAACCTTAGGAGAAAATTTATAACTTTATTCCTTAAAGGCAAATACTGGTTTCATTACATTTTTGTATCTCCAGTGCCTAACACAGTACCTGGTACATAGCAGCCACTTAATAAATTCTCATTGGATGATTTCTGATGTAAACAAAAGAGAAGCAAGATCAATGAATTGAGCATGCAACTATAAAACATCAATAAATAATAAGCCTTAAAATTACAGACAAGTAATTCTGAAAATCAAAGAGGAAATAAACAAAACTGAAAAGAAAATCACTATTGAAGAATTTTTTTAAAAGTGTAAAAAAAATTACAAGGAGGAAATTTACAAAAAAAAGTAAACTAACTGAAGAAAAATGATCCGAAACTCCTATAGCCAATTTAATGCCAGTAAAACTTAAAGTCGGTGTATGAATACTTAATTTTTCTTTTTGGATGGGGGAAGGCAGGGCAATTGGGGTAAAGTGAATTGCCTAAGGTCATGCACCTAGTGTTTTAAGTGTCTGAGGCTGCCTTTGAACTCAGGTCCTCCTGAATCCATGGCCGGTGCTCTGTTCCCTGGGCCACCTAGCTGCTCCCTTAAATTTTTTTCTTTAAAACAAGTTAATAAAACATAAAGTAGAGAATATAAACAGCCTCAGTAAGATAAATTGAATAGGTTATTAATGATATCTGAAACCATGAAAAAAGTCCCCTACTCCAGAAGGATATGTATGCCTATATTTATCCAAATATTTATTTTTCTATATAATTCTCACAGTTTAACAACACATAATAGCTATGCTTCATAAATTGTTGCCAAATGGAGAAAGATGGTAGCTGAGTAAACTCTCTGTGAGATAAGTATTGCAAAATACCCAAACAATCAAGAGTTAGCAAAGAAAACTGTAAACCAATATTTTAAAAATATTAAATAAAACATTCGCTAAGAAGCCAAAATAATGTTAAACTATATTATGAGCAGGTTATATACCTAAGATTCATTAGTAGTGCAACATTAGGAAACCTATTTATATAATAATTTATATGATTTTAAAATAAGAAAAATAAAACAACCATAAGGTCCTTTTACATAACCTAAGAAATCACAGGAATAAAAGCACTATTTCCAACTATGGCTACACTTAGCTTTCTAAAATGAAAAGATAATATTATTTGAATAAGACTGACAGACCTGGTCTTTGAATTGTTTAATGTTCTTTAACGATTTTTGCTTGTGACAGAGGTTACAATGTGAGGATGGTGAGTGTTGACTGGTATATTAAAAAAGTATAAATAAAATATTTGAAAATAAATAAACTAGAATGACATTTTAAATGTTTTACCAGAAAGCATCTTCGAAGAAACATAATGTGCTGACCCACTGGCAAGGCATTTTTTAAAAATTAAATTAGAGAAAATTACTTTCTACTGAGAAAAACCACATTTCTAAGGATTCTGACTTCATTTAGACATCAAAACACAATGTAATTATGAAAGAGCCTCAAAATATTTAAGGAGAAATGAAATTCATCTACTTGATGAGACAAGGTATGAGACATATTGACTGTGAGACCCTAGACAAATCAGATACTTTTCCAATATTCCAAGCAACTTCCCAAGACTACAAGTGGTAGATGAGGCACTGGTATTTCTTGGTGGAGCCAGTTTCCTCATTTTAAGTTCCCTATCCCAATGAAATCACAAAGGTTTCCTTTTCCCTCCAAAAAAAAAAATCATCTAGGTACAAAGGAAGAAAATGATTATTCCTCCAAAATAATGAAAATCAAATGCTTTGTTTGCCTTCCCATATACATTCAAAAATAAAGTGAAGAAGAAAAAAAAGACCTACACTTATTCTTCACTGAGGGAGTTGAGCTTAGTTCAACAATTGGCACTCCAAAGAATTTTGCAGTCTGAAATTCGGGTCCTGACCAGAAACATTCCTACTTGGTTGTCAAAAACTGCCAGTGTCCCTGCTCAAGGTGATCAACTTCCAGGGACTGTGTATATTTGGTTACTGGCATAGGGATAAATAAGCTTTGACAACTTGACAATTCATCAGTGGAAAGACCACTCATATTGAGAACACTAGAAAACAAGGACTTAGTTGTATTCTAGTTTGTATACTTTTTCCAAGAAAGCATCCTTGGTTAATAACCACATCCTGAAGTTTGGAAAAATAATGCAATACATAGTTTTCTCCTTCTGGGAATCTCAAAATATGTTACACATGTTAATATGTTTCTTAGAAGAAATGGCACTATTTTCAAATGAACCTTTCCATCTGCAAATACATATATGACTCTCAAAAATGCAGAAAACCCCTGAATATACACTTTAAGATAACTAAAGTTAACTAAGAACACTAAGTCCACTTTAAAAATAAGTATCATTATAAATTGAAATTAATTTAAGGAAATATTTCAAAGTGATTTAAAAAAATTTATTCTTCTGAGATAGGGTGTCTTTATTAAAAGAATCTGCATTACTATTATTGCTTAGGCAAACCAAGGGTAGTAAGGCTACCTAGGTCACTAAGTAATTAGTTTAAAAAACTTCCCAACAAAAATACTTACTTTTCACTTATGAAAAAATGATGCATCTCTATAATATTATATTTTCATTTCCTGAGTCTTAAAATTATCCTAACACTTGAAGCATTAAGTCTATGTTATTATGATAGCATATTTAGAAAATAAGAATTCATCTTTCTATAAGATATTATATATATTATATATTATTATATTGTAATATTAATTATATTATAAGAGTTGTTTTCCACATTTTGATTGGTTGCTATGTGTTATTCATGTGTGTTTGATTTTCCAGACATTACTTTGAAATAAATATATTTGATATAAATCAAAATCTAGTAGGAATCTGTTGTTTTCTACTGTTTACCACCATTATATGTTCAGTTCTAGCATCAAGTCAAAGTTAGTAACCATTTCAGATCAGTGTTCATGCTTTTGTACAATGGACATAGTTTCAAATTTACACAGAAGCAAAATAATGTTGAGTTACAAGGTAGATAGTTTTGTTTAATTGATTAAACTGTTAAAGTCTTTTGGTCTCCCCACCTCCATGAAATAAAACTATTCAGTACAAGGGGATGTATAATGCAGTGGTGGATCAAAAATTCCCTGGGAGGCTGTTACTCTCAAACTCCTATGGACCTTATTCTTTGCTTTAATTTTACCTAAGTGCATCTATATTTTACCTCTCAGCATTTTGAAGAAACGGCTGCTTATGATGGGAGTTTCATCTGTGCAATTAGAGAAGTATTGTTATGAACTCTCTACACATCTTAAATTGCCTAAAATCAAGAGAAATCATATGCAAAATCTTTTGCAAACTTAAAAGATTTTATAAGTTTGGATTATTTCATTTCATGCCATTCAACTACATTTTAATTTTGTACTTTCAGTTACACCTATATGTATCAAAACTGCAGAAAAATTTTTTTTTTCTTGGGGGTGGGAGTAACATTTCTCCTTGATAAATGAGTTGAAGAAACATCATTTATTGGAAACCAATTTCCTCTTTTTTACATGAGACCTATAGTATGGAATATAAGAAGGATTCAATTATTCCAGGCTATTTTTTATTTATTACATGACAAATACAGGGGCTAAGAACTGTAATATCGCATTTTAGAATGAATTTCCACTCTCACTATACAAAATTTATCTTAGAAATCATTCTAGTCTGATGCATCTTACAGAAGTACAAACCAGAAGCAATATATTACAGCAACAAAAAATACACCATTTTTAAAAAGACAGACTATGAAATGAAAGATCTTTTCCACTGAGACCACTAGTATCTCCTAACTTATATTTTAATTTTTACTATAAATAACTTGTATTTTTAATAAACTTTATCATACTTTGGAACTTGTGGTAATAATCTAATAGCTTCATTTTTCTCTATCATGCATCTCTGTATAAACTACACAAAGTTCTGTCTTCATTCTGGATGTAAATGAATTAAAAACAGCTGCAGATAACATTATGCAAAATCATACTTATCAGTGCTCGTCCTTACCTTACGGACACCTCTGCCAAGATCTTCTCCATAATTGGTTCCAAGAATTTCAAAATGTACATTGGGATTAACCCCATTTTCTCCAAATTCTAAATCACCAGTCAATCCACTTACTCCTCCCTGTGGGACAGAAAACATGAGAGTGAGATATCATAAATTGCTGAAACAAGGAATATTGAAAGTGTTTTCTAAGCTGTCACTTGTGAAACAGAAAGGCAGCTAAAAGAACTGAACTGAATGGATAGGTTTGGAGTTTTTTAGTTTTAAAAATTAAGTTAATATGTTATGGATACTTTTTTGAGAAATTTGTACTTTGTTAATCACAATCATATTTCCCACATTTGAAACCTAATATTACATATATGTGCAGGACATTTACTTGAGCTAAGGAAACTTTATAAATTATACTGAATTATGCAAGTTTTATTATAGGAAGTAAATATCACTGTCATATTCTAACCACACCCTACATTCTTCCAACTCTTGATCCAGTGATACTAAAAACAATAACAATAATAGCATTTTTTATAATGTTTCAAGATTTGCAAAGTGCTTACAAATATTATATTATTCTCATGACAAACCTAGGATATAAGTGCTGTTATTAGCACTGTCTTACAAATGAGTAATATGAAGCAGACAGAGATAAAGTGACTTGTCCAGGATCACACAGTTACTAAGTATTTGGGTTCAGATTTTGTCATACCCAAATCCAAATCCCAGGTCACTGCACATCAACTGATTTGTGGCCCACCATTAAGCCCCTTTTATATTTCTATCCTACCTTTTGTCATAGCTTGAAAACTGCTTAAGGCATGTCTTGGCATATTGCTCAAGGACAAGTTCCCTGACCCCTCCTTCCCTAATCAGCATTTTATACATTGTCCTTGAATCATTATAGTGCATAAAGTTCATCATGGTACAAGGATCTTATCTAGGGACCACCCTGTCCTGTCTCGCTGACCAAGCAGGGCCCCCACCCTCTTCGCCCAAAACATGACCTTAGCCTGTTCTGGGGAATTCCAGCCCTTTTACTCCATGACCCTCCACCCTGCTCTGTAAAATGCTGACTATGGCCCTCCATCCTGTGCCCTCCACCCTGTTCTAGGAGGGATGCCCCCATGTCACAGGAAGGTTGCACCCTTGTACCCTTGTACCATATTGCCAAATTAGCCCTGAGCTATAGATCTAAGTAATGGCTGTTCTTTGCTTCTGTACATCATGGCTTCTGCTAGCTCCCCTCCCTGATTGTGGTTTTTGTAGTTTTAGCCTTTATAATCAAGTCTGTACCCCCAAAAGATTACTACCCAATTTGAGTTTACCTCTGGGTAGTCATGCGCTTGATCAATAAATCCACACCTAAATTTACCTTGAACCCAGGTCTTGACTCTCTCTTATTCTCTACACAACAATTTGAACTGAGATCTTATGGACTCCAGGACCAATGAACTACCCAATTTATCACCTATAATTCTACCGCATAATGAAATACAGTTAAGCAAAACACAAATGCCTTAATTTGCTTCCTTTTGAATCTAGAATTCATCACATCAGCCATGAGAAAGAAGGTATGCTATAGCAACCAATCACTCAAGTCAAAATTTAGCACCACATGGATCAGTTCTGATAGCTCTCAATGATGTTTACTTTATAGTGGTTATTGTGTAAATTGTTTTTGCTGATTCTGTGCATTTCCCTTTATATTAGTTCATACAAATGTGCCCAAGTTTCCCTGAACATTTTGGATTTCTTTTGGAGCAATAATATTCAGCAACAGTTATATACTGCAATTTATTTCATCATTCTACTTTATTCTAGTTCTTTGCTACCACAAAAAAAATGTGCTACTATAAATATTTTTTGTGTACACAGAAACTTTCCTTCAGTTTTTCACTTTCAGGGACATATATCCAGTAGCAGTGTCATAGTGTCAGAAGGTATCTCCAGTCCAGGAACTTCTACAAAATAATAAGAAATTTCTTTCCAGGACAGTTGGACTAACACATAACTCTAGAAACAAATATTTAAGTGATGTGCTTGTCTTTCCACAGTCCCTCAGACATCTAGGATTTGTTCATTTCATTATCTTTGCCAATCTCAAACTTGTTTTAATCTGCATTTCTCTTATCATTATTTAGAACATATTTTCATATGTTTGTTGATAATTTTCATTTTCTTTTTTGAAAACTGCTTATTCATTTCCTTTTACTACTCATGTGTTGGGGATTGGATATCAGCTTTATTATAAAAATCTGCTGTGATGATTTATTCATTTAACAGTTTTTCAGTTTATTTTAGTTATAATGATCTTGTTCACAAAATAATTTTTAATTGCATGTTATCAAAATTGTCTGTTTTTGCTTTTAAGATCAACTCTGTCTCTTATTTATTTCAGAATTCTCTACCTAACTATAGTTGAAGACGGTCTCTTCTTCCAGACTCCTCTATTTTTCTTCTTAAATGATATAGTGTCTTGTATTTAGGTTGCATTTCAATTTGGAGCTTCTTTGTGGAATATAGTACAAGACATTAATATAAACATAATTTCTAATAAATTGATTTCCATTTCCCCCCTAGAGGTTTTTGTTGTATAGAAGGAAGTATCTTGGTGATATTAACATATTGCAAATGGAGAGTGGTACAAGATAGAAGGAGGAGTACAGGCATTTTTAAAAATATTACTTAAATAAAAAATTAAATAATACAAAAGGAGGAAAGATTAATATTCTTCAATGGGATGATTAGTATATTAAGCAATATAACAATGACACTCCGAGTTACAATATAGATACTGTATGTATACATATTTATTTACTCTAGGTTGGAGGATGGGGTTTTTGGTGAGAGGGAGGCAGTCATGAATTTTATTCACATAGGTAATATCTCACATGGGAGTTCCAGTAATGCATATGGGAAATTAGCTCCAATCCATCCTTGGTTCAGCCACCAAAGTGATTAGCCTGAAGTTCATGACCAACTATGTTACTCTCCTTTTTAATCAACTCCAGTGGTTTCCTGTCATTTCTAGCAACAAATGCAAAACCTTCTATTTAGCGTTCAAGTTCTTTCATAACCTACCCACTTCCTATCTTTGTGATCTTACACTTTACTTCCACCATGTACTATTCAATCCAAAGACAACGGCCTCCTTGCTATGCCATGAATTGTATACTCCATCTCCAGGCTCCTCTCACTGTCTCTCATGCCTGGCATGTATTCCCTTTCATCTCTACTTCCTTTAAGACCCCACTAAAATCCCATCTTCTACAGCAAGCCTTTTCCAATCTCTCTTAATTCTTGAGCCTCCCTTCTCTTAATTATTTCCTATTTATCTTATACAAGGCTTGTTTGTACATATTTGTTTGCTGGTTTTCCTTTCCATTACACTGTGAACTCCTTGAGGGCATGGACTATCTTTTGCTTCTTCTTGTATCCCTACTACTTTGCTCAGTTCCTGGAACATAATAAGAACTCAATCAATGTTTATTGACTGACTGGGTGACTGACTACATCTTCCTAATAAAAGCTTTATTCATCACTGACAATAACAGAGAATCAGAACCCATAAGGCAATTTCTAAATAGGATCGGGACATAATTTGCTTTTCTATAGCATGATGACCATACATAACATTTTAAAGCAGAAAGGGACATTTAAAAATAATTTAATTCCAGTCCTTTCTTTGTTTTCCACAAGGTCTGTGGAAGCTAAATGACTTAAATCATATAACTTGTTCATGGCAGAGATGGGATAAGAATCCAGTTCCCCTGCCTGTGATCTTTGCATCTTTCAATACTACCTTTCCTGCTTGTTTTAGTCCCAAACTAAGTAGATGTGACTGAAAAGATGCTTAGGGAGAAGATACAAGCAATAACATGGTATAAGATTTCACCAGCTTATATGACTTAAGCACAGTCCCATTTTAATTTGTTCTGTGATGATTCCTGGGGAATCTATATTCCTTAGTTCTTGTAATATTATTATCTTTTATTTCCTCTCTTTGGAATAACTTTATTGGGGAAAAAAAAAGCTCATTAAGGCTTGAGACTTTATTTTAAAATTGCAATGCTTGCTTTAGAAATTAATTAGAAATTTCCAATCTTCAGCTTCTGCCCTATAGGACAGATGTTTCTTTCTCTCAACAGATGGCAATTTAGGTCATACTTTAATATGTTTAGTTTATTGGCATCAACCCTATTTTGGGCTTTACACAACGTATATCACATTGCCCATTTTCTCTACACTAAAGTATGCCACTCTCAGAATTTTGGCCTGGGTTCAATCCACCCTGAATTTTAGTCACACCACAAAATGGCTATGTTTGTGATTTTATTTCCGTCAGTCTGATCTATTTCAACTATCTATGCTAATGGCTCTCAAATTGACACAATCCAAGCTCCCATCCGGGTTGCAGGCTTGTATTTCTTACTCTCTAAAGGAGATTTTGACATGACTGTTGCATGGTAATATAAAACCTAACATTTTAAACATAAAATTTATAATTCCCTTTATACTTTTTTTCCTTTCCCAAATTATGCATTTCTGACAATGGGACTCATTTTTTATAATGGAACTTGTATCATTTTTTGTCTTATAGGTGTGAAAGCCCCCCAGTTTGGCTTTTGCTTCTCTCATTGACCCCTCATATTCAATCAATCCCCGAGGTGTGTGAAGTCTTTTTTCTTCAATATTTCTTGGAATTCTCCCTTCCTACACATATTCATTACTGCCACTCTGAGCCCTGTCCTTCTTCTTATAATGAATTTCTGCAATTACTTCCTATCCGGACTCTTTTTTCCTCCATCCTATAACTGCTATCAGAATAAATTTAGATATTGACTAATACCAAACACTTAACATTTTTGTTATGTCTACCCACAGCTTGAAGAATTCTAGAAACAGAAGGGCACAAAGCATAGACATGGATCAGGACTAGAACATGTCAGACCAGCATTAGTCATAATGAGGAAGGAGTGTGTAGTGAGCAGAGAAAAGTTTCCTGGTTATAGTAGGGAGATATTAGAATTAACAATTGTGATCATGAGATGGGGGAATGGAACCATTGGTAGTTACTTGCTACTAGGCAATGTAGAATGCTCATAAGTGGGGAACTGAACCATTAAGGAAGTGTGGGGGCAGAATAAAAGATTCCCTTCCCTTCCCAGGGGACTGAACGAGTGAAAAAAAAAAAAAGAGACTTGCCAAATACAAATCCTTATTGATGGTTTTCTAAGCATATCTGATAAAGGATAACTGCTCCATGTGTGAAAGATCTTAATTAGGGTTGGTCCTCTTCCATGGGGTTCAACATATTCACATTTATTCATTAGTCCTCTTTATTTTTCTCTAACAGTAATACTGTATCAGAGCAGTTTGGGGAATAATTGGAAGGCTGGTTATAGATCAATTCTGCTGATTACCTGCAGTTGTTACTGTTCTTCTGTTTTTTCACATAGGGAAAACATTCCAATATCTGAGAATGTGAATATTAACACTGAATCTTCCCTGCTTAAAAGATTCCATTGACTTCCCAAGGCATTTCCTCATCAAGTTTCTGTGAAGCGACTCTTGTCTAATTTTTTAGGGCTTTTTTCTTCCTTCATAATTTTTCTAGGCCAAATCATGCTTAGCCAACTTTAGAGACATATTACATCTCATAAGGGGTCTTTAGGATTATCTTCTCTCCCCACTTAACCACTTTGGTCCATACTCTACCCAGCTGCCAAAATGAGCATCTTAAACATCTTAAACTACTGGTCTGACCACATCACCCTTCCCCTCTCTTCAGCAAAATCCAATGACTTCCTAGGATCAAATGTAAACTTCTCTTTTTGACTGTTAAAGCTCCCCACAGTATGACCCTTTTCTACTTTCCCAGTTTTCTTACATTCCACTCCACTACAAGGACTTTACAATCCAGAATACTATAGCTCTGGAATGTGTGCTTTTCACTGCCTCTCCCCACACACATGGAATCATCTTCCTTTTCACCTCCATCTCCTGGCTTTTCTGGTTTCTTCAAGTCACAGCTCAAATCCTACGATCTGTAAGAGTGCCTCCCCTCTGAGATAATATCAAATTGAACCTATTTCTGTCTTGTTTGCAAATACTTGTTTGACTCGTCTTCCCCATTAGACAGACTGTGAGTTTCCTAAGAGCAACAACTGTCTTTAATGTTTTTTAGTATCTACATCTCAGTACAGTTCTTGACATATAGCAGGTACTGAAGAAATGCTTTTTGTCTGATAGATTTCATTTCATAGATGAGGAAAACAAAGCTAAGGGAAGTAAGGTTACATAGGTAGAATAAGAGTTCTTCCAAGTCCTGACCCTTTCACAATTTCCCAAATTTTGCCCCTGATACTCTCTCTGTCACCACTGGGCAAATCACTTAACTGCTTCCAGTCTCAATTTCCTCATTTTAAAAACATGTACATATATATATATATACAT
>CM053592.1:28868387-28900927 GCA_028646515.1 Pseudochirops corinnae | reverse complement strand
GCAGTGCTGATATGGTTCCTCATAGCCGAGCTAACTTTAGTGGGAAGTATCTTTGTGTGTGTTTTGGAGTTCTAGGATTGGTTTAGAGTCCTATTTTATGGGTATTTTGGGGTTTCTATGTGAGAGCTGCGATATGTTGCTGCTGCTACGCCACCATCTTGGCTCCGCCCCCTCTATCTATCTCTTTATGCCTTCTTAATAGATACAGGAGGACCAGTTAAAGATAAGTTGACTGAAAGAAATTATCAAGATTAAGCATTTATGTGGTGTGTCAACAATGCAGTATTCACAATGCCTACAGGAACTATAAATATGCTGATATGGTTATTAATCACAAAATGTAACAGGCTCTCTACATGAGAAATATAGTGAGAATATTTATTTAAATACCAGAAAACTGAGTCCCAAAACCAGAAAATCAAAGCCAACACAGTAGTTATGAAGTTGGCACACGTAGTTAATGTAATAAACACCCACATTCTCAAGCCTTCAAACAGGACAGGCTTCCTCAGACAAAGATCCTCCTTTCCTCACTCAGGACAACTACTCAGTGTCCAGGCAGCTTGCTCCTAGCAGCTCTGGCCCCTCTGCAGTTCCCATTCCTGGCAGTCCTCAGCAGGAGTCCTTAGCAGAGATTCTGGCTGGCTCAACAAGAAAGAAGTTTGCGCTGCAATCACTGCCGCTGCTTCCAGTCACCATGGCACTGACACTAGCTTGGCTCTGGCTTTCTCTTGCTCCACCCCTTCCTGCTATGTCAGCAAGTTCAAGGGGCATGGAAGATCTTCAAATCCCATTATCATTACATGTTGCTGGATTTGTGTTATTTTATAGGCATCTTTCCTTCTTAGCAGTAGCTTGCTGACAATAAATTTACTAACATGAGGTTTATGAATATTTAAAAAACAATTCTGACTATAAGTTGAAGGTGTTATAAGTCTTTCTGCTGTGATGAGAAAAAGTTTTCTTTTTTTCTCCCAAAAGATTAGCTGCTAAAGTCACTTTTCAGTTATTTCATATATACACAGAAAAGACTAAAGTAAATGCTCCTCTCCCTTCCCTCCAATTCAATTTAATTATCTCTTCTTTTCCTAGTCAGTCAATAAACATTTATTAAGCATTTTCTATGTGCCAGGCAATGTGCTAAACTCTGGGTGTATTTTTTCCCCAAAAACATATAATTGCAACCAATGAGGATCAAATGATTCATTTAATTGGAACATGAAATTTTGACCCTTATAGACTTATCATCAGTAGCATAGACAGAATTGCTGGTACATAATTTTATAAAATGAATGTAAATCAGTGTGTCAGAATACAAAATCCTTCTCAGAGTCCAGAAGATGTAGGATTAAGTAGCTACTCTTATAAATAAAGGCTGTATGACTCAGAGCAAATCACTTAACCTCTAAGTACCCCCAAGCAACTGTCTAAATCTCTAGACTTTAAATTAGTTTTTTATTCTGCATTGATATGGGGTATTTCCTCATTGGGAATTCTATACATTGTTGAAACAAAGATTTTATATTGTACTTGTACTGTAAGGTATTATAAAGCAATTATTTGAATTTTCCACAAGTACGTAAAACATTTTACCAATTCTCCGGATCCCTCCTTCAAATACGCAAAACTCTTGATACCATAAAAATGTTATGAGTATTCTTGTTATTGTTTTATAATTATTGTTAAACATTATAAATTTTGGTATGATGTTTATGAACTTTTTAATGATGATTTGATCTAATAGTCTCTATTGAATTACAAATTCCTTATTAAACATTGTATGAGTAAGGTACTATACTAATTTCTGGGGATACAGGATAAAAAAAAAACATTTCTTGTTCTCCAAGAGTTTACATTCTAATGGGGGAAACATATATTCAAGTAGGTATGCAGAAAATTCTTGAAAGCAAAGATTATATTTTGATTAAATTAGATTAAGTTATATAAAACATTGATTAAACACTTACTATGGGTCATATCTCCACTAAATGTTGGAAATATAAATAATAGGAAAAGGAAGCTAATCCTTGCTCACTCCTAAAGGGGGAAGATGATATAGTAAAAGAAGCTAGATCATGGAGGCAGAAGGGTAAAGGTAGGTGTGGGGAACAAGGGAAAGTAGTTTGGGTAGTCAGGGGTTGAGCTGGATTGAAAGTTAGTTTAACTAGGTGGCTACTTGCTCAAATTTATGTTCTTAAATGTCTTGGTCGCACTCATGTCACCTAATAATGACTTGTACATAATAGGTGCTCAAAGAATCTTTATGGAATGAATGACTAAGTTTCCAAGCTCATAGAAGATGAGGAAGATTGCATAGGAAATGTGGTCACATGAAATTCTGCCCAGGTTCTGTGGGTGTAGCTTAATTCCAGTGTATTGCACTTTTAGACCCTCTCCCTTAACAGTTGTTCTGCTCATTTATTTATTTAACCTTTTTTCTTTTCTCTGTAAAACATCACCTCTCCCCTCTCCCTCAGCAGAAGATACCATCTTCCACATCACTGAAAAAAATGAAAACTGTTGGTCATTAACTTCCTCCCAACCTCAGTTCTGTACTTTAAATAAATTAGCATTATTTCTCATCTTCTCTTCCTTTGCTCTGGTCCCTTCCTGTCTCATCCCCTACCTCTCCTATTTTTTCAACTTCTCTGTATCCTCTGACTTATTTCCTCTTGTCCTTAAAAGGGAGAAAATCCTCTCTTGACCCTACCATTACCTCAAGTCATTATCCTTTATTTTTTTCTCCTTTTCACAGTCAAATTCCTAGAAAAAGCTTTCCATAGTTACTGTCTCTGATTTCTCATCTCCTACTCTTTTTCTCAATTCCTTGCAATCAAATTTGAAACCCCACTATGCTCTACTTTCTCTGAAGTCACCAATGACCTCTTTACTACTCACCAGTAGCATTAGTTCTCAACTTTCTTGACCATTTTGTTGTGTTTGTCATGGCTAACCACTTCTTACCTCTAAGACACTAATTCCCCCTGGGTTTTTGTGACACTGCTATCTCTTGCTTCTCTTCTTTCCTATTCTATAGATGGATTACTTTTAATTTCCTTTGTAGGATCATTGTCTATGATTCATTTACTATGCATGGGTAAACCCCAGAGCTTTCTGTCTTGGGACCTCTCCTCTTTTCTCTTCATACCCTTTCTCTTGGAAATCTCTTTAGTTTTGTAGATTCACTTATAATCTTTATGCAGAAGACTCTCAAATCTTATTTAGTTCCAATAACGCTCTGACAATGCCCACCTCACAATATCCATATGGCTCCCTATTACCTGTAGGATCTAAGGATCAATTATAATCAATTATTAATTGAATCTTCTGTTTGGCATTTAAAACTCTTGACAGTTTAGCAGGAAGGCTACCTTTCTGGTTTTCTTAAATATTATGTCTCTCCATGTACTCTGTAGTCTAGTCATACTGGCCTTCCTGCTATTCCTCCCACATACCATTCCATCTCCCATCTCAATGTCTTTGCACTGATTATTTCTCATGCCTACAATCTTCTTCCTACTCACTTCCACCTCCTAGAGTCCCTGAACTCCTTCAAGATTCAATTCAAATGTCACTTCTACAAGAGCCTTCACCTTTAAGTACCTTTCCCTTTAAGGTTCCCTTAAATCTGCTCAGGATGAATCTTCTGCATACCTACTTGTATATGTTTCCCCCACTAGAATGTAAATTCTTTAAGAACAAGAACTGTTTTTTTTATTCCGTATCCCCAGAACTTAGTATAGTACCTGACTCATACAGTGTTTAATAAATGCTTGCTAAAGAGTTTAATTGATTGATCCTGTATCTACTTATCTATGAATATATATTGCATCCCAGCAATAGAATATAGGCTCTTTGATATCAGAGACTTCTGTCTTTTTATTTCAAATGTTAGCACAACATGTGACACAAACTAAGAAATTAAATAATTTTTTTTTATGTATTGATTTCTTCTGCCACATTGAATGTTAAAGTTGAACCAGAGTTTGAAACACTTTCCCCTCCTAAAATCATAACATGACAACAATAAAGGTGGTTGTGTTTTTTTGGTTTTTTGGTTTTGTTTTTTTTTTTTGCTGGATTGCTAAGGAAAAATAAGGTATAACAAAACCATGCTCTAAATTCATCATTGTTCAAATGTGGTACATTGAATTATGGGTGAAGAGTTAGGATATTTGGGTTCAAATTTATCCTCAGACATGAATGAATGAAGCATTTATTAATTCTTACCATTTGCAAGGTATTATGTTAAGTTCTGCTTATATGAATATAAAAGTAAGATTGCCACTGCTCTCAAAAAATTCACATTCTGATGGGAGAAACAACACATTTGGAAGGTTTCATCTGCAAGACAGATGAAAAAGTCCCATAGTCCTTAGAGTTCTGTGGCAAGACATATGTTAATGTCTCTTTTTCAATGGCATTATTTAATGTCACTATTCTTAGCAGTGTTTACTTCAAGATTGTGAGTTGGTACAATCAGGATCTGAGGAAGATAGTGGTCAAAGTGTTAACATTTCCCAGATGTGTGATCATGGACAAGCTATGACTTCTCGGAGACTTATTTTCCTTATGTATTGAATAGTGATCATAAGACTCATAATATCTACTTGATAAAGTTATGCTGAAGAACATACTTGGTGTAATTTTAAATATATTGCCATTTAAATTGAAAAACCTAAAAAAATCAGGAATTTCAGTCACAGTATAGACAAAGAAAAAAAACAAAAATTCACAATATGAGATTCACAAGGAAATTAAATTACCCTTAAAGAAACCATAGAAAATGAGACAATATTAGTAATAATCACACACAGTAAATGGCATGACATCTAAATTTATAAAGGAAAATTCTAATTAAATTGTGAATGAGAGAGATAGCAACATAACAATAGTAGGAGACTTTAATATTCACTTCACCGAACTGGGAAAATCTATTGGAAAGATAAACAAAAGAGAAACTGTAAAACTGAACAAACTGCTTGAGAATTTAGAGCTAAAAGATTTCTAGCACATTCCACATGGGACTGTGAAAGAATAGATCCATTTCTCAGAATCACATGATGCAATTTCAAAAATAGACCATGTATTAGAGCACAAAAAAACCCACAAATTTATGTCAACAGATAGAATCACTAAATATATTCTTTGTAAATCACAATGAACTAAAAATAGAAATCAATTCAGGGAACATGATCAAGATACAGAACTAAGTAGAGACAATAATGAAATGCAAAGTACAGGTGAATCAAAAAACAAATAATAGAAAAAAATTAACAAGCATGTGAAAGACAACTATAATGATGATTAAATATATCTTGGAGTGGGAAGGGGGTGTTCCACTAGTGCATTGCTCAGAGAAAAAAGTTATAGCTTTAATATAAAAGTTACAACTAAACATCCCTAAGCATTTACACTAATAAAACAGAAAAAAAAGAGAGGAATAATTAAGCAATTGAATATACCATTTTGAAAAAGTGAGTCCAACAAATAAACCAAAAATAAAATCAAAAAGGAAATCTTAAAAGAGAAGAAATGAATAAATTGGAAACAACAAAGATAGAACTTAAAAATAAAATCTGATTTTATTTTTTAAAAAATGCTAACAAAATGTATAACCATTGTTGTTTGGTAGTTTTTCAGTCACGTATGACTCCTTGTGACTCTATTTGGTGTTTTCTTGCAAAGAAACTCGAGTGGTTTGCCATTTTTTTCTTTATTTCATTTCACAGATGAGAAAAGTGAGGCAAATAGGGTTAAGTGACTTGTCCAGAGTCCCACAGCTAATAAGCATCTCATAAAGATGAGCCTTCCTGACTCCAGGCCTGGTATTCTATGTACTGCGCCACCTAACTGCCCCCTTATAAACCTCTTACCACATTTATTTTGTTAAAGGAAGAAAATCAAGTCAATGAAACAAAATGTATCAAGATAAAACCATAATGAACGCAGAAGAAACAATAAAAATTTTCAGACTCTGTGACTCATAGCTGAAAACATCTCCAGCTGCATCTTTGTAGAAATGGAGTGCCGTGATTGTGAAACACTCAATACATCATCATAAATTTTCAATATATTATTTTGTTTTCTCCACCGTTTTCTTCTTTTTTTAAAAAAATCTGTATTATAAAACACATTTTCTGGGAGGGATTGGGAAAATATAGAGTGGGAAATAAAGAAACTGTAAAAATTTAAAAAATATATCAACATACATTTATTTTGAAAATGGATGTAATTTGGTGTTTCAAGGATTTATATGACCGCTGTGTTCATTGATTTATTTCTTAATACTTTCTTGGCCTTTTTGCTTCTAATCAGTATAGAAATGGCAGGTTACTAAGAAAGGGGCTGTTATTTGAACATAAATTTCTCGTGCATATTCTCTACTCCATCTATGGTTCCTTTTTCATTCTCGTATTGGTCCCCTGAGTTGCATTTGAAGGCTTAAGTTACTCTCTGAGAACTGTATAAGCACACATCTCCCTAGCTCATTTAGCCAGTTGGTGTCATCACTTTTAATAGCATTAGAGTTGTCCATATGCTGCTCTGTAATGTACCATCTGCATGGCCCTTTGACTATAGGATGTACTTTGTGCATAAATGGTTTTTAAGGAAAAAGGTGTCAAACTCTTCACTCATATGAAGTGTATCATAGCGCTAATGTCACCCAGGGGGCTTCAGTCGCATGTCCCTCTGAGTATTCTTTCCTATCTCTTTTCATACTGAGCATGGTCTTCTCCTAACTCTAAATCAAGACATATTTTGAGATCAAATAATTACTTAATTAGTCTTCCAATTATTAACTCACTGATGGACTAGAATTTGCCCCAAATGTCCCCTCTAATCGGGAGAATTCTGGCTAGAGGATTGCTCCTAGGCATCATCCTCATGTGGCTATAAAATGATTGAACTCTTCTGAGGCAAAATGTAGCACTTAATATTGCCTCCGTGGAACATATGTTTAAACTCACCTTTCCTGATTTATTATAGAAAAAACTCATATTGGGCTGATTCAGTTTCTCTCTCTAAGTCTCTAAACAATAAAACAATAAAGGTTGTGAATGTATTTGCTAAAACATATTTCCTCCACCGCTTCACCTAAAACCCTGGCCATTAAAACTAGATCCCTTAGGTAACCTTTTTCAAGTAATTATGTCCTTGAGGAGAGATGTTTTAAAAAGTGAATGAAGCAAAAATAATAATAATTGCAATGATAACTTGCTGACCAAAGAATTTTATAAGCAGCTTTACAAGTAACAAATTACTTGGGTCTTCAGAAGTATTTGCAATCATCCCATAAAGTTTCTTATACCTATATCACACTAGTGTTTGTACCCAAGCATACACAGAGAAACATCTTTTATCTATTTTCATGAGCTCTTGTCTTCATTCTGTACTTTTCCCTGGGATGGTCCCATTCCTCAAAGATTTAGCCCAGTTTCCAATCAACATTCTTCATTTAGATCACAATGCCTTCACAAAAGTATATTTTCATACATCCCATCACAAACATCCATTCCCAAGGGCATTTGCACAGTGTAAGGACTACCACTACTACAAACATGCGCAGAGTTTTAACATGTGCATGTTTGTTTGTAAATACTAGTTTTTCTTAGCTCTTGACCATCAATCTGCATTCTTCAGATCAGCATGCGGGCACAGTAGTAAAATGCAAAAACATACATGACTATGTGCACTAAAAGATAGCTTTATCAATCAAAGGACAAGCATTATTAAACATATAATATGACTCAAGTGCTATATAAACACTGGGAAAACAAAACAAAAAAAACAAAAATTGGGCAAAGACAAAAGTGAGGCAGCCCCAGCCCTTAGAGAGCACCTTTCCTTGTGTGAGTGAATATCACAGATATGTATACATGTGTGTGAGTGTGTGTATGTACAAAATAAATTAAAATTAATTGTTTAGTGGAGAAACTAGAAGCTGGCAGTATCAGGAAAGGTTTTGTAAAGAAGGGGACTAAAGCTGAGCAGTGAAAAAACCTTAGGATTCTAAGAGGATAAGGTGAAGTGGGAATGCATTCCTGGTGTGAAGGTATTGCCTCTACACGTTATGAGGAGAGGAGATTGAATTTATTGACCAAGGAACACTATTTAGGGCTGAACTTTAAAGGATGTGAAGGAGCACAACAGAATAACATGGGAAAGGCAGCTTTGAGTTGGGTCCTGAAGGAGTTCAGATGCCAATCAGAAGAATGTCTTCGAATATATGCCAGTATTTCATTTTATTTTTTAAATACATTTCATATGATGAAGTCATGGATAGTTCTAAAATATTCTCTTACATTTAACTGAACGTGTCATAAGATCATTAATGATATTCATCTAGTTTGCCAAACAAAGTTGTCCTTTGAATTAAGGGTGATGTGACTTTTCTAGTGCAAATTCCAAGAATTTACAATTGCTTTGTTTATCATCATTATTTTCCTACAGATAATTAGGTAATCCAGCCAATTATTTAAAATATGCTTCAATGTGAACATCTCTGTGTTTTGCCCTTCGATAACTCTAAGTTATTGACCTGCTATAACATGTAATTGCTGAAGGTGCACACTTGTCAGACGTACAGCCAGGGCTCCAATTTACTGTTTTCTTTCTAACTCATGGCAGGGCCTCAGACACAATAGCTATTAATGACTGACTTTTGAGAGAGCTCTATTCAAAGATAAGGTTATAGACTTGATTCCATGGAGGGAAATTGTGGCATAGTTAAAAAAGTAGCACATGTGGAGTCAAATGGTCTGGAGTTGAATCCTCACTCTGCCACTTGCAACCTGTGTGACCCTGGGTGGTCAGTTTCCCTTTCAGCCTCAGTTGCATCATATATAAAGTAAAAGGGTTGGACTCATTGATTTCTCAGCTTTCTTCCAATTCTAAATTCCACAATCCCATTCTTCTTCTGTATAATGATTTTTGAATTTTAATAACATATCTTTGTAACTTATTTAGTAGTAGTAGTGAGTCCCTTTTTGTAAGCCAAGATGAAATAAATTATCTTGGGCTATTATTTATAGACTCACTGCATCAGAATAACAAAAATCTTAAAGCTGTGAAGAATCTAAGAGAGCTTCTAAGCCAAGCCTAACACACAGGAGAATCCTCTCTATATCACAGCTGATGAGAGGTTAGCCAGCATTTTATAAAACCTCAAAAAATAGGGAATGAACTTTCTAGGCAGTCAGTTCTACTGTTGGATAGCTGTTTTGTTGGACAATTTTTCCTTGCATCAAACCTAAATCTTCTCCCTTTACAACTTCCATGAATAATACTGAATGGCATTAATAAAATAATAAGCACTTGTGATAATAAAGATACTAAACATTTATATAGAACACTAAAGTTTGCAAATCACTTCATAAATATTATCTTATTTTATTCACACAACAACCTTGGGATGTTGTTTATTCATCACATTTCCAAATCAATTGATTAATATTTTTTAATCAATCATTAAATATATATTCAGCACTTACTATGTGCCAGGCATTTTGCCAAGTGTCTGAAATACAAAAAAGAGAGAAAGCACAGTTCCTTTACCTTACCTTAAGTGGCCCACAGTCTAAGGGGGGGCCAAGATACAAAATCAATTCTATTCCAATGAAATATATACAGAATAAATTGAAAATAATTAATGGGGGAAGGCACTGAGATTAAGAAGGGTCGGGAAGGGCATCCATTATAAGGTCTGATTTTACCTGGGATTTGAAGGAAATCAGAGAAGCCAGGAGGCAAAGATGAGGAGAGAGAACATTCCATTGATGGAGAGTAGCCAGTGAAAATGCCTGGAATCAGGAGTTGGAATGTCTTATGTGAAGAAAAGCTAAGAGACCAGTATTATTGGATTGCAGATATGTGGTAGAAGGGAAGAAAGGTATAAGGTGTAAGCACAGTGGTACCAAATATAGGATTTTATATTTGATTCTGGAAGTAATAGGGAGCCATTGCAGTTAATTGAGTAGGGGGCATTAAATTGTCAGGTTTGCACTTTTGGAAGATCACTTCGGTGACTAAGTGGAGGATGGGCAGGAGTCAGGAGAGACTGGTGTCTGGGAGAGGAACCAGCAGGGTATTGCAGTAGTCTAGGCCTGAGGTGATGAGGTACTGTATTAGAGTGGCAGCAGTGTCAGAAGGGAAAAGGGGGTACATGTGAGAGATGCCATGGAGTTCAAAATGGCCAGTCCTGGATATGTGGAAGGTAAAGAGAATGAGAATTTGAGAGGATACCTAGGTTTTGAGCCTGGGTGGCTAAAGTGAAGTGGTAACCTTGACACTGGGAAGTTATAAAGGAGAAATAGTTTGGAAGGAAAGATAATGAATTACATTTTGAACATATTGAGTTTAATATAGGTATAGGCCATCTAGTTAGAGATGTCCACTAGGCATTTAGGGATGTGAGACTATCAATCAGTAGAAAAGTTAGGGCTGGATAAGTAGATATGAGCAGTGGCGTCATAGAGATGATTATTAATACATTGGTGCTGATGAGATCAGCAAGTGAACAAATTTAATCTTACTTCCACATGACATTAAATTCTTAAAGACAACTTAAAGAAAATTATGTCCTTGAGTCTTTTCTTCCTTAGCTTTTAACAACCTTAGCTCATTCAATTGATCTCCATATGGTACAGATTCCAGTCTTATCCCCATTCTCATTACTCCTAGATCTTCTTGGCCTTACCAATATCTTTCCTACAGTGCACTACTGGAAACCAACTAATACTCTAGATTAGGTATAATCAGGAAGTGACTAGAACACATTAAGCATATCAAGATCTTTTAATTGACTGAATCCAAACTTATGAACAAATCTTCTTAATGAAAGGAATTGTTTTATAAAATTTGGACTCAGTCCAAAGGCCACACCCAAGGACCTAGAAGGACAGAAGTGGACTCAAGTCCATAGGTTCCCCACACCTGGAAGGTAAATCTAATCAAAACTTCTCAATTCTGGTCCCAGATTCTATCCATTTGCAGAGTTTAAGATATACATATTGATGGAGTAATTCAATAGTCTCACTAGACAAGCTGTATGTCCTATTTAAAGTAAGCCAAAAAAATCATTTTTGTATTTAATGTTTTTTTCTGTCTAATGTGAATGATTCAAACAATCTCTTTCATTTTCTCTAAATGTATATTCTTTCCAGCATTAAGAGGTGTTCCCTAATTCTAGAGTTTCAGAACTTGATGAATGATCCATTTCTATTGACAAAATATATTTAACAATGAAATGTTTATGAAAAAGGTGAATTATTAAAAAATACATACTGTATGTTTGCTCAAAAGAAGTATCTACATCTCTAGTATTATAAGAAATAAAATGATGTGGGAAACTAAAAGAAATAATCAGACTCATTCTATTAGCTTTATTAAGTTTATCACAATTTGAGCAAATTTTCATTTTGGGATACTCATCTTGTATATTTGCAAAATGCTACACAACCTTTTTCATTTGTGATTATATGATAGCATGCTATTTTGTTGATGTGTATGATTTTATGACAATTACTTAATAGATGACATATCTTATAGTTCCTTTATAGTAATTTGTAGACTGGAAATATACCCCTTTATTGCTGTTTGTTTTTATTCCCAAAGACAAAGATACAACTTAGAGACAATGTAAGATAAATAATTGGTACTTTATCAGCTGCCAAACAGAGAAAATATGTGTGTGTGTGTGTCTGTGTGTGTGTCTGTGCATCTGTGTGTGTGTATAGACACACACACATAACGAATATATAATGAAAACATAACAATATAGGGATATGTCTTGCAAGGTAGGGTTGAGTCCAGAACAATGATAAGAACTTAGTATAATCCACAATTGAATTTCCTGAAAAAAGTTTAAGTTTAGTCATTCCCAACAGTGTTGGTTGTTGTTATTGTGTTTTTCTTTTGTTTTCAAAGAGGACCATGACATCAGGGAGATGATACCATGACTTGCAGTTGACTTTGATCTAAGTAAGAGAGGGCTGTGCAAGGTCATCAGCCTCTTTTTCCTCCAGAGTCATCTGGGTTCAATGGCCATATATTCATTCATCAGGACAACTGGAAATAGCCTAGGATGCAGTGGGAGATTCTGGCCCTTTTAGGCTAAGGTCTTTTCAGGCTTTTACTTTGAGTGAGAACAGTATAAGAAAGAGCAAGGGGAACTTTTAAAAAATAGTGGAAGAAAGGAAGACAGAGAGGGAGAGACAGAGAGAAAAAAGGTAGCAAGGAAGGAATGAAGGGATAGAGAGAGAGAAAGAGAGAGAAAGTAAAAAGAAAGAAAAAGACAAAGGAAGGAAGAGAAAGAGAGGCAAAAAAGAAACAAAGAAATAAATTTAAAAAATTAAATAAGGAAAATATGAACTTGCAGATCTAAGATGAAGATTTTGTTGTTTTTCCCCCCTAAGAAGAAATCTGACTTTTGTTTTGAGAAAGTGAAATTGGTCATTCTTTACAGGCTTGGAGAAGTACTTTGGTATTCAATAAATAAGAAAACAAATGATATTCCTTTCTCAGGACGAATCATGTTGCCATTTCAGCAGCAGAATTAATCTGATATGGAACACTGTTCTGACTACACGTGAAAGAGAGGGGGAAAACATGTTTGGAAGGCATCCAAGTGGATAAATAGCACATGGAACAAAAAAATGGAAAATTAAGACACTCTAATGATGTTTCAAAGGGTTAATAGGATGAGCTAAAAGTAGAATGTCATGTTAATGAAAGTACTAGAAGTTATTGCTATATTGTACAGACTGAATATATAATGCACACACACATAAACACCACATATACACATGTGTATATATGTACACATGTATGTATTCGAGTGTATATTTTATGCATATACATACATATATGTATATGTGTATGCATACATATATCTGATATGCTACTTAATATGAGCAAGGTTTTCAAATACCTTTATGTTAACTTGATATTTTCAAAAATTTTCACACTTAAAAGAAAATAAATCTGAATAAAAAAAGATAAATCTTTATTTGCAAAGCTTGATAACATACAAAAATACCAGTAGGTTTTTAAAGCCATGAAAATTCCTATTGACTTCTACATAAACACACACACATACACACACACATAATTACACAACAGCATGGTTACCTTAAACAGTGATTTTAATCAAGAATAAATACAGAGAACATAATGCAGAATGGAAGACTTGTCTCCTTGTCATGTGTGAAGCCAAGCAGGAGCAGCTTTCCATATGACTACTGCTGTGAACAGCTTCAAGGTTCTGATTACATAGTATAGTGAACTCTCTATTTATTCAGTAATAAATTGAGACAAAACATTGACAGAAACCAAAGTACAGCATTCACAATGTTATGACATAACAGCTTATCACTAAAGGGACCACATAGTTTTCACCAAAATGGCCACATAGTTTTAAGCAAAAGATATCATTCAGTAAGTCTTTAACTCAGTCATCCTTAAGGAGCAAGCCTCCTTAAAGGACACAAAGTACAAAGGTCAAAGTTAGTTCTCCACCCCTAGGTCACATTGAATGAAGATCTTCTCAGTCATTACTAAGTACCCAATGAAAGGTCTTTTCATTTTGACTTGAAGCTGGCTCTCAGATTCCATTGTTCCTCTCCCATGGGTCCAATTCCTGCCTGAATATATCTAATCATCACCTGGATTCACAGGTAGGCAGCTCTCAGCTCCTCATCCAGTTCCTTGTTCAGTTCCATTATGAAGCTCACAGTGTCGAGTCCACCTCAAGGCCTTCACAGTTTCTGTTTCTGAGAGGACAAAGTTTAACAGAGTCAAAACAACATTCATCCACATTGCTGGCACCATGATCAATTCACTATCTGCCTGTGAAATCAACACAGATCCACATACAAGGTTTGAGAACTCAGCACAAATTGTCAATTTAATCCCAGGGCCTCCAAAACCCTCCTCCAGGACTTCTGTAAACAGACAACAAGAAAATCCTCTTTCAGGGCTTCCAGTAAGGTCCTAGGTCTTCTGTACATAATATCACAAACAAAAATCAACAAAAAAAGAACAGACAGACACAGTGCCTGGCCACCACAAAGTTCCCCTTCTCAATTTTGCCACTATAAGTAACTCTCTTCTCAGTTCTGCTCTTTCCTAGCTTGGGCTTCTCCTTATATATGACTATTAACTCCTCCCCTTCCTGTTGTATCAGCAACAGGGATTCACAAGTTGTGGGGTTCACAAGTTCTGTTTCTTAACAAAGACTTGATATAATCATAGGCAAAGCTTTAAAAAATTTTAACTGAAACAAGGTGCTAAATAATTAAATAGGTGAAACAAGGTGTTAAGTATTTCTTTGCTTGCCATTACATCATGAGAGATACAAGTCCTTGACAATTACCCATACTCCACACATCTCAAATCCAGCAAAGGTATCTATTCTTCAGAATTTCCATGGGGAATTTCATATGCTATGAAAGAACAATGCTTTCTAAGTAAAGATCCTGGTCTACTGAAACACATCATGAAACTGTCCAGTTTTTCTTATTAAACCAACTATGAGCAGACTAGAAGTGTAAATTTGCTATTGTTACACCACTCATTAACGAAAACAAATGACACCATTATATTACACATATTTTAGAAAGATGATAATGCCTAAAAAAATTTGAATCTGTGTACAAAATAGAAAATGACAATAAGGGCCTTTAACAGAGAAGAAAGCCAAAAAGAGAAGGCTTGAAGCCTTGAATTAAGAACTAATTTTTATGGAATTCCTGTTTTACTCTTTCTGTTAATACTGATTCACCTGCCCCCATACACCCCCTATACACTCTCCAAACAGAAATCTGGAGGCAATTTGCACTAATTCAGGTGTTCTATATTACATAATCAAATCTTTCATCATTCCTGTTCCAAACTATCATATGCTATGTGAAACTACTGGCAACAAGGCCATAAATCCTATCCTAGACCTCCCCAAATACACACACACACACACACACACACACACACACGCACACACACGCACACACACATAGATGCACATAGAGGGATAGAGAGGAGAAAGGGAGAGAGAGGGGAAGAGAAAAAGAGGGAGAGACAAAAGAGAGACAGAGGGGGAGAGAGAGACTTCTCTCCCTCCCACTTTTCCATAGATCAGAAACTTCTAGGGAGCAGAGATTTTCATTTTTGCCTTCATATCCCCAGAATCAAGCAAAGGGCTTGACATATGGTAAGTATTTAATAAAGCTTGTTGATTGATTGTGCCTTATAACCATCCATTAATATCAGGATAGTGTAGTATAATGGTTGGAAATGGACTCAGAGTGATGAGACTTGGGTTCCAATCTAAATGGGACCACTTCCTTGTGTAACCAAGGGCAAGGCTCTTTACCTGCTTCACCCTCAGGTTCCTCATCTATAAATGGGTATAATGACAAACACTATCTACCATATAGGATTGTGAGGAAAGTGATCTATGACACTTAAATTCCAATATAAATGTGAGGTTTGGTCTATATCATTATTATTCCTTTGGATAAAAATGCAATCTTTTCTAAAATGTCTTTACAATACACATGAATGAAATTCTGAGTGAAAACTCATTTCAAAAAAAATGCCTTCAGATTAAAGGTGCTTTCATGCTTTGTTTAAGTGATAGACCTCATTCTTGTTCATATTTTCTTGGGCAATAAATTGTATTTTCATGACTGAATAGTTGAAAGGGCAAAAATAGAAGTAAAATGTAGTTGCAATAAAGAGCAGTTCTTATATTTTAAGATAAGATTAATGTTGAGCCCATGCTGATTTCAAAGAAGAAGAAAGATTTATACATTCATATGCATTTAACCCTAATTTTGACTTCTCAGTCCCCATCCATCCATCCATCTATTCATTTAATATTATTATAATGCCAACTATATGGAAAAAAATGTGCTAGAAACTTGACGAGGCACAAGATAATTAATGAGGGCACAATACCCTCATATAGAACTTAAATTTAACAATTCTTAAATAAACACAAATCACATGCTTCCCTGGATTCATGATTGTAGAACCTGGAGGCTCATCCCCAAAACTTACAAAGTGGGTCTGCCAGACAAGGCTTAATGCAGTTTTAAGGCACTCTGAGTCTGTATTCTGTCAGAACCATAACTAATTAACTCCCATAAATATTACTCAGCCAGTGGACAGAGTTCAAAACAAAATTATTTGATAAAATAACAGAGTAAGAAAAGTAGGAAAAAATATTTTCCTATAAAGCAGCTCATACTTTCTTACAAACACATGCACCATTGGTAGGTGGAATAGATACAAGTTGGGAACATGTATTGAGAGATATGAATGTAGAGAACACATGTAGGGAATGTGTAGGGGACACATGTGGCCAAGGTACACGTATATGAGGGCACACATAAAGGAGTAATACCATAAATAGCCAGGATGTATGCATTGAGAAAACACATGTGAGGACTATTTGTGTCCAGATTACACACATGAAAAAAAAATTTTTTTACTCTGAATCTGCAGGACTGTTAATGTGTTCTGGTGATAAAATAATTCAGCTTCTATTGGGTTTACTCTATTCTCATCTCCACCAACCATATTATCTCTGTTGGATGCATTATCTTTGCTAAATGGATACTACCTTCCAAATATTGCTCTCCTGGAACCATTAACTCTGTCAGGTGAAACTCCATAGGGCATAAGATTGTGAAACTTCTCTCTGCTTCCACCTTCAGATGTCATCCATAGCTACACTTCTTTCTTTTCTCATAAAAAGAATGGGCTCTGTTTAAAGCCTCAAAGCTTTCCATAGCTCTTTTAAGAAAGCTGCAGCTCTCATACTCAACAATTGAGATATACCATCAAACCAGAAAAACAAAACAAAAACATATTTCTGTCTTTGTCCTCCAAGAAGTCATCTTTCCTGTTCCTTTCACAGCTTTGGCTAGAAGACCTTTTATTTCTAGCAGAAGATTTCTCATTCTACAAGTCAGGCTCTTTAAATGTAGAACAGAGACATTCCTACCTAATTAGTATATCTTGATAGACCATTTTAAAACTAAACTTTATATTGTATTCTCTATCCATCTCTGTCTCTGTCTGTCTCTCTCTGTCCCTGTCTCTCTGTCTGTCTCTATCTCTGTCTCTCTTTCTCTATCTGTCTGCCTGTTTCTCTCTCTGTACTTGTCTCTCTCTCCCCCACCTCAGAGAAAACACATCTGGAGATACACACCCACACCCACACCCACACCCACACCCACACCCACACCCACACTCACTCTCACTCTCTCTCTCTCTCTCTCTCTCTCTCTCTCTCTCTCTCTCTCTCTCTCTCCTTAGGGTGGGTATTTCTTGTGCTTCATGTTTTATTCTCTTTGCAATAAGGAGATGAACAGGGAATTCAGTTCATTTCTGTCAAACATCTATTAAGCATATGCTTTGTACAAGGTACTGGCCTAGGTGCTGGAAATACTACAAACAAAAAGAAATAGTACTTGTAAAGGGGCACATAAAATTTATATAAAGAACTACAAATAGGAAGTACAAAATAATGCAAAGTAGTTTCAGGTGAAGCAAGGGAGGAGGAAAGTACTAGCACCTGGAAAGAATCAGGAAGGCTTTTAAACAGGCAGTTGTAACCTGATGTGTATTGAAGCAAACTAAGGATTTTAAGATGTGTAGTTGAAAAGGGAGCATGTTCCAAATTGGGGGGGGGGGGGAATGCGTACAGAGATATGGAAATTGGAGAAGAATTATTAAGAATGGTTAACAACATATCTGAAGTGAAGTATGTGAAGAGAAGTAAAACTGAAAAAGGTATGTGGAAATGAGGAAGCCAAATTGTAGAGAGCTACAAATTCCTCCCTGAGGATGTTAGTTTTTATTTTTATTAGATTAGAGTCTGTAAATATATTGGCAGGGGGTGGAGGGGGCAGAGTTACTTGGTCAGATCTATGTTTTAAGAGTGTCAGTTTGACAATGGTTGGGAATATGGATTGGGAAAGAGGAAGACTAGAAGATGGAGAATAAAATATGAGGGCATTTCAATTGTCAAGGAAAGAGAAGATCTAAGCTTAGATTAGATGTGAGTAGAAGGAAAGGGACAGATATGAAATATATCATGGAGGTGGAATCAGCAAGACTTGGTAACTGAGTAGAAAGTAAGATTGAGGGAGAGGAGAAAATAATGTCTCCAAGTTTGCAAAAGTAGGTGACTGTAAAAATGGTTTTTAAGTAAAATTGGATGAGCTGCTTTTGACATTTTGAGTTAGAGAAATCTTAGGTGGAGGTGTCTTGCAGGCAATTGCAAATGGATGGAGTTCAGGAAAGACGAAGGATGGAGCCATAGATTTGGAATTCACCTATATAAACACAGTAATTATAACCATATTAATTAATGAGATCTCCAAGAGGAAATATGTATTTTTATTTTTTTGGTTGGGGGGGGAGGGGGAAGCAATCATGGCTAAGTAACTCACCCAGGGTCATACAGCTAGTGACTGTCTGAGATAAAATTTGAATTCAGTTCCTCCAGACTCAAGGGTTGATACTCTGTCTACTGCGCCACCTGGCTGCACTAGAGATAAATATTCTAAAGGCTCAAAAAAAAAGTTCAAAACAGACTTAAGTAGTGGTTAAGCAGGGATGAAGAAAACTGATAAAACAATGTTGCAGAATCCAAGGGAGGAGAGAATATATGAGGATATATCCAAGTTAACAGAATCAAAAACTGCAGAAAAGTTAATTACAATGAAAATTGGGGATAAAATAATGTGCTACTACTTAAGAGGTCACTGGCTTCCTTGGAAAAAGCAGTTTTAGCTATTTAGAAGCCCCAGTGCAAAGTGCAAAATTTTCGTTAGTGGTAAATGTTTAATTGCAGGCAAAGAATTAACCCTTTGGGGGATTTTACTGTTGAAGAGAAATAAGCTATACTCCTATCTCTTAGGATGGGAGGTTCAAGTAAATTTTGTTTTGTTTTAAGGATGGGGAAAGCTTGAATGTATTTACATGTATTACAGAAGGATTCAGTAGATAAGAAGAGATTTAAAATGAAAAGAAAGGTAGTAATTGAGGGTGCATGCTCTTGGAAGGGACATGGGATTTTTGTTATTCACTCATTTTCAGCTGTCTTTGTAACCCCATTTGGAGTTTGCTTGGCAAGGATAGTGGAATGGTTTGGCATTTCCTTCTCCAGCTCATTTTATAGATAAGGAAAAACTGAGAAAAACAGGGTTAAATAATTTGCCCAATCTCACACAACTAGTAAGTTTCTGAGAATTTGAACTCAGGAAGATGAACTTTCCTTGGCTCCAGACCAGTCACTCTAACCATTGTGCAACCTAGCTTCTCAAGGGGATAGAACCAAGGGAAAAGAAAGGAGATGACCTCTGTAAATAATGAACAATGACAAAGTAGTTTAGGAGATTTAAGGAAAGAAAAGATTTGGAAGAGTGGATTGAAAGAGTTTTTGCTAAAGAATCGATCAAGTAAGAATAAAAAGGTACATCAATGAGGGCTAAATGAAAGCTAGATAAAATAGATGTGTAGTGAACCGAGTCAGTGCTAAGGTTAGAGGGCATTGGGGCAATTTAGGATTAGAAGTTATTAACTCATAAATGTTGATTTGGCAAAGGAACAAAGGATTCAAGAGCAACTGACAAGATCAGCACTGTGGTCTCTCGATGAAGGGCCAAAATCATGATGACTGAGCAGAGTGAGGGGTAGAGGGATAGAGGTCAGAGTAAGGATGAAGAATATGTTTAAAGTCAGTGAAGTTGAGGGAAAGATTAAGACAGTGGTTCTCAACCTTCCTAATGCGGCGACCTTTTAATGCAGTTCCTCATGTTGTAGTGACTCCCAACCATAAAATTATTTTCGTTGCTACTTCATAACTGTAATTTTGCTGCTGTTATGAATTGTAATGTAAATATCTGATATGCAGGATGTATTTAACTTGAACATAACCCACAGGTTGAGAACTAAATATTCAAAGAATGAAGTAATTCATTTAAGAAGTAGCTTACATTCTATCAAAAAAAAATGTGTTTATGTGTAAGCAGAGAGAGAACAAATATGTACAGGATGAATAGAAAATACATACAGATTAGTTAGGGAGGGAAGGTGATAGTGGTTGGGGAGATCAAGAAAGGTAATGTTTAAGCTACATCTTGAAGGAGAGTGAAATTCTCTGAGGTGAAAGTGAGAATGGCATGTATTATAAAATAAGAGCCAGTGCAAAAGTACAGCTATAGGAAACAGAATGTCCTGAGTGATAGAGAGAAGGCCAGTTGGGCTAGATGACAGAATCTGGGAGGAGGAACACTGCATAATGAATGCCTGACAAGACAGCTTAGGGGTAAGTTATGAAGGGCTTTAAAAGCTAAAGAGAAAGTTAACGTGTTATCCTCAAGGCAATAGGGAGCCAATTGAGTTTATTGAATAGGGGATTGTCAAGGTCAGCACTACACTTAAGAAGAATCATTGGCACTTTTGTGGAAGATGGATTGTAGTGTGCAGAGATTCGAGTCAGGGAAAATATTGCGGTGGTCTAGACAAAAGGTGGCAAGGCCCTGAACTAAGGTGAGGGCTGTGTGAGTAGAGAGGTGTTACATCTAAGAGTGAGCATGGAGCTAGAAGTGGCCTGTATAGAGAATTGGTAAAAGGAATTGGATAAAGGTGGATGAAGTTATTGTCAAGAGAGTTTTAGTAGCAAAGTGAGAATGGGAAAGAGGAACAAGAAGAATGCCTAACCTTTGCCTGACCCCATGCTTCAGAGAGCAGGAAAGAAAACCTGCCTAGTACAAAAGAGGTGGCCGGATATGTAATGTGTTCTGGGATAAATTAGGTTTCAATTAATGCAAAAAGATGGAAAGAATGTAGAATCAAGATATCAAGAATAAATTTCTAAAATTGGCTAATAATAAAACAATAATATTAGAAGGTGCAGTTACCTTGCATGACAATAAAGGTTATAAACTTTAAAGTGTAGAGTAGAAAAAGGAGAAGCAGAGTAAGGGAGAGAAAGGATGAGAAATAGATTCTGCTTTCCACAAATATTGACTATGTATGAGTCATGAAGAGGTGTGTGGAATATGCCCACTATATCATGGTGAACGACAGTTTGTGCCTCTACCCTCTGAAGTCCTGGGATTACTAAACATAGAATCACTATAAGCCTTTATTGCTTTAGATTTTCCCCAAAGTCTCTTATCTTTTAAGGATCTGAGATTTCCAATAGCAAAAGAGGAATAGTTGGGTAATTAGGTCCCTGGGCATTGGACCAAACTCATACTTTCCACTGACCTCTGAGTCTAGGAGACCAACTATTCTGAAATTTACACACATACACACATGCACACACATACATGCATGTGCATGCACACACACACACACACACACCCCACATGTCTTTAGGCTATAACTCCAGCACTTTCCTCAAAATATTCCTCTCCAACCTCCTTCCCCCTCCCCTGTCTCTACCTTGGGCTGGAGCAGTACTACAGGCTCTCGCTCCAAGGGGGTAGGAAAAAGTTAGTCTCCAGGCCTTAATTGGAGACATTGAGCTGTGGAAAAGATTTCACCTTTCAACTTTCATTCCCATCTTTCCCCTACTACCAAAAAAGAAAGAAAGAAAAAAACTAGCCATAGTATCTTGTTTTATTTTTTTCTTATAATAAATATTTTTAACAAGCAAATTGTAAACTGGGGAGTAATGACCACTTATATAGAAATGATATTTGATTTGAAGAGAACTGATGAGAAAGTATGAAATAAGAAAAGGAGAAGGTCAATAAGACTTGGTAATCAATTGGATGGGAGGGGTGAGGGAGAAAGAAGAGTAAAACATTGCTCTGAAGTTATAAGTCTTCATGGTTAGGATAATTGGACCTTCAACAGAAATGGGGGAGGGGGAACCAGGAACTGAAGTCAAAGGACCTGCCTCCCCAGGTTTCTCTATCATGTATATTTTGACTCCTTGATCAAGGGCTCAGGCTATTGAGTGCATACTCCAGGCTTCTGGCTTATGTGTAGTGGAGAGTTCAAAAGACTTCACAGAGGATATCTGATGTCTTCCTGGTTTCTTCTTCATGTATATAAAATTACTAGATATAGTCAGAGCTGGGATACATGCATACTAAGGAAGGCTTTACATAGAACCAGATTGATTTGGTGTGCCATTTTACTTAGACCAATTGCTTAAGAACTCAACTCCAAATTATTTGAGTAGTGCTCACTACAATATTTTGTTGGCTAAGTTGTCTAGGCTGTCTTTGACGCATGTCCCATATGTAATCATTCACTGATATCTAAAGGTCTGGCTGCCACAAAATATTTCCCCTGGCTGCTATGCAGTATGAGCGACGTGGACATACAGCACAACATTTAACAATGCTCTCCCCTTGTTCCATTTCAGCATGAAGTACCACATGCATTCTCTTTGATAAAATTACCAGAACAGCTAACTTCTAACTTCAAGGCTCTCTTCTCTGCAATGTTGATCCCTAAGGTCACTTCCAGCTCTAAAACGATAATCACACTGATCTTGTCTAGGCCAGGAACCCTGGTCTCATTTGTGTGGAGACTCTACTGAAGCAGGTACCAATCACTCCATATCTGTGTGAAAGAGTACCTGGAGGGGCAGGAAGGTTGGAGAGGAAATAATCCCCTGCTGGCTGATCTTCTAGTGATGAGCTTTTCAGGACAAAACCAGGACTGTCCTCATATGACACACATGAAGTCCTCTACTGGGCTTAAATGTGAAGCCTTTTGAGATTGGTACAGTCCGTCAGATTTTGTACTCTACAAGTATTGCCTTCTGAAATACAGAAACCTCCACAGCAGGACAAGGTCTCAAAGTAGATTTAAATAAAGTTACAGATTTCTGACAACTTTAACTTAAGACAATGTCACAAGAAGATCTCCATCAAAATGTGTCTAGGCTCCCTTGGTTGGTCAACCTATTGATATCTTTGATATATCCACAGATCCATGAGCTTATTAGTGTAAGTATCCCTTTAGATCAGTGGTTCTCAACCTGAGGGTTGTGACCCCTTTGTGAAAGGGTCGAACGACCCTTTCACAGGGATTGCCTAAGACCATCAGAAAACACCTATTTCCAATGGTCTTAGGAACCGAGACACCGCTCCTCTATCTCTCTCCAGGCAAGTCTGCCCACATGCAGATACACCCACATATGAGTGTTAAGGGGTTGTGGCATTAGGAAGGTTGAGAACCACTGCTTTAGACAGTACTGATGCCAACCTCTCTGTACCATCTTGTCCATCCATGTCCTCCTTCCCATCCTCCACAGGGAGTCAACCCAGTGTATTACAGAAAGTATTTGACGTCTCTTGCCATTTTTTGAATACCAATGAAGCAAGTGGATTGTCTCTCTCTCCCTATGTATATATCTTTTCAAATCTTGCATTTATTTCTATAATGATGTCCTTCACACCTTTTCTCCTTCACTATTTTTCATGATAGTATGTCTTTCATAGGGATTGTGTCTGGGCTTGTTATTTCTTTGCTATATTCTTAATGAGTTCTCTGGATTAATGAATCATTAAGAAGGAAAGAAGGAATTAAGCAATAGTACCTACTATATGCCAGGCACTATGCTAAGTGCTTTATAAATATTATCTCATTCGATCCTTACAACAACCCTGAGAGGTAGATGTTGTTATCTCCATTTCGTCATTGAGGAAACTGAATCAGACAAAAGTTAAGTGACTTGTCCAGGTCACAAAACTAAGTAAATATAAATGCTGGATTTGAACACAGGTCTTCCTGTCTCCAGGGCTAGTTTTCTACCCACTATACTACTAGTTGCCTCTAGATAAGTACTTTGTCCAGTGTTACACAGCCAATGAGTGTCAGAGGCAAGACTTCTATTCAGGCTTTTCTGCTTTGGAGGCCGGGTCTCTTCCCATTACACCGTGTTGCCTCTGATATCTCTTTGAGTACAAAAAAGGATGCTACAGGGAAATCAGCATTGAGAAAGATTCCTGAGATCTGGTGCCCGATCAGAAAATCTTTGGGAACCAAAAAAAGCAAAGCAGAGAGTCGTCCAAATCATTGAAAGCCTCTCTTCTTTCTGTTGAGATAGCAGTATAGGAATGATCAAGTGCTTTTCTTTTCAAAAACTGAGTCATATTAAATTAATTTCAGTTTTCTGGGTCTTTCTAGGAGCTCTAAAATGAGTACAGAATAAAAAAAAACCTGGCTGGATTCATCCCCTTTCCATACTCTTTAATCTCTTGATTATAAGATGCTTTACTTCAAGAGACTATGGACATGGGAAATAGTGCACATATTCATCCGCCATCTTCTTTGGGAAGACACACCAGATGGGGTTTCATATAACATGAGTATCTTAGAGGTTCTCCTCCCTCTCCTTTGTCCCATGAAATACAAAGGTCTGATCTAGTACATTATTATTGGGTCCTAACATAACCTAAAATAATTGATGTACCAACCTGTGAAGTCAAATGCTTTCTGTATGAAAACTTTGACATTGATATGAAGTGACTTTATGTTTTTCCACTTCATATTTTTGAATTTTGTTTTGTTTTTTAAGACTTTGAGTTTTTACAAAATATTCGATGAGTTATGCAGTGTGTATTTTTGATATGCAAAGTCTTGGAAATCACTTCTCTTAATGTAGGCATCAAAGAATTTATTATCTTTCACCAGCTGGAGCCAAATGAACCATTGTATGCATTTTTTTCCAGCACAGTTTACCTGAAGTACAATTACCTCCAGTCAATTCTTAAATATGAAGTTCATAGGGAATTGACTTCCTGATTCAAATTCTCTTCTGTTCTTTTCAGTTATTACTTACAGCACTTTTAGTCATCTCAGTTTATTACACACTCCTTTTGCTACTGGTAATTGTGTGAATTAATCCTGAGCTACCAGAATTGATGATGCAGAACCACAGAAAGCTGTTTAAAAACAAATAGACAAGGGACATCTTACAGGAGAAAATATCCTAGTCTTGTGTCAAGAATATTCTATTCTAAGTGAAATAATGCTAAAATTTGGGGAAATTTCACTTGAAATAAGACTGATATTCTCTTCTAGGACTTTCCTGGGATTGCAATGCTATACCTTTAACTCAACTCAATTAAATGTACATTTCAGGTACTCACTATGTGAGAGGCATTTTGCTAACACTGGATGTAATAAAAAAAAAAATACAGTTCTTGAACTCAAGGAGCTTATAGGGGTACATAATATATCAGGAGAATTGAAGACAGTGAGAAAGAATAGTAATAACTAGAAACAGAGAGTAATCAAGAAGGATTCACAACAGATAGAGATGGGGAGGGAGCACTTCACAACTTGGATCCAATCTATTTTCAAGTATTATTATAATTTCCCCCCTTTTTATATACTCTAGAGTCTAATCAAATGGATGTTGCTGTTCTCCACATATGATAACCCATTTCCAGTCTCCACACCTTTGTACAGACTGTCACCCTGGCCTTAAGTTCACTCCCTCTCCACTTCTGTGCTGAAATCAACAAGACTTGCCAAATAATTGGGTATGTGGGTGAAAGAAAGTGAGAAGTCAAGAATGATTGAAGTTGTGAACCTGGTAACTAAAAGTATGGAGTGATCTCAACAGAAATAGAAAAAAAAATAGGAGGAGAAGCAGGTTTTGGGGTGGGGAATAAAATAATTTCTCCTTTGACATGTTGAGATGTCTATTGGACATCCAGGTTGAATTATCCAGCAGGCAGATGATAATTTGAATTTGGAATTAAAAAACAAGATTAGGGGTGGATATTGAAATTTGCATAGACATGGTACTTTGCCCTATGAGAATTAATGAGTTTTCTATAAAAACCTAGTAGAAGCAGAAGAGATAATTACCCAGGAAAGAACTTAGGAAAACATGCATGCTATGGGCTAAGGAAATCAATAATGACTCACCTGAAAACATGGGGATAAAACTACATACAAAAAAGGGTTATTATAAGAATCAAAAGAGAGACTATAGGTAAAGTGCTTTAAAAATCTGAAAGCACTATATGAATTCTATCTGTTATTGCTATTATTATTATTCAGCAAAGAAAACCGAGGAATGATTAGAGGAGAAGTATCATGGCAGCCAAGGGAGGAGAGAATGTAAGGAGGAGGGAATGATCAATAGTATGAAAAGATGCAGGACTCAAGAAGAATGAAGGCTAAGAAATGGTCATTTACAGTCTAGAGAATATTTGCACTCTGGGAGAGAGGTGTCATCAAGTGGCAGGACTAGAAGCTAAACTCCAAGAGATTGAGAAGTGAGTTAGTGGTAATTGGGAGAAGTAAGAGGAGAATAGGATGATGGCTTGAGGGATGTCTGGCTTGTGAAAGATTTTTGTTTATTTTTGCTTGTTTTTGAAAGGATAATGAGACATGAATCTGTTTATAGGCAGTGGAAAAAAGAACCACCAGAATGAGAGATGAAGATGAGGGAGAGAGATTGGTAAATAGAACACTGCTCATTGATGGAGCAGTATGGTCCCAGAATGAGGAGAACAGTTGGGGCAGGGTATCAAGGGGATGCCCATCAATCAGGGAATGGCTAAACAAGTTTTGGTATGTGAATATAATGGAATATTATTGTGCTATAAGAAATGAGGAACAGAGAGACTTCATAATAACCTGGAGAGACTTTATAAACTGATGCTGAGGGAGTACAGCAGAACCAGGAGAACTTTGTACACAATTATAGACACATCATATGTGTGACAACGAGCTTTGATAGACTGGGCTGCTCTCAGCAATGCAAAAGACTCATGATGGAGAGAGATATCAACATCCAGAGAAAGAACTACAGATTCTGAATACAGATTGAAGCTACCTACTTGCTCTCTCTCTTTTGTTTTGTTTTGTTCTGTTTCTTTGTTGGGGGCTGCTTAGTGTCCAACACTAAGCATGATCGGAGGCATGAAAGAGAAGTGACTAGGCCATGTGGGTAGTTCAAGGAAGAACCATGAACTCCGTTTATTGATGCTTAGAACAAAGTTTTTAAAGATCCAAATGACAAAGATTCAAGTATTCTTATCTTAATCATATCCTGCAATTATATTACTAATAGAATAGTCTGCCATACCCAGTAAGTAGCTTGGATAAGATAAGGCTTGTTATCAAGGACCCAGGAAGTCACTGGGAAGGTCAGTTGTCTCTTATCTATAGGACAAAGGATGCTCCCTGAGAGCAGGCCCACAATCTCAAAGACATCTGCATAAAAACCAGTCTCAAAAACATCAGCATAGAAGCCGGATCCCTGAGAATCAGGTATTTTGACTTACAATAGTCTTTAGCATAATCTGATTAGGAACACATCCTGAAGTTTGGGGGCAAAAGTTTTGATGTCAGGATATCAAACAGAAGTCCTTTTAAGTGTACTCCTGAGGTTCTTTCAGGGGAGCCAGTCTTTACAAGCCACATCACCTTGAAAGGAATTAGGGTGCATAATTAAGGTCTCTTATCTGAGTCCTGCATCAGGCCTATATGGCTTGCCACATTCCTTCTTTCTCATTGTCTCCATTGGTTATGATTCTTCTTTACAACTTCACTAATGTTTACTGTGAAGGTATTTGTAGGGCCTATATCAGATTGCATGCCACCATGGAGAGGGGAGGGAGAGGGGCAGAAAATTTTAAAGTCAAGAGATTATAAGAATTGAATGTTGTAAATTAAAAAAAAAACAGTTGGCACAGGGTGGGGGGCTGGTTATCCTTGCCAAGGAGAGGGCTTCTTTCTCAGCAACAGAGCAAGAAAGTGGGTAAAGATGAGGAGCTTTGAGGTATTAGAAGAGAAAGCAGAACTCAAGAGAGGGCCTCTGTTTTCTTAGTAAGTAGGAAGTGAGGACATTTGCTCAGAGAGGATTGTAGAAAGGCATGCAACATAAGGGGAGAAGAAAGGATTTGGAAGAGGCACAAATGGGAGTGGTCAGAGACTAAAGCAAGGGAGAAAAATGCATTTGCATTACAGAAGAGTGTATAGATAACACAAATGTCCAGGGTACCTAGGAGGTAGAGTAGCCTAATTTTCTCTAGTAGAGTTTACTAGTTTAAGAAGAAGAGAACCAAGATGGTAGAGTATAGTCACAAACTTAGCTAAACTTTCCCAAAGTTCCTCTCTAAACAATTTTAAAATAACAAATTGAATTCTGTAGTGGCAGAGTCAACAAAAGTTTAGGGTAAGACGTTCTTACAGCCCAACACAATTTTTTGTTGTCTTGTTTTGTTTTCAGATGATGTCTTGACTTGTATGTGAATTGGATTTAAGTCAGGCAGAGTTGCATAAAGTTGTCAGCTTCACTCTCTTTCCCTGAGTCATCAAAGTCCAGTGGCAAGACATTCGTCAAGGTGACCAGTGAAGGCCCTATATGAAGTCTATAACCTTGATGTCTTTGATTCCTGACTGAGCTCTAAGCACTCCACAGAGCCAGCTTCAGTAGCCATCATGGTCATTGGAATAAATTGTTCTGATCTGCCCATCCTTTTGGGGAAAATCTTCATATGCTTGGCATAGAAATCCCCCTAACTCACCAACAGGAGGGTGGCAAGAGACATCTGTGACCTTGGGGTGGAGGTCAGCTCAGAGTGCAGCACACTTGACAGCAACACCAGCAGCAGGCCTTGGAGGTGGCCACAACAGTGGCAGTAGTTCAGGAGCTCTCAGCCCACAGACAGTAAGAGGCTCATACAATTGGTCAGACAGAGATTACAAAGGACCCTTTGCTGGCACTGGGTGTAGGACTCTGTTGTGTTACCCGTGAGTGGTTCTGAGTCATAGTTTTAGGTCAAAGAGGAATGATAGCACTTGTGACTGCAGGGAAGTAGGAGTTCTGATCACAGATCCAGGGGAGAGAGGCTTGTGGTCACCCACAAGGGAGCAGGAGCAGTGGTCTCTGTTCCAAGGTATAAAGGAGTAGTTGTGCTTGCAATTGCAGAAGAGCAGGGGCTTTGGTCTCAGTTCCAGGGCCAAGAGATGCACTGGCACTAGTGACTACAAGGGAGTAAAGTCCCTTCTTGGGTAAAGACCAGAGCACATACCAGGAGAACAGTGACCACACCTCTCTTTGTATCATACTACCTTAGAAGCAATGAAAACTTACAAAGTCCCAGAGTGAGCTCTGAAAACAGCACAAAACACACAACCTGGCTCTTGGGACAATGCCTCCTCCACCTTGAGAACAGAACCCAACTTTAACATAAATTTTGAAGTCAAGAAGAGACTGATAAAGGAGAATTTTCTGAGAATGGGGAGAGGGGAGAATGTGTTCATCAAATTTATTGAAAAGGTGAAACTAAGGAAGAATAGAACTAAGAAGAGATTGAATTGGATAGGCATGAGAGCAGGGAGAAAGGAAGTAGGGGAAGATAGAAACTCTGAACCACCAGGGTTACAGGAGCAGGTTGTGAGACATCAGTTGACATGGATGCCAGGTTTGGGACTCTATTTCTTCTACTACATTTTATGTAATGTTGGAAGGTGACTAACTATGGGCAGGAATGGCAGGGAGTTTAGGCCAGAGGTCTAGGCACCCAGGGCCTGGATTGAATTTATACTTGGCATATATTCAGTAGTTACATCCCCAAAAGTGTAGTAGAAAGTACAACCAGCAGATAATCCCATGTACTCATTCTGTGTCAGGCCTAGTATCTGTGGGCCAGGACACACTTGTACAAAGTGTTTTTCTAGGGTTTCTACATGAGGTCCTCCCCACTTTCAGGCTGTGTCCATAATTAACACTTAAAGATTACATTCCCACAGGATTATGCTGGTTCCAGGTCTTCTCAGTGTTCACACTGCTATAGCTAACGGCTTACAAGTGCCCACTGCATTTACCTTTAATAATTCATTTTTTGATGTATTTAGCTCAAATCAAAGAATTTTCTGTAGTGGCATGTTAAGAATAATAACAGGGCCACACACACACGTATATATCAGATATATTTATCAGAGGACCTGTCCATGCAGGACCCTGATGTCTTTCCTCCTTTCATGGTGTCCTCATCTATCCCCGCCCGCCCCTTATGCTCTATTGGGTAGGACATCCAGTTTGTGCTTCATGGTCTGTTCTTCTATACAGCTCAACACCCAACAGCCAAAGTTTTCTCTCCCAATTCACAATATTCCTCTTGTGTTGTGACTTTTCTTACTCCCTAGACTAATTATTTCTTTATTTTTAAAGAGCCATGAGGGATATGTCACTTAAGGAGACCATGTTGATTCAGCTGAGCACATCTTCCTAGTGCTGATCATGCTGCCATTTCATAGTCTCAGAAACAACCACATAACTCCTGTTGGCCTTTTGTGTTTAGGAATCCCATAACCCCTACTAGCAGTTGAAGCCATTCTAAGCTAAGTGTAAACTTGATGGACCCTTGAGTTAATCAGTTCTCAAAAACAGTTTCAGCATTTTTAAGGAAAAGAGCTAATCTAATCTGTGTGGAGGAACACCTGAGGAAAAGTCAGCTGAGTCTACATATCACAGCTCTAAGAAATAATGTGCCTGGTTACAGCTGTTCCCTACTACCTGTAATTTCATCAGGAGATAACTGATCAGGAAACCCTGATCAGACCCCCTCCACTAGGTACATATTTCCATTTTTCTTTTCACCCAGTAGGTGGATTCCCATTGAGAGTAGGCAAAACTCTAAAGGGAATGCTGCTTCTATGTGACACATTATAATCTCAAAATTACTTTTCTTCCTTTCCCTATTCAAGCAGTAAGGTAACTAACTGGTTCTTTTTCTGGGGTTTATATTGTGTAAAGTTTCTCAGTTGATTTAAAACTATGCTTGGTTTTCTGACTGAATGGGAGAGATGCATTTTTTTTCCTTAGTTATAATTGAGTGTATAACTTCTCAGTAGCAAGTACTGTCTCTAAAACTCAGACCTACAAATGTTGAAGGAAATTCTGTCAGTACCTATAAAGATATAACACCTTTAACTTGCTCTCTTAAAGTAATCAGCAGAAAACTTAAGTTTGAAAAACCCTAAAGTTTCACAGGGGAAAAACTAAAGGTTATGTATTCTATACTTGGAAGCGTATTTGGAATTTTTCTCAGGGTGACTTAATTATCACTTATGCCTACTTTATTGCTGGACAATAGAACTTTTTGGTTCTTTAGGGCTGCAATTGAAAGTGTCACTTTTCAGGCTGATGTTGAAGGTTTCCTAACAAGTTTTTTCCCCTTAAGATTATTGATATCTGAAAACAATTCAGCAAACATTTATTAAGTTAATGGCTATTGGTCTGATGCTGAGCTAAATATAGACCATTCTATCTTGATATAAATGGACCATCCACAGATCTTTGCAGTAAAAACAATTTTTGTATAATGCAAATTTTCCCAAGGATGTGAGGAAGGGACAGAAGGAAGTAGGAAGGGGACCACATATAGGAGGAAGGAGGGGGGTCAGCACATAGTTCAAACACATATAGGGGTGATGACAGAGAATTGAAAATAGAACAGACAAGGTTTGGGACCAGTCACGTGGGAAGCCTGACTGGAAGCAAGAGGAAGAGGTGGGGCAGACCCTTATACCCCTCCTTTGGAGTTTAGGGTGACCTAGCTCATGAAGGAGAAAATCAACCAGAATGATCCTGGTGGAGATGGATTCCTCTACCCAGATTACTGGAAGCATCTGAGGCTCCTCATCAACCCACATTCTCAGCAGGAGAAACTGAAAACTTTTAGCCCATCTCCTCATTTAAATGTTCCCCAGTCAAGATTGATTTCTCCTGTTAGGGATATCCTCTTTCAAAAAAAATAAAGCATTCAGTGTCTCCATTAGGTATCTTTGGTTATTGAGAGAAACCACTAACTATTAATTTGTTGATTTTTAGTTAACCCAACTATTAAGTTGATTATTAATTATCCAGAAACTCTGTCTCTCAGGTTTTTTATTCATCACAGCCACTTGCTAAAGGTTACGCGGCAGTGGCAAAGCTGGACTTGAAGTTTGAATACCCATTACCCAATTCTCCTATCACCAATCAAGTTGTTTTTCTCTTCTGGACTCTAGTTTTTTCATCTCTTAGGGCAAGATGGGTGGTGTGGAATGAATGAAATTATTTCTAAAATATTTTCTAGCTCTAAAATTCTAACAAAGACTAAAATTTCATTTTTCTGACTCCAGGTCAGAAAATTTATATTTCAAAGAACCATCATTAGGACAGTTTTCTTGAAACTAGATAGGTCTTGAAGAAAGTAATGGACTTGAATTGGTGAAAATAAGGTTATAGAAATGAGCCTGACATAGCATAGAGTGTCAGACATGGTTATTGAATTGGTTGATTTTTGTTGAATTGCTTTAAAAAAATATTTTGTTGAGAGGGCTAGGTCTCTAAGTAGGGAGAAAAGAAGGATACATTTAAAAATGAAAATGATGTGAAAACAAAAAAGTAACAATAAGTGTTAACATTTTAAAAATATATAATCCTGAAAGAAAGGAATTTAATAAACAGAATTGGAAATTCCCAAATCAGTGGTGGTGAGCTGGCAAGTTTAAATGTAGTATTGACAGTTGAGGTAAAAGAG
>CM053592.1:28848157-28867887 GCA_028646515.1 Pseudochirops corinnae | reverse complement strand
AACAAACAAGAAAACAAGGAAAGACAGATTAATTTTTAAAACTTTATTATTTTAAAAATATAAACTATTTTTTTACTGATTGCAAAACCTTTTTCAAAAAAGCTTTTTAAATAATCAAAATGGTAGATTTTATTTTCTATAATATTTTTTCTCTCTTCTTTAATCATGTGCTTTTCCCATTCATATTTGTAAAAAAATAAATAAATAAGTATATCTTTCCTTGTTTTCTTGTTTGTTCATGATGTGATCTTTTATGTTTAGTTCGTGCTTCCATGGATCCATATTGTGTTGCATGGTGGAAGGTATAAATTTAAACCTTCTTTCTGCCATACTGCCTTCCAAATTTTCTAGCCACTTTTGTAGAATAGTTGTTGGCCTAGAAATTGGGATTTTGATTTGATTGAATGCTATACTACTACAGTTCTTTGTTTCTGGATGTTGTATACTTCTTCTAGTGATTGACTTTTTAAATTTTAACTAATACAAAAAAATTTAATGATTATTACTTTGTATTATGGTTTTAGATCGGCTACTACTTAGCTCCTTTTCTTTTCATTTTCTTTAATTATTGTCATTGTTTCCCCATCTTTAGGATTACCAAATGGGGATTGCTAGTATTCTTTTTAGCTCTATGAAGTAATCTTTTTTTAACTTGATTTAGCACTGAGTCATCTGTAAATTAATTTAATAGTATCATTATTTTTATTGTATTGATATGGCCCAGTCATGAGCAATGAATATGTCTCTAATTATTTGGTTCTATATTTCTTTTAAAGCATATTGTAATTATATCTATTTTAATTCCATTTTGAATGGAATTCCTCTTTCTAAATCTTCCTGCTGTTTTTTTTTTCTATAATACACAGCAAAGCTTCTGGTTTATATGGGTTTATCACATATCCTGCTAATCTAGGGAATTTATTAAGTGTTTCAAGTATTTTACTTGAATGTCTTTGGTTTTCTAAGTAGGTCATATCTTAATACCTTCAATGATCCTTAAAGATATTAAAGATTTGAAGAGATAATGAATTCTTACACCATCAGTTGAATATGACCTACATAATTTTATAGTCTCTTCCATTTGCTCAAATGTATTTACTTTTCCAAGTTGCTCATAACTTGAGTGTTTGAATTTCAAAGTTTCTACCAACTCTGATCCTTCCCACAAGACTCTTTAAAATTTCTATTTTCAACTAAAGATCACCCCACACACACCCCATACTGTTTTTCAGGATACATTATTCTGGATTGTAAACCTTTATCTCTTGACTCTGGAATATGTTGTTGGAAGATCTCTTTTATTTTATTAACTTACGAGTCTGTATGATCCTGACATGAACTCTTTCTTTATGGTTATTTGAAAGTACATTTTCCTTATCTTAGAAGCTTTTGATTTTGTCTATTATATTTCTAGAGGTTGTCATTTATTTATAGAGGTTGTGTTTATTTCAGGAGGTGATCAGTGAATTATTTCTATTCTTACTTTGCCTTTTGGTTCTAATAGATTTTGGGCAGTTTTCATTTATGATTTCTAGATCTGTGATATTTCTTTTTTTATATTTTGGTCATAGTTTTTGGGCTCACTCTTTCTTAGATTCTTAGATTGTTTCTTCTTCTTTTTTGCTTTTTGGAGGGGGGAAGGCAGGGCAATTTAGGTTGAGTCATTTGCCCAAGGTCACACAGCTCGTAAGTGTTAAGTGTCTGATTTGAACTCAGGTCCTCCTGACTCCAGGGCTGGTGCTCTATTCACTATATCGCTTAGCTGCCCTGATTGTTTCTTCTTAATCTGTTTAAGATCACTTTCAAAAATATTAGATACCTTAAGTTCTCTTCCATTATCCCCAATATTTTTATTTTATTCTTACATTTCTCCTTGTCATGGAACATTCATTTCTGTTTGGATCATTCATTCTGATTTCCAAGGAGGCAATTTCTTTAGGTATGTTTTTACCACATTAAGTTCTGAGATGCTAATTTTCCTTTGTATTCTTTCCTGTATAAATTTCTCTTGTTTCATTTTTCCAAGTTCTTTAATCGGTCCATTTTCTTTTCTGATGAACTGCTTGTGGTTGATGTGGAGTTATTCTTTTCTTCTGTTTTTTCCTCTTGGAAGATTCATGAGTTGGAGTATTTCTTTATAAAGTTCCATGGTTTGTTTTTTTCTGTTTTCTCATATCTTTATCATTAGTTCTTGAATTGAAGCTTAGTGCCATACCTTACTCTTCCCCATCCTCTTGAATGGAGTGGTCAGGACATCTTAGATCCTGATCTCTTTTTTGGTGGATTCCTGATATTGGTTTCCTTTTAATTTGGTTTGTCTCAGAACACTGTCAGGTTCCAGTAACCCTAGTCAGAATTCCATGGTTGACTGTTTTTAATCATGTCATCCTGAATCTGGATATGTCTTTGTTCATAGGCTGGAAGAAGGAGCTTTTACTTTCTGTCTCTTCAGATATTTTGTTATTGTTTAATAGGATATTCATTTTATTTAAATGCTGGAGTAAAAATGTGAGAGGTGTGTTCCTGTGTGATCTACCATGTTACTATAGCTGAAAGTTTCACATACCTATTTACAGTATTTTTCCAGCAAACCTCTTTCTTTGAACTTAATAAAAAAAAGATTTTGATTTGGTTCAATTTTGGTTCTCCTAAATTTACCCATGATAACATAAACCTTGAACCTGTGTAGATAGACCCATGTGGAGTGGAGAAAGAACACGTACTTCACATGTACTTGGCGTTGAGAGGAACCAAGAGTAAATACCTGGCCTCATATAAAGCGGAAGGAAGAATGATTCACATATTTATCATTATTTTATGATATGCTGCCCTCAAATTCAAAGTCTAACTAATGCCCTTTTTTCCCTATAGTCACATATTTTTCTCTGAGAAATACTTTGAAACATAGTTGTCATAGCATCATAACCTTAGAACTGTCAGAGGCCCTAGAGATAGTCTAATGAAACCCTCTCATTTTACAGATGAGGAAACTGAGGCCCAGCAAGATCAAGAAATTCACTTAAGATCACACAGATCCTTAAGTTACAGAGTTATGATTCAAATCTAGGTCATCTGACTCCAAATTCTGCACAGTTCTCATCCTATCAGACTGAGTTGATGACAAGTTTAGATATTTACTCCCAAACAATTCTTATATGAGTATTTTATTTATAATAACTTAAATGAGAGTAAGGAGAGGGTTTTGAAATCGATAATGGTTGTTAATCAAGGAACTATGTTTCATTATTGTACGTTGACTTCCCAAATTCCTCTGTTTACAAACTGGCAAGTCATCTTGTCTTTTGTATGTTTGCTTTTGTATGTTTCTTTTCTATGTATATTTCTCAGTTTGGCACCCTATAAACTACATCCCTCCAGTGGTTTCTTATAATCTCTGTATCTCATATAAACCTCTCACCATACCATTCTAAACTTTTCCCCAGAAGTTCTTACCTGTCAACTTTCATTTCTATAATAGCATCCTTCAATTCACCCAAGAAAATAGTCTTTTAAATTGCTTGAACCCAGTGGGGAAAAAGGTTCAGTGACCCCAAGTAAGGAAGCCAACATCCCTTCCAGTAGCTCCCTTTATCCTCTGAATTCTTTATCATGTCTGCTGTTCTCGCTTGGAACTTATAATACTTTGACTTCTAGTAAAATTATATCGTTCATGTACTTCTGACTTCCCCAATCAATCCATCAGGAAGCATTTATCAAATCCCTTGCATAACAGACACAACAAGTGAAATGAGTCCTGCCATGAAGAAACTTAAAATTCTATCAGGAAAGACATGTATAGACATAGGTATAAAAATAGATAGAAAAAAGTGGAGGTAGAGGAGTTTTAGAAAACTGGAGGAGATTTTTAAAAAGCTTCATGTAGCATTTGATCTGAGATTGAAGGAAATCAAAACAACCTAGAGGTATAGATTGAAGAGGGACTGATTTCACCACATAGGGGATAGCATTGAAAAGGCATGGTAGGTAACAGGAAAGGGGATATTATATATATGAAAAATAAGAAGCCCAGTTTGATTGGACTACAAGATATGTAAATAGGAGTAATTTGTAAGCCCTTGTGGGGCAGGGCCTGTATCAGATCCTTCCTGGTACCTTTCACATCACCTAGTACAGTGCCTTACCCTTAATGGGCACTTATTAAATCCACTTATATCTCTCAAAATAAAGAGGATGCATTTCTACTTGTCAGAATTTTTATTGCCAGCATATGGTAAAAGCAATAGATACCAGGTTCTTACCACAAAGGCTAGGATAAGATTTTGTATTTATTTTTTTTTTTCCTCTTAAGCTATCCCAGAGACTTGATTGTTATCTGTTAGATGGTCTATGAGTATTCCATTTCTTTCCAATCTTGAACCTCAGCTGTCAGAGCAGCCTGAGTCATTCCTGATCTATAACACAGAGATAGATGTGACAATATAGAAACCATAGAGAAGTGCCTTCTTTTCCCAATTTTATTAATGAGGAAATTGAGACTCAGGAAAGTAAAGTGCTTTTTCTCCCAGAGTGCCACAACTAATGAATGCCTGAAATGGGATTGAAATCCAGCCCTTTCCTACCTATCCAGATCTAATATTCTTTCCCTTATGCCACTTTCTTGCCTGGGGAAGCTGAATTCTATTTCTTATTCTGCCATCATGATTTTTACTTCTTTCTGCTTCACTGAAACAAGACACAGCCCTACTAACCCTCTGTAGGCATAGTGTATGTTTGAGTCCTACCCAAAGGTATTGTCTGGGAATGTGTGGGGAAAAGCCAATGGTTATTTCTATCAAGCATCCTCACTCCACTTGGGTTTTGAGGATGGAAGACAAAGGTATGAAAGGGGGCTAGTAAGAACTCCAAATGAGTCACCAGTGCCCTAATTGTGCCCAGAATCAGGTATGTGCTCCAGGAAGAATGCTGAGTCTGTAATATATCAAGGTAAATAAATATGCAATTTGTACTCAAGTAACAGCCTTTGCATAGAATTGTTGTGCTGTCTGTTTTCTCCCTCTGATTTAAAATCTCACTGGGAGCAAACACTATATCTTCTATTTTCTTTGGAAGCTACCACACAGCCTGCCTCTCACACTGCTTCAGTAACCATAATGGGTTCCTCCTCTTATTGGGAAATGATTCAGCCTTTCCTGATTTTAAATGCATGCCCAGACAGTGCTTACCAGAGCATCAGATACAGTGTGATTATGCTTCCCAAACCTCTGCCAGAAGTCTGTAATGGTAAGCAGTAATAAAAAGAACATGCTTTTCCTTGATGTGAACACGTTAAAACGTAATGCATTTGCCCCAGGGGATTGATAATGGAATGTGGAATGGAACTCTTCTAGGTCACTTTGATTCTAGCCCAAGTTGGCAGTGATTAATTTTGCTGACTCCAACAGCTGTTCAGGGGCTAATGTGAAATGTCAAGATGGCCTCAGCACAGTTCCCATTGGAGAAGTGTCCACACCACAGAAATCATCAGTCTAATTAGAGCCCTTGCTGCCAGCATTGAGAGTTTGAAGGGGATTTTAGAAACTGAATGCTTGACTTCCCCAGAGGTAGGTCCATATACTATAATTCAGGCTCACTGATGGGTTTATATAAGAAAACCTATCCCGCTTCTATTACCAGAGCTATCCTAAATTAAACCTCTTGATATGTATACATATATACTTAAACACATGTGCATGTAAATATCTGTAGAGGGAGGATGAAGCCTATGTAAAATAAGCCACATTATTAATTCATATCAATTTATGGAATTAGAGAATTTCAGAGTAAGAAAGCACTTAGTGGTCATCTGAGTCCAACCCATATACTAAAGACAACCCTTTCACCTACTTTGTCAGAACCTTTATTGCCAGTCTATGATAAGAGTAGTAGCTACCAAGTTCTCTTCATGTAGACTAGACTAGAATTATTTGTTTGTTTTTTCCCCCTTAATCTGACCCACAATATTGACTGTTATCTATTGGAGATAACGGATGGTCATCCCACCCCAAACTTCCAGGGCCAATGAGGTGGCCCATTCTATCTTTTGGGTGGCTGTCAGGAAGCCTTTGTTTCTGTTGTTGTTGTTTTGGTTTTGTTTTTTTTTAATATCTTCAAGCCCCAATTAACCTTTTTCCCAACTTCCACTCATTGATTCTAGGGCCAGGGCTTAATTTCGATCTCTCGAAGTGTCTACTATCCCTTCCAAAAAAGTACTTTACACCAATTCAGAAATAGAACAAATTTAATTTCTCTTGCACATGATAGCCTTTACCCACTTAATGACAGCTCTCATTTGCCCCTCAGTCTTCCCATCTCCTTGTTCAAAATCTTCTGTTTGTCCAATCCATCCTTATTTAACATAAAGTCAAAGCCTTTTATAACTCTACTTTCTCTCCTCAGTTCTATCGATAAGAACATTTGTCTTTCTTATAATGGGGTTCCTAGTACAGAGCATAGTTCTATAGATATAGACAGAGTTAAGCAAGACTGTCAATTCCTCTTTTTTACTGAAAACCATGACTCTTCATACAGCCCAAAATTTAATTAGTTTTTTGGCTACTTGTCACACTGTTAACTCATATTGGGATTGCAATCCACACTAACCCCCAGATGTTTTTTCAGAAAACCTGTTGCCCAGTGATGGTTTTCCCATCTTACTTGTGAAATCAATTTCTTGAATCTAAATGTGAGACCTTTTCATTCCTATTAATTCTCTTCTTATTCAATTGAACCCAGTGTTCCACCTGTCAAGAATTTTTGGGAACCTAAATTTGTCATCCAGTAAGTTAGCTTTCCCTCTAACTTTGGTGTCATCTATAAATTTGCTAAATGTGCTGCCAGATTCAATTCAGGAAAATATTCAAAGGAATGAGCCTTGAAGGAAGTTTCAGATCCTAAGAAGCAAAGATAAGAAAAGCATACATTTCAGGCATGAGAACAGCTTCTGCAAAGGCAAGGAAATGGTAGTTGGAATGTCACATGCAGGGAACAGCAATTAGGATACTTTAACTGAAACAGAATGAAATGAAAGGGGAATAATGTGAAATTAGATTGGAAAGGTTGGTGACTGGAAGACTGGTTAAAGAGCAAGGCACTCTTATAGAAAGAATGGAGTCAACATATATATTAGGCATCAAGTCAAACTGTCTCCATTACATTGATAACCATGTCACTCCAAATATCAAAGGAGTAGCTTCAGAGCCCAACGAATAGCAGTATGCTACAAATTATCAACCTTCTTCCAGACCAGCCCATATAATTATTATTCTGTAAAGAATGCCATCATCCTGAACACCATTAACTGTTATCAGCAGACAAGAATGTCTATTGTGTAGTGACAGTACCTCAGTACTTTGACAGTACCTCCCAAGTACTTTGACGCACCAAGCAACTCCTATGGTAATGTGACCTGGCAATTTCTTTAAATTTTTGTTTTGTTCCAACTTTCCCCCCAAAGAGCTTTCTTACAGGTTTTGATTACAGGCATCTTACACAGCTCTCACATTGTAAAAGTCTATTTTAAAAAATTATTTTATCTACTTTTTGTTTATCCATTCTTGGCGCTGAGTTCTCAGGAAATGAGGTCTAAGTCTCTGTACTCTGGGAATCAGACCAAGTTGAGACCCTTTCCTTGTCACTGGGGTCTTTTCTTCACCCAGCTCCCTCTTTCCTCAGGAGTTAAACTAACTTAGGACCCTTTTTTGTACCTGTACCCTTTCTTTAGTATTTAATCAGCCTTGGGACATGACATTTTCCGCTCATTTCTGGATTAGCCTTGTTTGAAGCTCTTTCCTTGGGAAGAAGAGAGAGCTGGAGAGGTCTTTTCTATAATCCTTGATAAATCTATCCCCTATATTTCTTCTGCCCTTTGTAGCTAAATTGCTTAAAAAGGTCATCTATAATAGGTTTCTCCTCTTTCTCTATTCTCACTCTCTTCTTAACTCCTTGCTGTCTTCTTATCATTCTACTGAATTGCCTGCTGGTGGATCTACCTGCTCCCAATCTTTCTTCACTCCAATCCATTCTCCATTTAGCCAATAAAGTGATTTTTCTAAAACATGGATGCTATCATGTCACCTCTCCACCCCCACCCACACCCACTCCATCAACTCCAGTGACTTCCTATTGCCCTCAGAGGAAAATTTGGCATTCAAAGTCCTTTATAACCAATCCTTCTCCTACCTTTCTAGTCTTCTTATACCTTACCCTCCCCCCCCCATACATACTCTTGAATCCAGTGACACTGGCCTCCAGGCTCTTCCACAAACAAGACACTCTGTCTCTTGGTTCTGGGCATTTTTTCTAGCTGTCCTCCCTGCCTAGAATGCTCTCCCTCCTCCCTCATCCATTCTTAGTACTGACCTTTCTAGCTTCCTTTAAGTTTTAGTTAAGACTAAAACTTAACTAAAACCCTACCTTCTATAAGGTTTCTCTAACCCCTTTTAATTGCAGGGTTTAATTTTTTTTTAATTTCCTATTCATCCTATATGTAACTTGCTTTGTATGTATTTGCTTGGATTATATTTCAAGCTCCTTGAGGGCAGGGACTGTCTTTAGTCTCTTTTTATACCATCAATGTTTACACAGTGCCTGCTTAATTAATATTTATTGGTTGATTGACTGATAATAACATTCTTTGTTTATTCTTTCATACATACAGAGTCTTCAGTTATAAACAGAGGAACACATTTTATCCTAGAGGGGATAGAAAGTCACTGATGACTATTTAGTAGAGCAACAAATGGATAGGCTTGTACAACATTATTTTGGCAACTCTGTGGATGAAAAATTTGAGATGATAGCGATTGTAAGTTAGAAGATGAATCAGGAGGTTGCTTCATCAGTGGTCCAGATGAGAAGCTCGAAAAGCCTAAATTAGAGTGAGTGGAAAGAAGATAAATGAAAGCTAGAAAGTGAGAATGACCAGGAATTGGCAGCTGATTAAATACTAAAGGTATAAGCAAGTGGGCAGTTAAGAATTGCTGCAAAGTTATAAACGTGGGTAAACTGAAAGAATGGAAGGATTCTCCACAGAAAAGGGGAAGGAAGAGGGCCTTACTGGGGAAAAGATAATGAGTTCATTTGGGATATGCTGAATTTATGATATGTGGGCAGCTAAGTAGCACAGTGGATACAATATTGGGCTTGGAATCAGGAACACTCATTTCCATGAGTTCAAAACCAGTTTCAGACTCTTACTAGATGTATGACCCTTGGCAAGTTACTTAACCCTATTTGCCTCAGTTTCCTCATCTGTAAAGTGACCTGGAGAAGGAAACGATTGCAAACTACTGTAGTATCTTTGGCTAGAAAACCTCACATGGGGTCATCAAGAGAAAAATCCCATGGACAATACTGGCATGTTATGATCAACAAGGTTGTGAAGAGTCAGATATAACTTAAAGGCTGAACTAATTTGAGTTCTATAGCAGATAGTGATACCAGGCTCCAGTTTGAGCTTAAGAGAGAGCTTAATGCTTGACATGTAGATTTGGAAACCATCAACATAGATAATTGAACCATAAGAGTGTGTGTGTGTATGTATGTATGTGTATATATATGTGTGTGTGTGTGTGTGTGTACATATGTACATATGTGTATAGTCAATTTACAAACTCTGGTTATTCTGGTTTAATTCAATATCAGATGCTGGGAAGAATGGATGGAGGTTGCTTTTGAGTTTGTCATTGAGTAGTCTTAACTAAATAGTTAACATGTCAACATTTGTGGGTCTTTAACCAGGTTAAATGACTCATGAACAGCTGTATCTAAAACAATTTTCTTGACATGATTTTGTAATTTTCATCTTTAATATTCCCATGGAATGAAAGAGTTCTCATAACAGACATAATTATGATGCAGATTACTTATAGGTAGTACATATACACATATGTACATATATTACATATGCCACCAAAACCACATTTCATCTATTCCTAAATAGTTCTCTATAACTTCTAGCTTTATATTCTATATGGGCTGTAGTGACAGAATTTGGCATACTCAGTCTTACTGATTTGTGACACCTCCTGCGGCTTAGCAGTCACTCAAAGACTCCAACTGCTTCAAGGTTAAATATAATAGATCGCATAGCTAGATACCAGTGTTATTGTGGATTTTAACATCAAGTGCAGTCCAATGAAGGTCACATGGTCTTCCAAAGGAAGAATTCACAAGCATCTTTCCTTCATTATCCCTGTATATGTGCATGGGAGGATGTTGAATTCCCCCAGGCACCTCCGCAGAGAAATTGATCATACCAATGGCAGACAAGGAAAAAAGGGAAGGAGTTGTAATTATGAAAGTTAGAATGTCATTGTCTCTGGTTTTTAAGCTTTGCTGATTGCTTTATAGATCACATTAACTTGCATGGTATTATACATATGTCCTTGTTGTGAAGGTAGCTGTAAAATTTCCAGGGGGGAAAAAGATTCACCACATAATTTTTTAAAAGTGTAGAAAGTAAACATTATGTATATTTCCCTCTCTATGTGTGTAGGTCTCATTTGCATCTTCTGCAAGGTAGTTAGCAAGCACTTCAATAGATTTATGCCCTTCCTTTTGCTATTATCTTCCTTACCAAACTTAAAAATTTCACAGTGGTCTGACTGGTTCAAGTGATTAGATAACTGTGACTTCCTCTCAAAAGTAGTTTAGAGATGATTGAAGATACTGCAGAAATTTCACAAGATAAAAACATAAAAAGCAAAGACTCACCTTATCAAAATGGCCAATGGTATGCTATGATGAAATGTTGCTTTTTTTTTTTTCCATCTTATATTCACTAAGATATGCAAGCTTTGGGAAGACTGCTAGCAGATGTATATAGGACTGTTGGAAATAAAAAAGAAAGAGATGTGGGCTCAAAAAACTAAGGGAAAGTCTTTCCCATAGCTGATATTAATCAACCCAACATGGCCTCACCTATAACTTCTTGTTGGCTTCAAATAGCTACATATTTCCATTTTTAAATTAAGAAGAATTTTCTTTTAGCGATAAATTTGGTTTTTGCTATATGGAAGCAATTGTAGTCTTTGGGTCATATTGTGTTCAAATGGCACTAGTTGAGATCATCCTAATTATATGAGAGTGCTTGTGTGTGCATGCACGTACTCATACATACACACATATGTAAATTTGTGTAAGCATGTGTATACACATGTATATATAGATACCTTTTACGTGCACTATGCATACACAATAATGAATCATTCAAGATGAAATAAAATATGTGCATTTATATTTCAGCTTCCTACTGGATAATTCAATCATAGAGATAGCAAAATGTCATTCATGGTTATCATAAAACCATAATCTGATATTTAATTTGTTTAAAAACAAGCTTCTTCCCTTTCACCCACCCAAAGCTGGCTCAGCCTGTTGACTCTCCTGTCATCATCAGTGATATTATACTCCGATTTATTTTGTGGAAAACCTTGAGATTATTTTCCAGTGCTAAAGTTGTGTGATTTCAAGGTGCATCTTCCCACTTCTCTCTTTCCTCTGAGATTCCATCTACTCTGTACATATATATTTTATGTGCCTGGTTATTATCTCCTTATCTACCCCTATTAGATTCTGTGTCTCTTGAGGAATTAGGGTCCTATTTCTTACTTTTCTCTGTACCCCAGAACATAGCCCAGTGCATAGAAAGTGTTTAATAAATGACTATTGACTGATTCTATGATTTTTAAAAACTGCTTCCTCTCCAAACTCACTCCATTATCTTCATTCCTAATGTATTCTAAGTCTGCCCCCTCATGTGCATTCTTATTCCTCCTATCATCTTTCAGACTCTCATGTTTCTCATACTAGATGAAAACTAGCATTAGAAGGCACTTTAGAAGCCATCTAATTTGCCCCCTTTATTTTACAAATGAGGAAACAGTGATTTGCTTAAGATATGAGTTCTGTTCCTCTGACACAAAGATCCTAACTCTTTCTCTATGCCCCCACCCCTCAGTGCAACAAGATCCCACCTACATGGTCTCAACTTTCTGCCCCATTTTATCCCTCCTGATTTTTCAGGACACCAGAATCTCAATGAACCTGTGCTCTCATCAAGGTAAGCACAACCCAGCACACCTCAACTACACATTCTCTTTCCATATCTTCCAATAAGTCTTCCATATGTGGACTACTTGATACAATAAAGACCTTCCTCTAGGTCTTTTTTTTTTTTTATTTTTGTGGGCACCAATGCAGTTTTCAGACTGTAATCAGAGAGATCTGGATTCAAATCCTGCTTCTGAATAGGCTCATTTTGTAACACCACACAAGTCATTAAACATTAAACAGACAAACATTCTAAGTCTGGAAATGGCAGAGTCTTCATTGAAGGAAGGAATATCTTCACTCACTAGACTAATGAATTAAGAGATAACACCAAATAATCGAATCTTTTTCTTTTTACCCCCACAGTTCATTATTGAGAATATGTTTTTGGCCATTATAACCTATTTTATTTGCCAATGACAGATTAATAATCCTAAAATATATACTGTTAAGACCTTATTTTTCTCACTCTCACAAATTAGCCTCTCACATCAGTCAAAGTGGTCTACTTTCCTAAGACCCTCTCAAAAACATCAGCCATTTTCTCCCTTTCTTCAGATCACAATCAAACAGCATCTTAAAAGCAATCCCTCTAGTTCAGCCCTTGATCCTGCTGCCTCTTCAAGGGCCTTACATCTCCTCACCCCATCATGGATCTTCAGTTTTTCCCTCTCTGCTTCCCATTTGCCTCTAAATATGTCTAGGTCTCCTGAAACTTTCACTTAAACCTTCAATCCTATAGTACTATTTATCTCTTTCCCTTTTGAAATAAAAGTAAAAACTGTAAAATGCCAAATCTTAAAAAAAATTAGTAAATATTTTCACTTCTTACATATCCATTTCTTATCTCTTCATAGTCTAGCTTTACCCTCACCAGTCTAAAGAGAAATTTGTGCCAAAGGTTACACGTGAGTTAATGTCCAAATGATAAACTGACAGGATGATTTCCCTTATGTTTCCTCTATATTCCTCCCTTCATTGATGATATATTGTAGCTTTATTTTACCCACTATGTTTTTCTATGACCTACAATTTTGAGCCTTTGGAAATTATTGTATTTTATGTCATAGTTTGAACTACAGCTATATAGAATCATCAAGGAAATAGACTAGGGGTAGGGACTGGCCCTGTGATTTCATTGGGAGAAAGGACTGCAAGATGAAGAAATTCTCTTCAGTGCAGGTCTGTAATTTTTCTGCAGCGTAGAGACTTTGATAGATGCCTAAAGAGTATTGAAAAGTTAGGTGACTCATCCAGATTCTTGCAGCCTCCATGTTTAGAGGTGAGACTAGAGCCCAAGTTCAAGGGTTCTCTTTTGATCTCCTCAGGGGGATGAGGAGGAAACCTGATTGGAACTAAAACCTGTCCTTCCTGCTTTCTCAGTGCTGTACTAGAAAGCATCATGCTCCAATTTCTAGGGGAAAAACAAAATTAAATAAAACTCTTCCTTCTCAACCATCTTAATAACTTATGATTCTTGGAGGTATGACCAAGTTTCCCAACCTGTTAGAACAAACTTCTTGTCTAGCATTATTTCACTTCATCAAATGGCTTTCAAAAGTTTTCCACATTCTGTCTAAGGCCCATTGATTGATTGATTGGTTGTTCTCAATTAAAATATCAGTTAAAGTGGGGTGGGGTGGTTTGAACCACAATCTTAAACTACTACTTAACATACAGTAGTGCTGATAACATAAAAAAAAAAAAGCTTAGATTTATTTCCCTCTTCAGAGTGGTAGCACAGTCCCAGTAGATAGTCAAAGATATGAACTAATAGTTCTCAAAAGAAGAGTTGAAAACTAGAAACAACCATATGGAAGAATATTCCAAATGACTAGTAATAACAGCAATGGAAATCAAAACAACCCTGATGTTTTACTTCACACTCAGCAAATTGCCAAGAATAACAAAAGATGGGAATAGTCAATGTTAGAGGGGGTGTGGAAAGACAAACAGACTAATACACTTTTGATGAAGCTGGGAATTGGTCCAACCATTCTGGAAAGGAATTTGTAATGATGCAAAAAAATGATTAAAACAGTCATACCTTCTGATCTGAGATTCTACTGCTAGACATGTTACTCAAGAAGGTCAGTATCAAGAACAAAAAAGGCACCACATACATCAAATTATTTATAGAATGTTTTTTTAGTAGGAAAGAAATGAAAACAAAGAAGCTATCTGTCAAGGAATGACTAATCAAATAAAAATGAATGTGTCACAATGCTATAAAAAAGTGAATATGAAGAATTCAGAATACTATGAGAAGACTTATATGAATCAATGCAAAATGAAGTAAGAATCAGGAAAAAATATAGATGATGACAACCATAATAAAGAACAGCAATCATGCCCAGGCAGCATGCTAGCATTCGCCTTACTACCCTCCCACCATTGATCTATATGTATATATGTGTATAGATATATATATATATATATACACATGTTTCTATATATATGTCTATATGTATCTATATGTTTATATGGATACATGTGTGTTATTCATTATTTTTTTCCCATTATTATCCTCATTATTCCCTAATCAAAATATTGCTATGCTTGGAGCTAAAGCTATGCAAGTAGTTAAAAAATATAAATAGTGGGAGGCTTTTGGTCTGTTTTTCCACAAAATAAATAAAGTCCTGGTAATGGATTTGCTGAGAACCAGCCTATTGTGGATATAGAAAGGCTCATCTCCATATTGGCTACAGAATGATGACATGTTTGTGCTCAGTAATATTATAAAATTGTGATCTCATCTGTGGGTGGAGAAACCACACGTTCCTATAAAAATTACACATCCATGAAGTATTGAATTCTCTTTTTTTGGTAGGGGGGAAGGCAGGGCAAGTTGTGTTAAGTGACTTGCCCAAGGTCACACAACTGGTAATTGTTAAGTCTGAGGTCACATTTGAACTCAGGTCCTCCTGACTCCAACGCTGGTGTTCTGTCCACTGCACCACCTAGCTGCCCCAAGTATTGAATTCTTAAGAAAGATTAATTGTCTTTACACATTAAAAGAACATTGACTAATAGAGCATTTTATAAGTCTGAAAATAAATATTGTTATTTTAAATTTGCAAAAACCAAACTAGGTACTGATATAAAGGTCATTCACTCTTTACCTGCAAACACAAAGCAGCTGGACAATTTTAACAAGACTCATCTACCAGTAAAGTAAATAACAAATTTTCAAGCAGAACAGTGAATCTAGTTTCTGAATTAATGTTAGTTAACAAGGATTTATTATGGCCATACTATGTGCCAAGCATTGTGCTAAGGGAGCACTGGGAATACAAAAAGCAAAACCAAGTAAAATAGTCCCTTCCCTCCAGGAGTTCAAGTAGTCTGATGGAGGTCACAACATGCAAACAAGTCTGTGCAAATCAGATAGGTACACAGACATAACAGATTTCTTATAAAAGATATTCATGGTCAAGCAAAACAAGACAGAATAGTTTGTTGTTAATTTAAAAACAGAGAAGTTTCAAGGTGTAAGAGATATGAAATGATGCTTTCAAATAAGGTCACTGGCTTATTACTTTTATTATTTTCATTAATCACTTTTATTTCAGTATTTACCTTATTACAAGATAGTTTTCGTGAAATGAGAGTAATCTGTAAACTTTTAATATAAAAACAAAACATATTTATTATACTTTTTAAAGATACATATTCATATGAGTGTGTATATACATATATACACACCCATATGTGTGTATATACATATGTACATGTGTGTGTGTTGTATGTATATGTATGTAGTGTGAGCAGGTGGGTGGGTACATGTGCAGTTTTCAAACTTTTTGCTGTCAGGACCTTTTTCTTCTCTTAAAAACTAAGAAGAATCAAAGAACTTTGGTTTCTGTGGATTATATTGGTTGATTGTTATCATATTAGAAATTAAAACTGATGAATTTCTAAAATAATTACTATTTTACTTAAAAAAACAATAAACCAAGTATGTAAACATATATAACATATTTAATGAAATAACTATACTTTCCACCCAAACCCCCCACAGTTTGGTGAAAAGGGTGACACGTATTACAAGTCACCAATGTCTGGTTTAATAGAATACAGTTAGATTCTTCTTCGCTTTTGTGTTTAATCTGTTTCTGTTTGCTGTAAATAATAAAAAATTTTTTTATTGTGATACATTGCTTCTGTTGAAGTACATGGAGAATATCTGACATCAAAGAAATGCCTTTGGAAAATGGTGTGTTTTAATAGGTGAAAGTAATGTCTTAGTATTGTTATGATATCTTTTACCTCTCAGAGCTTCTGAAAGGGTTTTTTATCTCCATGGGGCCTCTCCCCACACTGGGAGAATAACTTTTAAACAAGATGAATTGGAGAGAATTATAGAGCGATGGTGTCGTTAGCACGAAGGGAGATTGGGAAAAGATCTAGTCAAAGGGAGAGTTTTAAATGGAACTTGAATCAAGCCAAGGAAGCCAAATGATAAGAGATGAGCATGGAGAGAATTCCAGATATGTGGGATATCCAATGAAATTGCAGGAAATTTAGAGACCGTGTCATGTACACAACAGCAAGGAGACCAGTGCCACTGTATCAATGAGTCTAGGGCAGCTAGGTGGTGCAGTGGATAAAGCATGGCTCAGAATCGGGAAGATTCATCTTCATAAGTTCAAATCTTGCCTTAGACACTTATTAACTATGTGATCTTGTCAACTCACTTAACAATGTTTGCCTCAGTTCTTCATCTGTAAAAGGAGCTGGAGAAGAAAATGGTAAACTCCTCCAGTATCTTTGCCAAGAAAACCCTAAATGGGGTCATGGTGAGTTGAACACAACTGAAACTACTCATCAGTCAAAGAGGTTGTGATGAAGAGTAAGGTGTAAGAAGACTACAAAGGTGGGGAGAGGAGTATAGCTTATGAAGGGCTTTGAATGCCAAACAGGATTTTATAAGTGATCCTGGAGGTTACTGGGAGCCACTGAAATTGATTGAATTGGGGAATCATATGGCCAGACCTGCACTTTAGGAAAATCAATTTAACAGCTGAGTGGTGGACTAACTCGAGTAAAGAGAGACTCGGAGTGGGGAGCCTAACAAGCCCACTATTGTAATTGTCGAGATGTGAAGTGATAAGACAACCAAGGTGGTGGTAATATCAGTAGAAAGAAGGGAGCATATAGGAGAGAGATTGAGAAGAAAAAATCTATAGACCTTGGGAACACATTGTATTGGGAGGGGGGTAAAACAGTAGGAGAGAGGGGGGAGGGGAGAGAGAGAGAGGTCAAGGATGATATCTAATTGTATGTTGGGTTGATTGGGAGGATGATGATGCCCTGGACAGCAACAGGGAAGTTAAGAAGTCGGGTAGGTTTGGAGAAAATATAATGAGTACAGATTTGGACATATTGAGTTTAAAATGTATATAGGACATCCAGTCCAAAATGCCCAATAGGCAATTGGAGGTATGAGTCAAAGTCAGCTGAGAGGTTAAAGCTGGATAAGTATTTTGAGCATCACTGACATAGAGATAACAATTGAATCTAAAGTATTTTATTTCACCAAGTGAAATAATATAGGAGAAGAAAAAAGGGTGTAGGAACGTGTCTTTGGGGATACCCTTTTATTCATAAGCATGACCTGGATGAAAATCTAGCAAAGCAGGATGAGAAGAAGCAGTTAGATTTGTAGGAAGAGAACCAGAATATAGTAGCGTCACTGAAACATGGAAAGAAGAAAATATCGGGGCAATTTATCAATATCAGTAACATATCAAGGGTCAATGGTGTCAAAAACTATAGAAGAATAATGAGAAGTGAGAAGTCATTCAATTTAGGTATTAAAAGATTATTGGCTACTTTGAAGAAATAGTTCATTTGAATCATTTCATTTCAAAACCATTTTCATTTCAAATCAAAATCATTTCAGGTGAATGATGAGGTTGGAAGCCAGAACATTTTTAAAAGACTGTAAGAAGAAAGAAAGTGTAGGCATTAGCTACAGGAGGGGAAGTTACAAAAGGTAGGGGGAGGGATAAAGATTTACTAATGGTACTTTGCTGAGTGGGATAGTGAATTGATTAGGGAGATATAAAAGAATTGCCCTGCTAGCACAAGGGCCCAGTTAACATTATGTGAAAAAAGTGTATTCTAAATTTGCTGACCCAATCAGCATAGTCTCATTATTTTCTCCAAGTTTTGTTCACCATCACATGAGTGGGAGAGAAGGCAGCAGATGGTGAGAGTAATCCCAGGCTGAGGCTTGGAAACAAGATAAAGGAAATAATAAGAAGAGGGCAAGGGATTTAAGAGAAAAGGGTAACAGAGCTGAACTGGTTTCCTAAGAGGTCAAGATGAGAAAGAAATTGTAACCATTGCAAGGGTAATAGCCTTATTGGCAGGGGGATGGAGTATCCTGTACAAATAAATAGCAATAGGAAATGGATTAAGTTCATGTGGTTTAAATATAGAATACTTCTTTTTTTTTCTAGCAGCCTATATTTGTCAACTGAGATGAGAAAATTCATATTGGTCATCTCGTGCATCCATACTAAGCCTTGACCCCATGGCTGACCATTCTAACATTTTCCTTACTTCTACCCTGGAATCTTTTGCACCCTTGACCACTTTCAACCTGCAGATCTTCAAGGTAGTATAGCCCCCAACATCTCATGTCTCCCCTTCTGTCACAAGGCTGCTTGACAGAACTGGAGAAAAGGGAAAAATTCAGTAGATTTTACCTCTCTCCCTCCATCCCTCTCTCTCTCTCTCTCTCTCTCTCTCTCTCTCTCTCTCGCTATATATATATATGTATGTATGTATGTATGTATGTATGTATGTATGTATGTATATCTTAAGCTGGACCCCCATTGCTACTCAGCAAGTCTGATTAAGCTTAAGCTGTTCTTATCAGTTTCCTGTGTCATTCCCCACAACAGCTGCTAGAACTCTTCTCTCCTCTAGATTCCCTCCTCACTGCCCTCCCCCCACTAACAACAGATGGTAGAACCTATTTCATTATAAAAAATTGAATCATCCTCTTTCTGCTCCCTTAGCCTCATCTTTGCCATTCTTCAATACTTTTCATTGTTCAATAGTATTACTCACTCTCTCCTACTTTCCTTTAGTCACAGGAGAAATAGCGCTATTCCTGAGAGAAGCTAATCCCACTCTCCGCACTCTAGTTTAAGTAGTCATACCCTCTTATCATACATCTTCAATCTCTTCCTCTTTACTTTTTTCTTCCTAACTACTCAGAAATATGTTCAAGTTTCCCATATCCTAGGCAGCTAAGTAGTACAATAGATAGAGTGCCAGGCCTAGAGACAGGAAGACCTAAATTCAAATCCAACCTCAGACATTTACTAGTAGTTTCCTCCTCTATAAGGTGAGGTGGAGAAGGAAATGCAAAAGCACTCCAGTGTTTTTGCCAAGACAATCCCAAAAGTGGTCATGAAGAGTCTGACAAAACTGAAAAATATTAAACAATGTTCTCTATCCAAGAAAATCCTTCTTTGGACCTTCTATCTCATTCAACTATGTCTTTCTCATTACTTTCTAAGTTCTGTTTTTGATCATGGCTTTCTGGTAGTCCAATAATTTTTAAGTTGTCTCTCCTGGATCTGTTTCCCAGGTCAGTGGTTTTTTCAAGGAGATATTTCACATTGCCCTCTATTCTTTCATTGGTTTGGAGCTGTTTG